>CM076578.1:1494360442-1494868267 GCA_034641835.2 Pinus albicaulis
AACTACTAATTTAGTCGTTTATATAATGAATAAATGACTACTACAAATGATAAATTTGTGACTACAAATGACTACTAAATTTTGCATATATATGACTATTAGTAGCTAATTTACAGTATCTTATAACATGACTAAAATATAGTCATATTTCTTCGGTCATTAATTGGTTTCAAACGATGACTAAAATTTGCATATATATGACTATTAGTTACTAATTTACAGTATCTTATAACACAACCAATATTTTGGTCATATTTCTTTGGCCATTAATGGGTTTTCTTGGATGATGATATAATCATATATTTTGTTGTATATTTGGTCATTAATTGTGACAATTAATGACCAAATCAAAGATTAAATCAATGATTAAATCAATGACCAAATTAATCACCAAATCAATGACTAAATTAATGATCAAATAATGACTAAATTAATGACTAAATCAGTGACTAAATTAATGACCAAATATACAACTAGACAACAAAATTGAGATAACCAATTAATGACTAAACTAAAAACGATCAAAAGTTGGTTGCGTTATAAGATACTGTAAATTAGCTACTATTGGTCACTGACTGAAAAATATTCGTTTATATGCAAATTTTAGTCGTTTTTTTAGTAACTAATTAGCCATTTAGTCACCGCAATTATTTCAAGTGAATTACTACTAAATTTGAGCAATTTTAAGCGACTGAACTAAAAATGATTAATTTAGTCTAGATATACATTATACGACTAGATACTAAGTGACTAAATAAAATTGATTAACTTAAATGACCAATTTAGTCTAGGAGTAAAATATATGACTAGATAATAAGTGACAAAATTAATAATGATGAACGTAAATGAATATTATACAAGAATAAATTGTGTCATTTATTCATTTATGTTATTAATTTTTAATTGTGTCACTCCTGAAATGGAAAATTGCAATTTTGATAACGAAGTGTTACATTTCACTATAGGGGTCTCTGAATCCATATGCAGTGTTAAAATTTAGAGACAAAGGGGTCTCTAAATACATATATGTATAATCTTCAATAAGGTCTTGTTGACGGGAAAAACTGTACTGTCGACAACAAGGGGGTCTCCCTGGTGAAAGTTCCCAATTAGACCTCACACCATTTAGGATAGGAGCCCCATCTGGTATGTGGGCCCGGCTGCCGCCATACGTGTTTCCACTCTTTGTTTTTGAGTGAGAAGGTGATGGAGCAGAGGAAAAGGTGAAATAACCAATTAGTGAATAAAAATCAGCCCAAGATTGACAAACCATAAACAAAGATACCAGCAAGTCTAAGCAGCAAAATAAAAGGGGGGTATGTTGTGAATTGGATCAGTGAGATGAAAAACCAATCAAACATACATGAAGGAAAACATGCCAGAAGTTAACTGCAAAGTACTTCACAATAGATCACTGATGTGGCAAGGAGAAAATAAACAATGATTCAAGAGACAACATACATGCAACCACTATGAATTATTTCATATCCCATTGCATGTATGGAAGCACACGCACAACATAGTATGATATTAGACAACTAGTACTATCACCACAAAAAACATGTGAATCAATGCTAGAAAAGAGAATATATTATTAGTGTTGCTGCAACGTCAAATACATGTTTACAACTTTTAAGAACCCAATAGTGGAACCTGGGCTATTCATCTCAATGCATGATACAAAAACCCTAGCCTTGCTACCTCTATCTCTACTTGATCCAAGAGCTAAGTGCCTCTAGCCCTCTAGCACCAATTCCTATATCATATTGGCTTTAATTGCAGAGCTAAAATTCCCTATATCATTTCTTGAATTTGTACATATAGGTTGAGATGACTCTTGAGTTGCCCTTGACTCTTGGTCTTCCCGACTGTTGGGCTGGCTTGCGACTTGGGCCATTTGCGACTATGACCCAGGGGTATTTGCAACTTGTGACTTGAGGCTACTTTGGACCTGCGACCTTGAGCAATATGCGACCTGGGGTTTTATCCTTTCTACATTTCTTTTTTGGAGATATCAGAACCTTTCTCTCCTGAGGATAGCCTTAGCTTTCGCCACGTGAACTAGGAGCTTCTATCTATAGGTGATGCCATTACAGTGCTAAGGGAATTTGATGAGTCGATAAGTGGGAGAGTGATTTTTCTATTTTGAGTGAGATCCTGAGCATCCGCACAATGTGTGTTTTCTTTTTGGCTTGAATATAGGTTGTACGAATTCTGGGAAGTGAGAAACTTCTTCATTTGGTCATCATCATAGTTTTCTCATGTTACCTCTACATGGAAACATTAAATTAGCCACACACAGACACAGACACAGATATATATATATGTATGTATGTATGTATGTATGTATGTTGAGGAAGCAAAAAATCGTAGACACATTGAGGGAACATCGAAATAAAATTGAGTTTAACAACTATATTTTCCCCTACATAGTCCTTTTCTGTATGAGATGTATGAAAAATTCATGCATGTCCACACTAAGCTTGTTTACTGGCGCAAATGAAAAACTTGAAATTCCAACCGATATCCATCATAGAACAGGAATGTATAGTTAGCTCTCACTTAATCGTTTCTTCCCAATGGTGATGATGTCGAATCCAAGGAAACTCCCATTTGCTACTATGTTCTGGGATGGACTGCGATGTGGGATCCCAATAAATTATTGAGAGGCTACGAGCTAACGAGGATTGCGACTTGTAGCAGTCGTAGGGTTGCAACTCATCCTTTCTTCCCCCGTATAAAATGTGCGACTTGGTGACCTAAGTGAAGATAGTGACATATGGAGCTCGCATAGTCGTTTCTCACAAAAGGTCACAACTTCCACTCGTTCATCAGATTTGCAACTTTGCAACCCGTGATACTTGCGACTTGAGCGAAGGTTGCAAGGTCACGTTCAGGAGTGAGCCACATCCATCACTGCTGTAGCAAAAATGCGACTATGTAGCCTGATGATGGAGCAGCTCTTGGTAATGGTTCTTACATGCTGATTATTATTGAGGAAAGAGGTTTTTTCTTGTTATAAAGTGGGTTGTTGCTACAAAAATAAATGACAGTGGTGGTACACTTATCTCGATACCTATGATGTTGAGTGATAATCTTCCATCAGGCCTGCGTTGTGTTGTTCGAGTGCCATTTAGTTGAATGGTCACGCCCTACAACAGTACAATCTCACGTCTACTTTCAACATTACCGAACAGCACCTTGACGCACCTCATGCAATGCGATCTTAATATCCTTAGATGTTTGGAGGGTCTCCTGCATGCCTCTTTTTGCGCTTGAAATTCTTCTCAGTCGTGCAGCTGGGCTGTCAATTTTCATGACAACGACACATCTCTTTCTTTCTTTGTCATTTACATCCTTATGAACTTATTTGAAGTGCATTGGAATTTTTCGAGACAAACCACGCGACCTTCGAATTTGTTTAATGTGCTATTGTGGTCTATGGTAAAATCATTTATATATTTTGAGCACCCACCACCTCACATGCCAAAGAAAAGTTGTGCGTCATATTTGAGTAGCTTCGACTACACGATTAGAATCTTATTTTGTGGAGCATATTGATGGTGTCGAGTTAATGGATCCTCAATGACCCTGCGTATTAGTCGGCTCCTCGATAAATCTCCTTCGAACAGACTGCCTCACAAATAGTAAGGTCTTCGAGACATATGTGTCCATGCCATGTACAAGTTTTAGGACTTCCCAAAATACGACTCCTTATACAGTCAATAAGGTTCTCATTTATGGAGATGGATTTATGCCCACGATGGCCCATGAATTTTAAAGCATTTCATAATGTGTGGTCATTAGAATCCTTCATTTTCTCTTTAACCCTAGCTTTGGCCATCTTTCTAACAATCCTCACATCATTGCTTGGAAAATCAATAAAGTGATCTTCGTCAAATATGTCCTTAAACTTACTAGGATCCCACCAAATGCTATGAAAATGGAAATTTGGAATGCCAAGGGTTACATTCAAAAGCCCTGCTAGAGCTACCTCATTGCAAATTGATACACGTTGCTGCTTCAAGCTACCTTTTGCTACAATAAATATATAACCATTTGAATCAGGTACCCTCTCCCTTTAGGAACGAAAATACACATCCGGAATGATGTGGCTTACTCATGATCAACAATTCCCCTAACTAGTGCGCTCTTCTTCCCTTCTTATAGGTGTTACATATCTTCCACTTTTCAAATTTCAGCTCGGACAGGGGATGAAAGTGTCCTGTTTCGCAATTGTGCCCTTGTTTTTTTAGCTTCAGTTTCTTTCCCTCGGCGTGATGGTGACATTGTTGGGAATATCGTCTGTGGGATCGACCTGCATGAAACATTACATTATAAATTAATTCACAGTTTCCTTTTAGAGAATGATGTCCCCAAATACTTTACATGGGACCATGATCTTGGTGGGATACCCAAATAGAATGCCTAAATGATATAAGGTGAACGTGCTTCTAATGGACATATGCTATGTACAAAAAATCTTCCATTCAAGTGTATGCATGATGATACCCCCCCACACATGGCGTGATTGTAGCAAAAGTATCTTGTCTTGTTGATGAGAAGGTTTGTGAGGGGTTGGAATCAGGTCAAGATCATTTGAGGCTACTACCATGACAATCTAGGGGAAACCTATCTCTGAGTTCATGGATGAACTTTCAATGATCTTTGAAGTAGGAAACCACCAGGCCCTAGTGTATTGATGAGACACTGAGAGACACTGAGACCAGTGGGTGTGGAGATAAGGTTTGGTGGGGAAAAGGTCACGGGAGTGTCAATGACTAAAGGCCAGTTCAAAGACCCCATGGTTGAGCGAGCAGAAGGGGACCCAAAATTTTGAATATACCCAAGATTTTCAGTGGTGTTGTAGCGGCTACAACAAATGGTGAACCATTGGTAGAATCTAGCATCTCAGTAAATGTCCCAACAATAGTCTGAGTCTAGATAGTGATGCAAGGGAATATTGAACAAGTTCTATGGGTACCCTTTGTATTACTTTGACCTTCGCGGATATGCCCAATCCTTGTGCCTCAGCTAGGCCTTGTTAATCGTAAAATACCAAAGTGGGATTTCACGGATGCTAGTAGTTTGATAATGATGTAGAGAGAAAGGAAGTGGGCTTATTATATTAATATATTTAAAATACGTTTTCGATGTTGCTCCACTACCAGAAGGCCTGGACAGTACCCCAATATAGTCACTTCAAGAAATCACAAATGTTGCTCCGCTACCAGCGAGCCTGGTCAGTACCCCGACGGAGTCGTTGCATTACCTCTCTGCGTGGGAATCTTTTCTCAATCCTTTACCCTTATTTGTTTCATGTGCTTGTAACACTTACTTTCATGTGCTCATGGCACTTATTTTTCATGGGAAAATGATGGATCCAAACTTATTTTACAGGAAAGGAAGGTTGTTTCTTGTTTGACAGAAACTGAAAGATATCCTAATTTGGGTTTGTCCTCATGCCAAGCCTTCACATCTGATCTACCAACCACAGGCGAAACATGGAAAACAAATCATTAATATGCTCGAGACTATGTTGGGCACAAGGCTCAGGTTACGGGTATAGGCCCTTCAAACTCGTTAGGGTTACCCACAAGCAACTAGCTCGTATCTCCCTGGCTAATGAATTTAGACTCATAGGCATTATTGTCAGAACATGAATTTGATGACCTGTTCTGAGAGAAGTTTCCTCTTGATGTAAACACCGCAACCTCATGAAAACAATGGAGTTAGGGTTTCAGCAATCAGTGAAAAACAAGTAAGAAAGATCATCAGGATTTCGATGCGTGCAAAGAGGTAAAATCAATCCATCCGGATTTAAAATTGTGCAAGGGGGAGTAAGAAGCCTAGTCTGGGAACCAGGGTTTCAAGGCCCCAGGTTCAATTAGGGTTCATGCAATGGTATGCAATGTATGGAAACTTTCACGGCTATCTCAAAAACCAGTGCAAATGATGCGAGGAAGAATGTGTACAACGTGATGCAACATACAAGGCTTATGACACAATGCAATGCCATGTGTGAGAAAGCACATGCAGTGATTATCTGAATATTATGTAGCAATAAGCGAACAAAAAAAGCATGAGTGCAAAAATAAATGGAAAATTATAATGCATAAACTACTGACCTCCAGAAAAGAAAACAAGCATAATTTTAAACCATAAAACAAAACCTTAGCAAGTAAACCTAATTAACAACTTGAAATAACAAAATTCTACTAACAGATCCTAGCTAGCATAAACCTAAAACCCTAGTTTAGCCAACGAGGCGGTCAGGTTATGTGAAATCAACTTTCTCATCCTGCAAGAACAACAATGTTCATAATCAGAGCTAGCATACAAAATTGTTCACCAACAACAAGACTTACATGAAGAGCATGTGAAATAACAAGAAGCTCATGGCTACTTACGAGAGAATGTGCCAGAATGGATTGTTCAAGCTGAATTTCACTTTCATCCTCATACACAGAAATATGTACTTGAAACCTAAAATCATTTATAAATGACACACATCCATCCACACACAACCTTAGGTCTGATAGAAGCAGGGAAAGACATTGCCTATTTGTAGTTATATTCATCGAATAGGGTCCGTCAAACCAGTCGAGAATATCATCATGGTGTTGAGGAGGATAAATTTGATGGAATGGAGAAAATAGGCATCTGCCAGGCGAATTTGAGGTGCTTGCAAGTCCAAGTGCAGAAACCCTAATTTTGAAAGCCCTATTTCAAAGTTGTCCCTGGGTTTCATTGAGGATACCAGGATCCGAAGCAAATTTCAGTGGAGGCTGAAATTCCTCACCATCCTAGATAAAATTCAGACCTTTGAGCAGGGGGTTTCCAAACTTTTATGGTTTCGTGAGATCAACTCGCGAATGGATGTGATCATTATTTATGGTGATTGGACAGCCGTCAATGGGCTCATTATTAATTTTGACAAATTTTTGCGAACTGCAAAATTGATAATCCAATGTATCAGATTCTTTAGATTTCCCAGGATGGGGTGAATTGACCGAAAGATTTTCAAGCAGTGGAGAGGTTTTCCAAACATCAGATGCTTTTGCCTAAGTGCAACTGGTACTGGCTGGGCAACAACCGAGGTTGTGAAACCAGCTGCAAAAATAGAAGAAAAGAGATATCAAAACCTTAGAAATAAGACACTTCGAATGGGAAACCTCCAATACATTACATGAATGAAAAATTCTTTTATGATACAAATTACAAAACCTCCTTTTTATATATAGGAGTCCATGGCGCCACAATGTAATCCTAGTGGACCTAACAATAATAATGTAAGGGCACAATAATAACAATATGGGGGTTACATGGGTAGAAAAATAACAATAAGGGGGGCTAAATTAACATAATTAGGGACTACGGTATTAATATATGGATTTAACATGCCCCTCTCCTTAAAACAAGTGTTGTCCTCAACGCTTGATTATTTCTTGATGCTTATGTATAAAATTCTCATCCTGCCATGTGGAATCTTCCACAGGAAGGTTCTTCCACTTGCTGAGATAGTCTAAAATTGATCGTCCTTATCGATTTATTGTTTATGTGACTGCTTCATAACTTCTTTCTATGTGATATTGATCTTCTTGTTGTTTCATTAGATTTTGCACCAAATTTTAGTTATCCTTTGAGAGTTGGAGAACTTGTTGTTGATGCTTGATGTGATCTTCCACTAATTTATCATTCATATTAGCTATTATTTTATCCTTCAAACCATCCAAATTAGCCTCCATTTATGCTTTTAAACCATCTATTTCATCTCCATTTGCTCTTCATAAGATCGAAACTTGTTGCACCAGGTACCATAATTTCGATATCTCATACTGCAACTCTTCCTCTTCATGTGTCATAGTATAGCATTTTGAGGTCTTATTGGGTATGAAATTATTTTTTTGAAGCATTATAGAACCCAATACTGATAAAAATTCTGAAATATGCCCTTGGAATCACTTCAAACTACATTTTCAAACAAACGTTATGCAATTTTAAAAACCAAATACACACCTTTTTCTTGCTTTTAAGGAGCTCTATATTGAAATTGAATTATCTATGTGATTGTGGATCTTAAATATCTAAAATTGGGACCTACGGTAGCCCTCTAAATCCTCTTTGTAATGCCATAGGTTTTACCTGATTTGGATTCTTCAAGATAAATTGATGTCCAATCTCCCACAATGATAGAATTATGGATTGGTTTAGTAGAGAGAACTTGTACGACTTACCGCGTGTCATTGTTTGCTCCTTCAGCTCTGAAATTGATAGAAAAGAAACTAAATTTTGTGTACTTCTAGACACATCTTACATAATTCTAATCCGATTCTTAGAGAGAGAGTTATGAATACTTTTCTACGATCACCTCTTTGAGATGAAATTCGGGAGCTTTAAAAAGACCTAACTTCCATAGATCATATCTCCCAAAATATTTCAAACCAAGATTTGAAATTTTGCGATGCTATTCCTCAGGATTTTGGCTTCGAGCTCTAAAAATTTCAGTTTTTGAACCTTCTTACAAAACAGGTTATAGTGAAAATTCCACAATGACCTGTTTGGAGCAGTGAAACCCTAGAATCCAAAGCTCTGATACCAAATGTTGTGAAGCCAGCTCCAAAAATAGAGGAAAAGAGATATCAACACCTTATAAATAAGCCACTTCAAGGGGGCAACCTCCAATACATTACATGAATGAAAAGTTATTGGATGATACAAATGACAAAACCTCCTTTCTATATATAGGAGTCCATGGGGCCAAAATGTAATCCTAGTGGACCTAACAATAATAATGTAAGGGCACAATAATAATAATATGGGGGTTACAGGGGTAAAACAATAATAATAAGGGGGGATACACTAACATAATAAGGGACTACACTATTAATATAGGGATTTAGCAAAGACAATGGCCAGTGTTTTCCTTCTAGTGAATAAATTAGGGTATATTGGTTGTTGCATACCAGTTGTTAGGGGATAGAAATATGTGCTCAGAGAAACATCACTCAAATGGAAGAATTTCTGAGGTGATCTGACATCAGGCGTGGTTATGCTGAGAGGAGCGTGATACATGGGACCCGTCATTTTAGAAACCCTAATTCGAGAAACCCTAGTTCGACTTGTTTTAGGGGTCTCATCAGGGTCGTAAGAACTTCAGGAAACAACCAGCAGAAGTTAAATTCCTTCAATTTCTTGATGGGCCCCTGAATCATCACAGAGTGGATCATCGAATTTTGGCGGTTTCATATGGTTGAAATTTATATGCAAATTATAGTTCTCAAAGGCGTGAGAGAATATGTTTTCATATAAGAAGTGATCATTGGAATCATCAATTTGATCAGGTTCGACATCTAGCTTGTTAGGCTCCTCTGGGGTTAACAAATGGGATGAATCAATAAAAGAAACATCTTGAGGTTGCCAAGGCAAGTAGTCACTCTCTTGGTTGTTTAAAGATTGTGAATGAAAAATATTACACATAAGAGATTCATCAATTTTGTAATGTGATTGTGAAATACCATTTGCATGTTCATGATTGTTGTCAATGCTAGTATAAGATAATTTTGAATGACTTGAAGAAATTACTAGTGTGGCTGACTCATGAAATAGATCAGGGAAAAATGGAAGAAATGATTCAAATGTGGGGGTATCAACCATACAAGGACCTTCATCTCGCACATTAGTGTCATCTGGAGAGGCCAATGATTTCGCATGCCCATCACGGTCCAATGATTTTGTAGGGAAATCAACTTTGTTTGGGACAAGACTCAATTTATTATCAGTATGAGAATGAGATTTAGGATCGTACGCAGGCAAACATTCAATGGACTCGAGATAGGTTTCATTGATAGGGAGAGATGTTAGGCCAATATGTTTTTCAAGCTCTGATTTGACAGGGTGTGTGAAAGATTCAGGGGTCGTACAACAGGTTTTATTTAGGTGTCCATGTCGATCATCACTCAGAAATTTTGTAACCAAAACTCCATTACACGGAAATTCAAGAAGGGGACAAGGAATTTCACAAATAGTAATACTCTTCTTGGAAGCCTGCATGTGTTCTAGACTCGGGGAATAGACAAGGAAATATTAGGGACAAAGTATGAAAAACTGGCAATTTGAGAATTGTCATAATAAATACTGGGATCAGGCTTGGTTGCTGATTGAAATTGTTCTAGGGAAACGAAAACCACCTGTCAAAATTGTTCAATTGAATATGTCCAATCGACATCCATTTCAGGGAACTAAAAAAAAAAATGAAAAAATCTGATAAAAAACTCCTTTAGATATTCTTGAGGTTCCATTATGATCTCATTTAACTTTATTAATACATTTTGAAAATCGTACCTGTGAAAATATTTTTGTAATTCACCGACGAGTTGCTCGAATGAATGGATGGAAGCTATCAGTAATGTGCAGCACCATTTCTTAATGTGACCTTCGAGAGTGAGGGGGAAAAGCACACAAGCCAACTCCTCATCGTCAATTTCATAATACTCACAAAACTGACAGAAACTTGAAAAGTGCTTGGTTATGGAAATTCCATTTTCACCATTGAATTTTAACTGAGACAAGTGATACATAGGTTCATCGAGGATTGAGCATTGAGAACCAGATAAATCTAATAAACATCTTGGGAGAATTATTTGGGGATGAGCCATTTAAAGATATGAGGCTAACTGCAGGCTCTAAGGGCTCAGCTTGTCATCCAGACCTCCTTCTAATGCCAAATTTGTCGACGGGAAAAATTGTACTGCCGAAAACAAGGGGGTCTCTCTGGTGAAAGGTCCCAATTATACCTCACACCATTTGGGATTGGAGCCCCATCCGGTATGTGGGACCGGCTACTTCCATAAGTGTTTCCACTCTTTATTTTCGGGTGAGAAGGTGATGGAGAAGAGGTAAAGGTGAAATGACCAATCAGTGAAGCAAAATCAACCCAAGATTGATGAGCGCCAAGCAAAGATACCAACAATTCTAGCGGCAAAATAAAAGGTGGGTGGCAAATGGGATCGGTGGTAGAAAAAACCGATCAAACATACATGAAAGAAAACACACACCGAAAGTTAGCATAAGTAGTTCACAATAGATCATCGAGCGTGGCATTAAAAGGAGAAAATAAACACTAATTCAAACCAACATACATGCAACCACTTGTGAATTGAGTTTCATAGTCCATTGCATGCATGGAAGCACATGCACAACATAGTGTGATATTAGGCAATGAGACTATCACATATTAATCACGTGAATCAATGCCCGAGAAAAGAGAATATATTATTAATGTTGTTGCAACGTAAAAATACATGTTTACAACTCGTCGAAACCTAGTAGTGGAACATGTTCTATTCATCTCAATGCATGATACAAGCATAACCTCCCCTACCTCTATCTCTGTGATACTAAGAGCTAAGTGCCTTTAGCCCTCTAGCACCAATTCCTGTCGTAATAGCTTTAATTGGAGAGGTAAAATTCTGTATCCTTTCGTGAAGTTGTACATGAAATTTGAGATGACTCTTGAGTTGCCTTGACTCTTGGTTTCTGTTGTTGAGGTGGCTTGTGACTTGAGCCATTTGCAACCTATGACCCGGAGTTGTTGCAACTTGCGACGAAAGCATACTTGACACTTACAACCTTGAGCAATATACGGCACGGGGTTTTATCCTTTCTCTACATTTCCCTTTTGGAATGCCGAACCTTTCTCTTCGAGGATAGTCTTATCTCTTGCCACGTGAACTAAAAACACATACGCATCGGTGATGCCATTTCGGTACCAAGGGAATTTGCATGAGTTGATAAGTGGGAAAGTGATTTTCGTTTTGAGCGAGATCCAGGAGCATTCACATAACGTGGGTTTTGTTGTTGGCCAGATCCGAGTTGTGAAACTAAGGAGGTAAAGGCTTCTCTTGTTTGGGTGATCATCATAGTTTTCTCATGTTACGTACGTGAACACATTCGTGTACACACACACACACACACACACACACACGGATATATATATATATATATATATATATATATTCATGGGGAAGCATAAAATCGCGGACACATTGAGGAGCATCGAAATAAAATTAGGGAATTTAAAAAACATCTTGGACCTACATAGTCCTATTTTATTAAAAAATGTATGAACAATTCATGCACGTCAGTGTGACATTTGCGGCACCAAAGGAAAAACTTGAAATTCCAACCGATATCCATCTACAACGAACGCCTTATAGTTAGCTTTTTCTTAATCTCTTCTTCCCAATGGCGATGATGTTGAATCCAAGGAAACTCCCATGTGTTGCTATGTCTTTGGGATGGAATGCGATGTGCAACCTAAAAAAGTATTGAGAGAAATTTCATGACCCCAATGAGAAGTTGACTTATAGCCGATCGCGGGGTCCCAACTCATCCTTTCTACCCCGTATAAAATGTGTGACTTAGCGATGCGAGCGAAGAAAGCGACCTGGAGGTCGCATAGTTGTTGTTCACAAAAGGTCGCACCTTGGCTCGTTCTTGAGATTTGCGACTTTGCAACCGTAGAGCACACGACTTGAGTGGAGGTCACGGGTCATGTTCGAGGTAGTCGCATCCTGCATTCTTTGTAGAAAAGCTGCAGGCCCATGCGACGTGATGGAAGCGGCTCTTGATAACGATTCTTGCATGATTATTAGTGAGGCGAGGAGGTTTTCTTGTTAGAATGTGAGTACAATTTGCTACAAACGAAATGATAGTGGTGGTACACTTATCTCGATACCTATGACATTGAGTTAGAATCTTCCATTAAGACAAACGCATGAAAAGGCATTGTTCATAGTGTGCCGCATTGTGGTGCTTGAGTGCCATTTAGTCAAATGGTCATACACTTATGATCTGATATACGCCATCTGTCAGCGTTACCAAACAACGCCTCGATGCATCTCATGCAATTGGATATCATTGACATTGGTTGTTTGGAGGGTCTCCGCATGCCTCTTTCTATGCTTGAAATTCTCTCGGTCGTGCACATTGCATTGTCACTTTGCATGACGGTGACACATCTCTTGCTTTCTCTATGATTTATGTCTTCGAACTTCCTTCAGAAGTACATTAGCCTTTCTCGGCTTAACCACGCAACTTTTTGAATTTCTTTAATGTGCTATTGTGATGCAACAAAACTGGCAATTTATCAATTTTGAGCACACACTATGCAAAAATTTTTGCACGTCATATTTGAGCGGCTTCAAATGGATGATTGAGAACCTTATTTTGTGGAGCATATTGATGATGTCGGGTTAATGGATCCTCAATGATCCTGTGTATTATCGACCTCCTCGGTCAATTTCCTTCGAACATACTACCTCCCTGACGGTAAGGCCTCCAGAGACATATGTGTCCATGTTGTGTACAAGTTTTAGGACTTTACGATAGGCTCATGGGCGATCGGTGGGCATTAATTTGTGGATACGTATTTATGCGCACGATATCCCATCACTTTTAAAGCATTTCATAATGTGTGAGCGTTAAAATCCTTCATTTTCTCTTTAACCATGGCTTTGAGAACTTAATAGCAATCCTCGAAAGCATTGCTAAACAAGTAATAAAGTGATATTCGTCGAATATGTCCTTAAACTTACTAGGATCCCACCAAATGCTATGAAAATGAAATTCGAATACTTAGCGTTGCATTCAAGCCTTACCACAACTCTTTGCATTTGCAAATTGATACACCATGCTACTTCGAGCCAGCACATTTTGCTTGATAAATATATATAACCATTTGAATCGAGTAACTTGTCCCTTTAGGAATGAAGTAACACATCTAGAATGATGTGGCTTAACCATGATTAACAATTCCCCCAACTAGTGTGCTCTTGTTCCTTGCTTATAGGTGTTACATATCTTCCCTTTTCAAATTTCAGCTCGGAAAGGGATGAAAGTGTCATGTTTAGCAATGCGCCCTTGTTGTTTTAGCTTCATTTTCTTTACCTCGACATGATGGTGACAGTATTTGAGAATATCATACGTAGGATCGCTTTGCACTGAAACATTACAATATAAATTAATTCAGTTTCCTTTTAGAAAATGATGTCCCCCAAAATATTTTACATGGACCATGATCTTAGTGTGATACCCAAATAGAATGCCTAAATGATATACGGTGAACGTGCTTCTAATGGACATATCTTATGTACGGAAAAGCATTCAAGTGTATGTGATGATGCCTGTGCATGGTGTGATTCTGCATCAAAATTATCTTGTCATGTTGATGAGAAAGGTTTGCGAGGGGGTACAGAAGCAGTCAAGATCAATCCAAGTCTTCTACACTTGTTAGGGGAAACCTATGTCTAAATTCATGGAGGGACTCGATGCTCTTTGAAGCATGGAAACCCCCAAGCCCTAGTGTATTAATGAGACACGTGCCGGTGGGTGCGGAGACAAGGTTTGGCGAGGAAAAGTCACGGGAGTGTCAATGACTAAAGGCGGGGTCAAAACCCTAATGGTTGAGCAAGAAGAAGGGGACACAGAATTTTGAATATACCCAAAATTTTGTGTGGTGTTATGGCAGCTACAACCCAGGTCCAATGATGAGTTTCAATGATGAGGTGAAAAACCTCTAAATGGAAGACACACTGCCTCTGGAAAGCCAAAAAATATCCCATGGAGAATATAGTTAATGTTGTGATTTGAAGCCTTTTAATTGCCAACATGATTATTTAGGACTTGAGTTCATTTTTTTTATTTCCTTGTTTGGCCACAATAAATGCCATGCTACCTATTCTTATTGTGCATAACATAGTAAATGGCCATATTCTCAACTAAATTTTTTGTTCATGAAAATTTAACATGACCTATTAACCTCACAACACTCACATAAAAATAAAAATTATAATCTATTTACTAATATTAAAAAATGATTTAATTCCAATTCATTTATCTGAAATTTTTACTTGGTGCAATGCTCATGTTTTAAAATTCTACACTAAAAAAAAAAAAAGTATGATATAATCATCCACAACATTGTCAACCCATGTATTTAGACTCACTTACTCCAACACTTGGTATAACTAAGAGAAATGTAAAAAAAAAACAACTAAGAGAAGGACCACAACACAAATCTAGAAATCCATCACCATCATGTAGACCAAAATCAAATAAAACCAATAGAATATCTCCAAGTTTTGCGACTTCACTTTTCTTCCGAAATACAATGAATTATGAAAATTTAAATTTAGAAATTTTTGTGCCCCTAATCACGATGTTAGTAGAAGTGTCATGGGGTGGGGAAGAATTGAAAAACACTTTTTAATATCACAAAAGAAAAAAATATGGTTATGTACTTTTTATAAAGCTCTGTAATTTCATTTAATATGTTAATTCTTGTAAAGTTCGAAATAACACGAGCTAGTTGTTTACTTGATGTATTTAACACCCGTTTGGCTATTGTGGAAAGCCGGTCTTGAATTTCTCTTGAATTGAATGACATATGGTAGATGGGTATTTCTTTGGTCTTCATAGGCTTCACGGGGTTTATGGTCTTGATGTTGTATTACTTGGGTGGAGAGATATGGGCTCAATCTTTGGATGAAGGAATTCATTGTTGTTTAATATCGTTTACGAGATATGGGAAGAAGGAATTGAAGCATTGAGTACCAAATAGTTTGAGCGGCGGTGGATGTTTCCACATCAATCTAAAATGCGGTACGGCTACGGATGGGATTCTCCGGCTCATACATGCATGTTATCACTTACATTTAGCTATTTTCTAGTTTCATTTCTAATTTTTGGGAGCTTTGAGGATGTTGTATCTTGACTTACATTCTCTCCTTTAGAAACCTTCAATGATCCCTTTTGGTTGTCACGAGGATAATGAATAATATGGTCTATCGAGTTCTTATTGGGAAAGAAACCCATTAGCATTGCATCTTTATTGAGGAGTTGAACAATATTTTACATGCATGCTAATTAAGGTCCTCTTAATTGAATTTTCTGGTAATTAAGAGATGACTTTGGAGATTGATGAATAACATCACTAAATAATTAATAATATAAAATTTCTAATTTCTTAGCTTATCAATTTCAACGAGGAAGGAATTTTGAATGACAAAAAGCTCAACCTAACGTATTTTTAATCCTATATATTTACATGTGCATCAACTTCTCATAGTAGTTACTTGAGCAATTTTTGTGTGAGATCATTTTCTATATATTTAGTTTTGTCTTCTTCATTTTTAGAAAGGGGTCCATCTCATAGTTTCTTGTTTTGGGTAATGGAATTTGAACACTTGAGGCTCTTCATAGTTTCAATTTTTGGAGAATTCAATATTTAAAATTATTTAGGCATTGGATGGTGCCTTTAATCTCTTGAAATATTTTTTCACGTTTTTAGAATTAAAATTATGCATTCTTACTTTATCGGCTAATTTCATTTTTGTTAATGATATTGACCACATGGTATTTATTAGTAATTTTATCTTTATTACTAAGGAAATATGATTTTCATTTTCAAGTGATCACTGTAAAGGTTCTTTTAGGTACAACTTTATAGAATATGGATTTTCATCTATCCTTGCTAACTTCTAGAATGTTTTCAACCTAAATGTGAGAGACCAATAGTATGTTGATTTCCAATCCCTAGTGAATCATATTTCTCATGGTTTGATCCATGGGTCAATTCCATTCATACAAACTTACATGTAACTATTCATTATTAAAAAATAAACTTAAACTAAAAGATAGGAAAAGACAACAAAAATTTTTCTTTCTTATGATAGTGCATACCCTGATACAACGGGTCTTCTTGATTATTGACTTCACGATTGTTGATGAGTAGGCTGAAAGGCTCTACGGTTTCGCGTAGGTGGGATAATGAGGCGTCATTGAGCTAGGATTGCAAGGAGTGAACCATCCTTGTTAGATATTATGGAATTCATATTGATAATAACCTCTTGAATATGATGGATGTGTGAGCCATATATCCCTTGGTTCACCAAAATTATTTAGAGCTGCTACAAATGTTCAAATTATAGCTCTTCATACTTGTTTTTAGCTATGCAATATTCCTATTTGAGGGTGTCGGCATAAAATTTTATCATATTTCCAATAATTTCTTACTTCAATCCTAGATTATGGATGACCACAAGGGTCTCCCCTTACTACATCAACTACTTCTCCATAGCCTCTAAGAAAGCCCCTACATTTATGAAATCTACACATAATATGTTTTACTCCTTTAACTAATCCAAAATTATGGTAGGCTAGTTATGTTATCTCTTTAGTTCTAAATGTGATAAGAGGAAGTTTTCATCGTTCTCTTGGAGCTCATATTTACAAGAAAGTGGGGCCGGATCAAAGTTCTCCATCAAGGTGATACCTATTTCTTATCAAGTTCTCCATGAAGTGACACCTATTTATTACGGTATTTGGTAATGAATTATGGATCATGAGAATACATCTCATGGTATGGAATTTTTCATGCCAATTCTACTTCATTCTTTCATCTCAGTGACATTCACTCTATTTCGGATAATAGAATTTTAATAAATACTACTAGCTTCATCCTCTCCTAAAGTTTGAGGAGTGAGGGAGGATGGGTGGGGTTGAAATAATTCATGGTTTAAGATGGGTCTTGGATAGGATGACATAGATCTCCCACCAATGCATCTTGAATAATTTTATCACCTCTAATAATTTTAAGGTTCTGCCTCTCAATGGATGTGAGGATGAAATTATTTTCCATGTCCTATGAAGATGATTCCTATGATTGGTTTTTTACCTAGGAGGTTAATCATGGAATTTTTTGTGCTACTAGTACGTTAATCATTGCATTATATTACATTAAATTAATGATAAACACAATTGACAATATAAGCCAAATACATGAATATTAAACAATATTGACAATATACTCCATCTACGAGCCACATTAATTTTCTTGATAAATATTAAAATACACACTTAATTTGAAAACATCAACTAAAATGATTCTTAATTGATTAAATATTTTTTATTTTTAAATATAAAAAATGAATTAATTATTAAAAATCCAAATATTCTTTAAAAAAATGAAAATTAAATTCTGCCAAGCAACTTTATCTAAACCCAACCAAAAACAACTTAAAAAAAAAATAGTTTTTGGACAATGATATTTTGTTGGGACTTAGCACATATTTAAGCACCTTAGGAGGGGTTTTATAAAAAAGCATTTTTTATGTTAACATACGTAAGATTTGAGCGAGATCATATAATATAGAACCCACTTGTTGTATTTTGTCGATATCTAGAAAAACATTTTGAGCTTCCATTGCCCATACCTTCTTCTCGATTTGATTTTGATTACAATCCATTATAGGGCTCACTCCATTCTCATTTGGGTTCGAGCCCATCTCTAGTTGTACTATGATTACGAGCTCTAAATCAAAGATGTGAGATTACGCATATTCAAGGAGGACAATGTGGAATGAGATTGGTGCAAAATTTAGGAGGTTGTATGCAAAGAGCACATGATAGATCCACAGAGAAACATCAAATCTTAAGCGAAGAGTCATTGTGTACTACAATGAGGCAAATTGTGATAGATTTTTGGCGAGATTCGTTTTAATGGATATGGAACTCAAGACCATAGATAGTCTAAGGAATGCCTTTATGGACAAATATTCGGACTAGATAACTTTTTTCGATTAATATGGGGCGAGAATAACATAAAGCATCATTATACTAAAGGAGTTGAGGTCATTGATTCGGTGTTGAATTTTTGTCGGAAGGAGGTTGAGAACTCGATTGCTTTACGAGATTCCAAGTATGTCACTCATTGGAAGGAGGCATAGGATCTAGTATGGGATTTATTATGATGCCAATACTAGAGAATAATAGCTTAGATAGGATAATTCTCCACATTATCATTTTCCCATCTCCTAAGGTATACGATAAATTTTTTGAGCCTTAAAATGCTACCATGTCGGTACATCGGTTGGTGGAGAATGCGAGATGAGTGTGTGGTTTTGGACAATGAATCCTTTTATGAAATTTGTTTTAGAAATTTGAAGTTGACTACTCCATTATTTCATGATTTCAATCATGCGATATATACGAAACCATGAGTGGAATAACAAAAAAACTTTGAAAAATAGAATGTATCTCCCACCACCATTACTTGATTCGATAGGCCCTGTCCATTAGAGCTATTCTTCTTAGATCTAACAAATTTTGATCAGGTACGCACATCTCGGCCATGGAATGTGTATTTCAAGCCCATATGATTTGAAAGGATTGTATTAGTTTTTATGCTAAGTGTATTTTGATTAACAAACATGTGCATACTTGTCTCTTGGCAAGTTTTTCTTAAGGATTCAATATTTTAACTATGAATTGTAGATGAATTTAGTGAATTAAAGCATGAAAAAAGCCTCGATAACACTAAAAAATAGTGAAAATGGAGAAATAAAAACACCACATAACATTTACATAAGTAGGCATGATAATACGTTCACCCCTCCTCGACTACACTATTGGTTCGACTCCAGTAGCATGTCCATCTTTCATTGTGCTCAAAATTTTGCAAGTACATGTAGTTACGAGCCTCTAATTGTTTTCTATGCACCAGCCCAATAACAATGCTCCATTAGTCTGGGTCGCTCTTTATTCACTCGGAATGGGCTAAAATTAGACTACAACTCTTTTTCCCGGTAACACCTAAGCTCCACTAGTGTGGAAACTCCCTTAACTAAGAGTTATTTTAGTGTAAATTGTAGGGGTTAGGGTGTGCTCTAAAAAACTCCACATTGTGCTTTGTAATATTTAATTTTAGTGGTTGGTGGCCACATGTAACTTAAACCATGGCTCAACGAATTGAAGGTTGGAAAAACTCAAAGTTAGACCACGGTTGTAAAGGAAAGAACTCGGTTTGCGGTTGTGATATGAGAGCACCTTGATTTTAAACCATGTGAAGGAGTTATAACATGTGATAAGTATTAACGTGAAACCGTTCAATCATGTCGGCATTAATGTTTTATGCTATGGTTTAATTTCATTGTCATTTGACCAACCTTCACGGGACCACCGGCGGTGCTTAGGCACTATTACATTAAAATTTAAATATATACGAAGGTGGACCATATGGTTAAGTAATGTGTTGTAGTGAAGACAAGGGAGATGCGTACATGTGCTACCGGAGGTCACGGGGTCGGGCCTAGGGCCTTTATAAAATCTTACACTAACACCTTGGGGACACGTGGTGGCCTCGGGGTGACACGTGTGTCACCCTAAATTGGTCCTCCCCGAAAAAACGTACAATCCATCAACAAATCATAATGTGCCACTCATCATCCTATGATTCATTCTAAGAAAGGAATATTCCCTAGAATATTACTTTTTACGTATGCACCCTCCATGTTGAGCGGGCATCCCCGGTCAAACTTTGCTCATAAAATTTAGTTGTTTGGGAATTCAATCGAACACGATATCTCCCTCATACGACATCAATTTTTTGAATTGTTCACGACACCGAAATCAAGAAGACAAGATCTACGCAACCATCACTAGTTTCAACCCAACCCTATAACTTTTTCAATTTTGAGAAAAAATTTATGAACTCCTAATCAATCCTCCCCATTGGGAAGCTTTTGGACTCAAAATACTTGATTACTTTTAGAGTAGATGAGGGTACATTTCACCTCGCCTTCCAACCTCCATCACTTTTCCTTTCTTGGATTACTATCTTTAAGCCTAACTCAAAGGCGTTCGACACTTCCCTCTTCGTGCTCTTGTCCTCCTGTCAAGAATTGTATCTTCCTTAAGATCATCGAGAAATTACGGTGAGAAACTAATCAATAGAAGGCAATACACGAACATCACTTCCACGATCTCATCGATCAAAGGTGGCTAATACAAACGTAAGTTTTCAACATTAACGATTGAATAAATTTTTATGTAAAGAGGCAGGATTGGGTTGGAAATGCATTGATACCAACTTGCTTATGATCTCTAACGGACCATAATGAATGGGTTTGGGCTTTTTACCTTCCCATGCATCCTTTCTTTGATAATATGTGACCATACCTCATCTCCCACTTGAACGTGTGATCAACTCTCATTTTGTAATTTCTCTCCTTGTATTTTCTTTTAATTTTCTCAAGCTATTCTTGAACTTGTTGATGTATAATTTGAATTTGCGGGGAAAGTTTGAGCCTTTTCAATATCACTATGGCCATCGGTGCAACATCCTTGCAAAGATGAATTCTAATGGAGATTTTGGCAAATACCCAAAGCATAGTTCAAAGGTGTTGTACGAGTTGAAGAGTGCTTTGCTTTCAGGCTATCAGAAATCCATTGAATGTAATGGTTATCATCCCACAACTTAGGATGTTTTGTTGCAATATCCTCTCAATAGATACTGAGTATTTACGAGTCACCACCTTGGTTTTTTCCATCGAGTTTGTGATCGAGGAGATCATTTCCAAGTTAAGAAAATTTTCTAAAAAATGAAAGTCTTCAGTGGTTTCATTCTAAACGTAGGAAAGGTCACAAATCACTTTAATGATTTTGTACGATGAACAATCCTCAAAACCGAGGTCGTATGTGAAATTTATTGAGCCTTGAAATCTCCGATAAACTTCAAAATTCATTTTGACGAAAGTTGACTTTTTAATTTTAAATTTTTTTTAAAAAAGAATACGAGAGAATATTCCTCATAATATTCCCTAGAATATTAAAGTGGAGGACGAATTATGTTTTGACAAGTGGTAGCTTGCTATTTGATGTTTGGTTGACTTTAAAGATTTTAGGCCAATCGAGAGGGGTGCCATGTGGCTTAGGAGAAGCGCCACATGGCCCTATGTCGGGGAGCAATGGTATGGTAAATTTTTATATGGTCCGGCGGTGAACACGGACCTACCTCCCACAACGGATGCACATTACCATTAGAACATAGAGTGTTTCTTACCATATGTCTGGAACAAGTTTATTATGAAATTTGAAAAACTTTGAGTTGGCGGAAAATGGGCAAACACTCCACATATACGACACCATGCAACCGAGACTTAGTGCCCGAGCTAACCACCCGGTCACGGTGGGTGTTATGAAAAAACCCCACAGCTCTGCAACCACTCTAAAATGTTTAATGCCACGATTATGAAGAGCTTCCCCAACATTCGGGGCGGCAGTCACATGTGATGCCGCCCCATTTAACATTAAATGTAACAGTCATAGTTACTATCATATTTGGAGCGGGTCCAAAATTTGCAGAGCGAGACCATCATTTTTGGTTGTGTTGTGGGAGTTCCTCCGGTTTGGAGGAGTTTGTTTAGGGATATTGGAAAAAAATTGTTTTTGCCATAAATCCCTCGATATTGAGCAGAAATTGGATGAAATGTTAGTCAATTACGGGTCTCATAGACCTTCGAAAAGTTTGGAATAGGTTTTCGGGTCTAGAAAGAGGTGATCTACATTGGATTTTTCTTATAGGAAGATGAAGAAGCCATCGGGGCCATCCTGAAGAAGGCAACGTATTCGTTAATATTTCAGTGACTTTGAAACAAAATCCATTTCTAGTTATTTTCTATCTTGAAGCTAATTTTACGGTGGTTTTCCTATTGGGGCACATTTTTGCTTGTGTAACCATTTGAGTAAAATTAATAGAGCAAGGACATGTCGTTAGGGGAGCCTTGGTGACGGATGTGGCCCGAGAGGGTGTTGCCTCAACAATTTGTTGTGTTATGTGATAGTGAATTTTATTTTTGTGTATTTATGTTGTGATATAATAAACGGTAAATTTACTTAACTAATCCCCGACACATAAAACTCATAAACATAACCAAAACTACTTTTTTTAACATAACGAACTCCATGGAGAACACTTTGCACACTTTGTATTATATTAGAGTGGATACTTTTCATAGCGTAACAAATACAATCCATTTCGGATGAGGTAGGTATCAAAGCTAGTTTTTTAACGATAGAAGAGCTAGATTTTTACTACGTATTGTTCTTGTGCATAAGGATTTTTTTAAATTTTGCATTATAACCCTTCAAGCGATGTAGAGCCATTTTGGGGCAGCATTTGTTGTAGAAGTTTTGAGGCTTACTATCTTGAGTTTGCTAGAGGGTGAAGAAATAGCTATGGATAGCTAAGTTTTGGAGAGGAAAAAAAAAAGGAAGAAAGAATTTGAAGGCTTCTTCCTTACCCAAAATACCTTAAGGTCACCATTGAAACACAAACCCTCTTGACGATTGTTTGTTAAGAAGCTCTTGGAGTTTGTTTGTTGTTTGGCTACTTGAATAAGAGTTTTCCTTACAGCCATTTGGCTAAAGGTTTTTAATTTGTTTTGAAAGCTTTGAGAACTTTATTGAAGTTGTACATTCAGTGAAATCATAATGACAACTTATACAAGTGAAGTTTCCTCCTTCACAAGATTCTTTGATGATGATATGAAGCGTGACTGTTATATTGAAGGACATCTTGTAGATTTTGTTTAAGGATAAAGAGAAAGAACTAAACTTGTAGGCTTGAGTTGTTTTCCATGAAGGAAGAAGGAAGAAATTCTTCAAATATTGCATGATATGGAGAAGTGACTCCATCAGCCAGAGAGCTGACCAAGAAAATGCATGAGAAGGAGTAATCCATTCCAAATAACTGGTTTCATCATTAGAAATATGTGTTGTTCTTTCGAAAAACATGCAAGAGGTATAGGGTCCAAAGTAATGATTAAAATAGGTTATGAAGGCAAAGGGTTAGGCAAGCATCACGAAAAGTTATGGTTAGACCTATTTAGGTTGAGGAACGACCTAAGAATATTGGTCTTGGTTAAGTGCAATTTAATGGCAAAGACTCCAAAGCCATGAAGAAGTGTGAGACTATTTCAAAAGGGAACCTTTATTCCAATTTTCTAAGATGCAAATATGTCAAATTTTCTTCAAAGAGAATTTCCATTGCTTCTAAGCCTTTGTTGCAACAAAAATGGTAGACATGCGGCTTATGGAAAGCATACAAGTTTAGATAGTTTTCAAAGACAAAAACAATGATGTTAGTATGGAAATGAAAACTGTAGTATCTACCAGTTCATCTTCTCATGGGAACAAAAAGGATAAACATTCAAAGCTACACAAGAGGTATAAATCTTTTCATGATCAATTTGATTGTGTTTACATGAGCATGATAATTCTGCATGCTTAAATGGAAGAAAGATTTGTTGTACACCTTATTGTGGTCGATTTAACCATGATGTTTCAAGATGTTCGATGAGGAAGAAAGCATACAATAAGTAGATGAGGAAAAGGAAACTTTCAAAGAAAGTGTATAAGACTTGCACATTTTTCCAAAGAAGAGGACATGTTGTCTCCCATTGTTGAAATTTGAATCAACTTCGATCGTCCAGGGCACATACGGCAAGAGGACGAGAAAGGTTGGAAAAGAGGGAACCAAGGATTCCATTATTGAAGTGAAAATGGAAGTTTCACATCGGGAAGAATTGCGGTAGCAAAAGTTGCCATGGAAGTGGCTTGGTAGAAGTGGATAGACTTCTTAGCATAGTAAGACGTACTCATTTTGTACATATGAAAATTTCGATTTATGCATGTATTTTATGTTGTAATCTCTCGTTTGTTTGAGGCACCTTGAATCATTGATCAAGGCAGTGATGTTCAGTTTCCTTCTACAAATTTCTCGCTAGAAATTTTTCTAGGTAAATCAAAAATAAATATAGCTCTTGACGGGGGAACAAGCGCATCGAGAAGGAGAAGTACGAATTTCTTTCTAGTTGTGGTTCAAAGTCACTAGCCATACAAGAAGGTGTTTGGGCGAAGAGAAGAGGGTGCGGTACTGCTTGTTTGTTGTACGGATCAGTTTTAGTAGTCCGAGAGAGATTTTGGGGACCAAAAGCATCCCATTGAGGAGGTGTGATCGAGAGATCATTTCCAAGTTAAATTTGCTAAAAAATGAAAGTGGTCAAAATTAGTTTCTTGATCTGAACGATGAAGAGTATCATTCTTGCAGTCTGGTGGCATGAATGGTTCTAAAAGCCGAGGTCGTATGTGAAAGTTGTTGGGGTTTGAAATCTCCCAATAAAATCCAAAATTCATTTGACCAAAGTTGACTTTTTAAATTTGGAAAAAAATTTAAAAAAAGAATATTACGGGAATATTCCTCAAAAATATTCCTCGAAATATTCCTTGGAGGATAATTGTGTTTTCATAAGTGGCGATTTCTATTTTATGTTTGGTTTACTTTGAAGTTTTGGGGTAAGAACAGAGGGTGCCACATGGTAGGCTCGAAGGCGCCACCATGTGGTCCCGGTAGAGGAGGAAATGGTATGGTAAGAATTTTTATATGGTACGATGGATTTCAGCAGCGGACCTACACTCCCACAATGGATGCTCATTACCATTAGACACGAGTGTTTCATACCATATGTCGGTCGGGTTTATTATGAAGTTTTAAAAAACTTTGAGTTAGCGGAAAATGGGGGCCGGCCCCACACTATATGACACCATGAGACCGGGACTCGATGCCCAAGAACTAACCACCTAACGGTCGTAGCTGGTGGAAACCACATCATATGACCACTTTGAAATGTTTAATACCATGAATTGTAGACGACTTCATTACGTTTGGGCGATGATCACATGTGACACAACCCATTTAACATTAAATGCAACATTAAGCTGACCGCAGTTGGAGTGGGTCCCACAATTTTGGGTGGACGATGGTACAGTCGGGTTGACTAGAGTTCCTCCAGAGTTTTGGAGGAGTTTGTTTAGGGATATTGGGTAAATTTTGTTTTTTGTTATAACTCCCTCAATATTGAACTTCTAAATTGGATGAAATTTTAGTCAATTTTGGGTCTTTTCAAGCTTTTGAATAGTTTGGAATAGGTTCCAAGTCGATCGGTGATCTAAAATAGTGGTTTTATTCGAGAAAGATGAGGAATCCCATCGATTGCCATCATGGAGGAAGCCTTTATATTGGGTAATATTTCAGCATTTGGTGTGGAAACAAAAGCCATTTCTATGAATGTTTTCTGTCTTAAAGAAGCTGAATTTATAGTTTTTTTTCATATTGAGGCATATTTTTATTTGTGTAACCATTTTGAGAAAATTAATAGAGCGAGGACATGCCATTCGGGGCAACGGAGAAGTAGGCAGATGTAGCCTAGGAGGGGTGAACTTCCTCAATAATTTGCTATGTTATGTGATGGTGAATTTTGTTTGCTATGTATTTCTTAAGCAGTATGTTAAACAATAAATTTACTTCACTAATCCTCACACATAAACACAAAACATAGCCAAAACTACTTTTCTTAACATAACGAAACTCATGGAGAACACTTTGCACACTTTATTATCGGAATGGATACTTTGCATAGGCATATGAAATACAATCCATTTTCGAGGATCAGTTTTGCGGATCAAAAGCGATGCCTTTTTCAACTTTGTTTCCATCATACTCGAAATATTGGACCAAAATTTCCTAATGAACCTTGAATCCCTATCAATAACAATAGAATTTGGCAATCCATAATGAACCCATACATGTTGAAAAAAAACTCGGCAGTCTATTCAACGGTAATGGTTTATTACATGGCATAAGTATACACATTTCACCGAATCCTCCACAACTACTTGAATATATTCATGTAGTTTTCTTGTTATAGGTAGACCTCAACAAATTCCACGGAGACACTATCCCATGACCTTGATGATATTTCGGTAGTGGCGTGTAAAACCCAATATTCCTATTACACAACACTATCTATCATGCGAGGCCAATAGTAATACTCTATATAGATGTGCCAATACTTTTCCTTTTTTAAATTGTCCGGCAATAAGAGATGAATGAGCTTCTCTCATGAAAAGTGGCCTCTCTCCTTGTGGTATACACCGCTTGCCCAAATGAAACAAAAAAATTGTTATGCATATGATAATATTTTTCTTGACACAATTCCCTTCACTCAAACTAAGCATACACATCACGAAAATTGACATCATGTGCATATTGTTCTATGTAACTCTCATGTACAATAGGATCATTTTTTAATAAAGTGAATGCACTAATGATTGGTCTTGAAAGAATATCAACAAATTTAACGAAAATAACTTTCTTGTAACTTATAACCAAGTGAAACTATTGAAGAAATCCATCCACGTTTCATGATTGCTATAATTTTGTTTGCAGAAAGTTTGCCATCAATGTAATGGTTGGTGATCGGTATACGCAATATTCTCTTTACCCATCAAGAATTTTTTTCCACTTGTTGACACTTTGTATAATGCATACGAGTTCTTTTTCATATGTAGGTTAATTATTTACAACACCATTGAATGTTTCAGGAATGAAAATCAATAGGCTTACCATCTTCTTAAAAGAAGCTGCGCCCATGGCCTAATCACCTAGTATCGGTTGTATCTCGAATGGCTATCTCAGGATGTTGGTAATGCAAGGGATGAGTTGAAGCTGGTATTGTATTTTAAATTTTTGAAAATTTGTTGTTTTCTCCCCATTGGGAGCATTTCTTCACACTTTTCTTTGCATTCATAGGAAATTGCGATGGGCGAAGAAAAGTTCTAGTAAACATTCTCCAATACTAAGCTACCTTTGAAGAAACTTCTTGCAGTTTTCTTTTTTGGGTGTGGACCAATTCAAAATGGCTTCCACTTTATAAGGATCAATTCTTAACTCTCCTACTCCTACAATGTGTGTCCCAAATAAACCAAATCGGTCTTTCCAAACTCACACTTTGACATTTTAAGAAACAATTTCTATTTCTTCAAAACATCTAAACACTATTCATACGAAAACGCATTTCTTCTCTTGTTTTGCTGAAAATAAATATGTCATATAAGTACACAATCACAAATTCATCAAGGAATGGACGCAAAACACTATCCATAACACAAATGAAAGTTGCCAGTGCATTACACAAACCAAAGGGCATTCTTAATCACTCGGTGCTTGTTTGGTTTTGAATCGATTTTATATATCACTCTGCAATTCTTACTTGATGATATCCCTTCGTAAATCTAACTTAATGAAATACTTTTCTTCTTTCGATTGATCGAAAATCATGTTATCTTGAAATTGGGTATCGATTATTTACCGTTATCTTGTTCAAAGCTGCGAAGTCTACACATGCGCGAGTCCCATCTTTCTTTGGAATCAAGACTATGGGTGAACCGAATGGCGAAGTGATTCATATATGATTCATACCTTCTTTCATCTCCTTGATTTTCCTCTTTATTTCAGAATTCTGCATTATCGACATGCAATACATGCCAATGTTTGGAAGAGGAAAATATTGTTTCACGCCAGATCTCATGTTGAATCTCCCTTTTGGAGAGCAATCTTGTTGGCTCTTGAAACATCCCATGATGTGCATCAACTACATCATATAAATCTGATTTAAAACTTAGAATCACATCCCTCAAATGATTCATGATTAACATCAACTTTTTGGCTTAATCATTAGAAGAACAAAATTCTTACTTGAATTCACCAACCTATTTACTGTCCCAGCATTTTACCATACTTGATGTTTGTCTTCTTGCGATGTGCTCAACATGTACTCTGTCCATATTTGAATAAATGGTGTTTTTGTTCTCATGGTTATCGAACATATCTATTTCCTATATTACAAGTAAGGACTCCCCAACACAATACTTGTTATATCAAGCGGAACCACATCTAATTCAACTATGTCAAAAATGTGTAGTTATGCAAATCGCAATATACACTTCTTTAAAGCTTTATGATTTCATCCTTAAAAATCAACCAAGTGGATATGGTTTTGGATGTGTTATTCTCTCAAGAGGTTAAGTTTCATCGCAGAGTCTTCGAGAGATTAAGCTTGCTTGTGATCCACTATCAAATAATGCGTCAATCTTGGTATATTTGGATATGACCCTCATATGAAACAATTCAATTCTTTCTTCTTCATTTGGAGCATGTATGTGATAGTTTGATGTACTAGTACTTTGTTTATTTTCAATTTCTTTCTAATTCATGTTCTTCAATCCCATGGTTGTAATTTTAGATTCATCACCTAAATCCTCTCCTAAATCATGTTGAGTTGTAAATTTGTAGTTTCTGTTTCCCCTTGTTGTTGTATTTCTTGGGCCTCATTTTAGGATGTAATTTCCAACAATGATTTTTCATCATAGCCTTCTTTTGAACAATTTTTAAACCAAATTTTCTCCCTATTTCTTGGAAAATGCATTCTTTTCCTTTTACCTTTTGAGGTCTTCTCTTTGTTTTTCCCCTTAAAATGTTTCTTCCTACCCTCTTCGGAAAGTATTTTTCCCTCTAGACTGAATGGAGTGGCACTGGCTTACATACTTCATATGAGCTTGTGGGGTTAAAAAATGAGGATAGTGTGTTTTAGGTAGTTGTGTAAGCCTCCTATGTACTTGAGAAAAGTATATTTTCTGCGAAAATCTCCACCCCTAATAAGATAGCTCTTCTCCTAAATCCTTGCGTGTATTGTTGCACAATACATCCCTTCAATTGCTTAAATTTTTTCTAGTTCATTATGGATTTACGCATATGAGCTAATGGATAAAAACTATTGTTTTATTGCGGTAATAAAATTAGTCCATGATAGAATAATCTTATCATGCTTCTTGATCTCCTCCTTTGTCTTGGCTTCCCACCAAACAAACTACGCACCTTCCATTCTCAATGAAGCTAATTGGATTTTGGTATTTATCATCTTGAGGATTACAGGATTGCTAAAATGAACCTCCAATTTCTTAATCCAATTATAAGATTTTTTCTACATTGACTTCACCATTAAACATTTGCAATTGAAACTTAACATCAAGTTTTAAAAAAATACTTTTACCAATGTTCTTTGACTTGTGTGGGCCGATGTACGGAAGATGAAGTAGAGGATGTTGATGATAGGGGTGGAGATGGCGTCATCGCCTCCATTTCCTCCATTTCCCTTCTTTGACTTGTCTTCATCATTGTGACCTCTTGAAGAACCACGTCCTTCCTTTTGGCGGGTGGATCCTTCTCCTTCCAATTTCTCATTCTTTATTCATAAAGAGATTTTAACCATCTCGGTCATGTTAAGAAATTCTTTCCTAAACCCCTTTCTTCCTCTTTGGGATCAACTTCTTCATAGTTTCTCCTTCTGCGCAGAGACATGTTTAATGCATCTTTTTCTTCCTTGGAGGTGAACTAGGTGGTGGCGATTGTAGCAATCTTGCTCTCCTTTGCTTTGTCTCTTTTGGAACCCATGTATACGACCAATTTGCATTTTCCTCTTTTGAGCTTGAGCCTTGTACGCATCTAAAATTTGCGAAGCAATTAAACAAATATTTGCACAAAACAACACCGAAATAAACTCTGGCTACGATACGAATTTAATATGAAAGGAATATATTAGTTTTGATTTTCTAAGTATGCTGAGTTCAACATGTGCATACTTTTCTCTTGAGTTTGTAGGATTGAGGATTTTAACCACGAATTGTAGATGATTTTAGTGATTTAGAAGCATGAAAATAAGCCTAAATAACAACGAGCAGTGAGTGGAAACAAAGAAAAGAAACACCACATAACATTTACACGATGAGCATGATGAAGAAGTTCACCGCTCCTGGGCTACATCTATTGGTCTGGCTCCTAATGGCATGTCCATCTTTCCTTATGCTCAAAATTTTGCAATTTCATGTAGCTACATGCCTCTAATGGTTGTTTTCTTTGCACCAATGGCTCACAGAATCCCTCGATTCGTTTGTAATTGACTCTTCCAGCCACTCAGAATGGGCATAAATTGAGCCTCCAACTCATTTTCCTAGTAACACTAGAAAAAAACTTCACTAATTGTGAAACTCATAGCGGAATTATTTTAGTGTAAACTGCACAAATTTAGGCGTGCTCCACAAAATTCACCAACACTATGCCTGATACTTAATGTTGGTGGTTGGGTGGCCACATGTATTAAGCACGGCACGACCGTGGTCGTGAACTCAAGGTTGAACCACGATTGTAAGCGAGAGACTCTAGTTTTTAGTTGTGTTAACAAAGCTGTCGAGTTTAATGATAAGTATTAACATGAAATCATTGTAGAAGAATTAAATGACGTTAATTTTATGCTATGGTTTAATTGCGTTGTCATGTGACAATCTTCCAAAACCTTATTACATTAAAATTTAAATATACCGATTGCACCATATGGTTAAGTAACATGTTGTAGTGGAGACGGTCGAGACGTGTGCATGTGCAACCGGAAGGTCATGGGGTTGAGCCACGTAGACCTTTATAAATTTTACACCCACTAACACCTTGTGGACACATGGTGGCCTTGGGGCTAGCCACGTATCACCCTATAATTATTCCTCGAACAACATAAATCCTGGCGAGTATAACGATGCCACTTGTCGAGCTAGGATTCGTGCAGCGAAGAATATTCCTCGAATATTCCTTTTGCCAACTTGTATGCGCCCTCCATGTAAGCGGGCATCCTAGTTAGGAAATTCAATCGAATCGATATGTACCTCATACGACATCATTTTTTTGAATCGTTCACGTAGCAAAATCGGAAGAAGACATCTACGCAACCATCCTAGTTTCAACCAATCTTATAACTTTCAATTTCAAAGCAAAATTTATGAACAACGATCACCATATAGTTCATTTGCAACTCTTACAACAGCAATAATACCTCCAATCAATCATGTATACATAGTGAAAAATATTAAAGCCATATACGAAAAGCCAAAACTGAGCTATTTAGATAGCTTGAGAGAAGAAACTATGGAATCTTTTAACTAGGTCGACCATTTAAGGTTTATTCTTGGGTTATTGTGATTATAATTCTTTGTACAGTTTGCAATTTATTTCAATGTATAAAGTTTGCAAAGTTCTATGTTCTTTATTAATGAAAATTTCTCATTGAAACATGGCAACTATCGACAATAGATGTTTTCCATGCAATCTACAGGTATTTCCTTTTTTGTTGCACCAAATTTTATTTTTTAGATTAAACATGCCTTAAAGTTTACTCATGTTAGGTACTTTCCATGTCATAATTCTAAATATTTAGCGGGATTACACATTAAATCCTCGAGAAAATTTAAAGAGCGACCTTTATGTAACGTTACTATAAGCGAAAGGCTAGGGTTTAGAGTTGGTGTGAATTTAAAGGATTGCTAGTTTTGGAGGCACCTAATTTGTTTCTTGATGGGTATAAGGTTCCTCGAGACATAGAACCCGATTTCTGGTTGTCTCATGATGTCGCTTTTTGGATGACTATTGTGGCTGCTAAAGACGCATGCCACCTCTCACATTGGTACATAACTATACTTTCCTACTATCTCTCTCATTCTACTTTTGTCTATAGCACGGAGTCTCACACCTCTCTAATTAATGGCACAAACCTTTGTTTCCAATGTCATCATTGTATGTGAATGAATCTTGATCTTAGTATGTCACATAAGTACGCATTTAAAATGGCACATGGATACTCTTCGCATTCTGTTATCTCATTAAGTTTATCAACAATACGGATAATTAGCTCACCTCACCTGCTTTTTAGTGTGTATCCATCTCCTTACATTCTCAAATGCTTAATGTATCTCTTTGTTGCATGGACTCTTGCACCTATAGTTAATAGTACTTTCTTTGATCTAATTCTACTATGTTATGTATGTAATAACTTTCATCACATCTTAGTATGGTTTCTTGTAATTCTTTCATACTTAACTCAGTTTATCTCACAGTTAGGATTGCTTTGGCACTATGTGATTTTCTCTACTATATTGTTGATATAAATCCTTTGCATTATCTCTTGCCTGAAGTCCTCTTTGCATATGTATGACTTAATTATCATCATTGTTATATATATATATATATATATATATATATGTTGTCTCACGGTGCAATGTTATTTATGCTCATGATCTTACATAGTAAATTATGTATGAGAAGTATTGGTATTGGAACTATAGCGATGTTTGTTTTGGCTCTATGGCGGTATGCTATATGTATGTAATCATTATATCTAGAAGCAATGATAGTATTTGTATGTTTCAACCATAATAGTAGCTGAACAAGTCATGTATAAGATCTGGAAACCTAATGGAATTTGTCTTTTATCTTATGAAAAATCTAATGAAGAATATGAAATTGGATGGGTTTTCCCCCTTGTGCGATTTTTCTTGTCCTTGACCAAAATTCTCGGCACCTACTGTTTTTGCATGTTTTCTCATTTTGTTCCTTTATTTCTGATGCATTTTTTTATGTTATTGTTATTTCTATGATTTCTAATGATGTAATGACATTATAGAGGTGAATTCGATATGTAGGCAATTAGAAAATTTTATAGATGCAATTATCTAAAGAAAAGAACAATATAGCTATGAAAAAATTAACATGTCGAATGGAGCTACAAAAAAACCTTGGAAATCACAATAGATGCAGAAGAAAACCTCAATAAATCGGTTATTCTGGAGTCTTGATGTTTGAATCATCTTTTGTGTTGAAAGAGAAAAATTGATCAATATCAAGATACCAACAATGGTATTAATCGATGAAGTAGGTTGGGTTTGATTTTGGGTTTCGGTTTGGGTTTGGGTTTGAGTTCGGGTTTTAATTTCTTTCGCAGGTATTTTTTTTCTATTAATATTCCACATTTATGAAAATATTCCTACCAAGATTATGGTTTTATATTCTCGACGGGTCTGCGAGCGGCTTGAAGTACATATTTACCATTCGGAACCATAGGAGCTTGTTGATCGAAATTTCACTATCCCAATCTCTACTATGGGTTCTCCAAAACCGGGGAAAGGAGAAAAACATTATTTGCAATAAATGGACCCAAATTTTTCCTTGGGTAGATAAATAGCTCTTGACTATCCAAGACATAGCACGAGAGGTAGAATTGCAATGGGCTTGAAATGCCCATTAAAGAGTCGTTGAGACACCATGATCCGGATCGAGAATTTGTTAGATTTGAAATAATAGCTCCTATGGATAACTATAATAAATACGGTAATGGTGGTGGGAGCTCTTGTATTATTGATGTTTTCATATATTAAATCAATGGGGTGATGAGAAAGATTCGCGAGAAACACTTCTTCTGGATGTAACTCCTTATTCAATAGGGTTTGACTGCTGCAGATGGTCATTTGAGAGTCCTCATCCCCCGAGGAGCACCCTTGTCACCCTGTAAAGAAGTGGGTATGTTCTACTATCTAAGACAACAAACTAATTTGTTGTTTTGCATGTGTTAGGGTGAGGGAATTTAAAAGCGAGACAATAACGTTTGTTGAGGATTCAACAAGATGATGAGCTTAGTGAAAAGGTCACCTTCCTTCAAGGTAGACGTGACTATTTTTGGCGCAAGTCTATTTTTTAAGCAAGTCTATTTTGGACTATGTCTATTTTTTTGACATGGTGATCATATTTCAAAAGTTGCGAGGATGCTGTTTGTGGATTGATGCAGGGCATTAGACATAACTTGACAGTAACAGGAGGTTTTCCACATGTTGTGGCTGGAGGTTCGAAAACAATTGAACAACAATAATAGTCGTTGTCAATACCTTGGGCAAGCCCCATTTCATTGGGTGGTTAGATTTTTTTCAGAAATTCGAATAGTTAGATTTGAGTCTTACGTATGTACACGGTTAGTTTGAATTATTGTAATTGAGCTTTTGATTTTCTAACGGTCTACGGAAGGAGCACGAAAGAGAACACATTGTAATGTATATAAATTGTATCCCTAGGATGCATTGGAAAGTTTTATGCAATAAAATCTGTGTGTTAACAATTGCTTCTGGTTAAATAATTTCGAGAGTGCTCATTGGCCATCCAAATTGTCCTAGAATCCTTGTTTGGCAGAAGAAATTGTTTAATTGTGAGCGATTGAACAACGAGTCTTGTGTGAAATCGTTGATTAGGGTTTTGCACTGCTTACATTTCTCTGGTTATTATTTTCTGCGTGAATTACTCAAAACAAAGCCTACTGTTGAATTAATTCCACTCATAAGAAGAAGTTTGCGTATAATTGTGGTCGACTAACTCTGTGCCGAGGGTAGCGGAGCTCACTTAAAAGAGGAATAATTTGTTAATTGAATCTTGGGCGAGGTCGACCAAGTTAGCAAACAAGAGAGCATAGGAAGGAGGCGCTAACCATGGTCAATCACTATTCCAAACCGCTAGTGCGTCGTGAAAAACCCGGATTGCCCATTTCGCTCCACTTTTGCGGAGTAAGCGATATTCCCAATTTCTGGAGCGATTCCATTGAGTATTCGACATGTGGCAAAGGTGGACCCATGAAAACCGCTATCATTGTGTGCCATCGCACATTAATTTTCAACTAGGGAGGTCGCGCGATATCATTGAATGTAGTCGATCTGAAAGGAAGCCATCGGATGGTGGTCACATTTAGAAGATGCTCGAAGGATAACCAAGGTACGGTGTATGTATTGGATTGGATATTGATTATATATGTGGGCCCAGAGTCAAAGGTTCATTATAATTTTGGTTGTTTGAAAAGCGTCGGGTATTAATATAAAGTGTTCCATTGGTGATGAAGTAATTGATTTACATAAACCACTGAGAATATTCAACTTTTACCATATAGTTAAATACGGGTTGGTGCCTAGTTTATATTAGAGATATTACGGAGTCATAGGAGTTGATATATTTAAATCTTTCCAAAGTTGTTGAATGTGTTTGTTTCTCAATTTCTACAGAATTATTCGTAAGATTCTGAAAGTTGTGGAAAACCACGTGGCGAGGAACGAGTTAATTGAGAGAAAATCTTGACGGAGCAACAATAAAAATACCGGCTCTCCTTAGGGGCCAAATTTCGGTTTTTTGCTCTCATTTGTGGTATAAGAAATTGTTGTTTTTATGTTTTTTTTGCAAAAAGAAGCTGACATGGCAATACGAGTTGGTAAGTGCGCGAAGAGACACTGTTGCCAATGTAGAAGTTGTTGGAGATTTTTGCGAGGTTTGGGGAAGGCTAGAATGGATGCCATGGAGCGAAAGATACTTTGAAGATCCACGAAGACATCGGTGAACACGAAATAGAATAAGTTGAAGAAAATCTTTGAGATTCCTCGACTTGAGGCTCTCGGAAGCGTGCAGGGTCTATAGTTAAGCCAAGATTGAAGTATCAAATTTAGCGAGTTGAATCCTGGAAGGAAATTTGGTGGACTAGATTAATGAAATGAAAAAAGTGATTCGGCTATGAAGAAATAATTGAGGATAAAAATGTCAATTTTGTAGTGACAAAGGATTTGAGAGGACATCTTTGCACTCTAGTGGGATGGAGTGCGAGGTAGAAAGGAGGAGAGTTGGAAAGCAACCTATCAAAAGTTGGACCGGGAATAGTGTTAATTAAAGGTAAAGTCTTGCCTAGTGATTATCGGCTAACATTGTTTAGGTAAATGTAGAACTTTGAGGCAGAGGTTGCGGCCAGGTAAAAGGAATACACATAGGAATTCTACGGAGTGAGCATAAGAGGCAGGAAGTTCAAGACACACCGGAAAGGCTGGAGGATATGTGAATGGTCTCCAGGCCCGGAGATCCAAGATGAAAATTGGTCTTCTGTCTCTAAGACGATGGAAAGGGCCTACCAAATGGCCTTGAAAGCGGAGGAACTCTGAAGAGCAATCGCAAGAAGAGGTACTTTCGTGGAAATGGAAGTCGAGGAATTGGTGAAAGCCTACTATACCCGGGGATGGAGCTAATAGTAGATCACCTCGGGAAATGCATCTACGGAGGATGATGCGATGGGAAGAATGGGTTCTTATAGAGGAAAAGGAAGAGGGAGCGAGAGATAGAGGTAGAGGTAGAGATTTGAGGTGCTATAGATGTCCAAAGTGGGACACGAAGCACTATGAGTGCTAGAGAATGTGGTGGTGGTCCAATGCGATTGTTCCCAAGGCGGAGAAAGGCGAGAAATTGAAGAATAAATTCTACCGGAGAGGGAGAGTCCTTGGTGGTTAATAAGGTCTCGTATTGAAGCAAACCAAAGAAGGTCAACGAACACACTTTTAAAGAGGAAGACTTTGTTTAGCGACATATGCGAAAGTCCAAGGGAAATGCGCCACCTAGTCATTGATAATGGCATCACGGACAATGCGGTTTCCCGCGAGGTGATAGAGAAGTTGAATTTGAATACAGGGAACATCCAACTCCCTACAGAGGGTGTCTGGCTGCATAAAGGGCACCGATTTGGTTGTAAAAGAATGGTGTAGAGTAAATTTGCAAATGGGAAAATACAAAGATAAGGTCTGTCGATGTAATTCCCATGGATGTATGTCATATACTGTTGGGTGAACCTTGGAAATTTTGATAGAGTAGTGGTGCATGATGGCAATAAGAACACTTACAAGTTCTTCAAAATGAGGTACACCATACATTGATACCCATGGAAGAAGGCCATTCAACGAGTGATTGGTCCGAAGACCTTGTTGTTGAGCGAAGGAATATCTCGGTAGATAGAGGAAGAAGAGGTAAGTTTTGCTTTAGTTTACAAACCTAAGGTAGTTCTTACTTCTACAAATATTTACGATTTTCCGGTAGAAATCAAGAGATGTTAGACAATTATTGTGACATTATTGTGGATGATTTACCGATGAGGCACGCACAGCAGAAAGATCGGCCATCGGATAGATTTTATCCCTGGTTCAAATCTGCAAATAAAGGCGACTGTCTCGGAATGATTCCCATATAAAATGAGGAAATCGAGAACAAGTACGAGAATTGGTGAACAAGAGGTGATCGGAAAGTTTGAGTCCATGTACGGTACCCGGTAGTATTGAGCCCAAAGAAAGATGGAGGTTGGAGAATGTGTCTGCGGTTCGAGCAATGGGTAGATCACAATCGGTACGATTCCCCTTTGCCCGGAGGTTGAGGATTTAATGAATTTTGTTTGAGTGGTGCTAAATATTTTCAAATATAAATTTGAAAAGTGGATATCATCATATTAGAATAAGAGAGGGTGATGAGTGGAAAAGCGCCTTTAAAACAAATGAAGAATTTGTATGAATGGATGGTAATGCCTTTTGGGTTGTCAAACAGACCTAGCACTTTCATGAGACTTATGAATGAAGTATTGAAAGAAATTCATTGGTAAATTTGCTTGATAGTATGTCTGGATATATTAGTTTTACGTGAGAACTAAAGAAGAACTTTTAAGGCATCTTAATCATGCCAGAAGAAAATTTGCACCAAGAGAAGCGCTAATAAATTTAAAGAAATGGTCATTCATAAAAGAAGATTTGGTGTATTTAAGCTTTTTTGTTTTACGTAGAAGGATTGAAGATGGATCCGGAAAAATTTAAGGCAATTGTGGGTGCCTTCACACCCGGAAAGTGTTTTTGAGGTAAGAATTTTCCATGGACTTGCCAATTTTTACGGGAAATTTATAAGAGAAACTTGATGAATTAATGCACCCATCATTGAGACAATAAACAAAGACGAGAAGCCATTTCAGTGAATTTGCTTGAAGTAGAAAAGAAACTTTAAAATTTTGAAGCAAAGATAAGCGAGAAGCCTGTTTGATGCCTTTGATTTTACTAAACCATTTCAAGTAAAATGTGATGCGAGTGGGGAAGCCATTGAGTACAATGATTGGGATGATAGGCACATGGCCTATTTTAGTGAAGCTAAATGACAGGAAAAGTATTCCTCTTATGAGAAGAAATTCTATGCGGTGTTCGAGCATTGAAAAGGTGGAGACATTATTTGATGTCGGGGAATTTGTATTATATTCGAAGTAATCATGCCTTGCGGTATATTGTCTGTTGACCCAAGTTGAATCATAAGCATGCCAAATGGGTTGAGTATCTCCAAGGTTTTAACTTTGTTTTGAAACACATAAGTGGCCAAGAAAATAAAGTAGTTGATGCTTTGGATAGGAGGCACATGCTTGTTCAGAAACTAATTTTGAAATTGTAGGGTTTGATTTTCTCAAGGAATTGTATAAAGCAGATTCAAATTTTAAGGAAAGCGTTTAAGGCCTATTGTAACCTTGTTTTAACGCTGAGAAGCCGATGTTTGGATTATTTCTTGTAGGAGGACATACTATTCGAGAAGAAACCAACTATGTGTACCAAAATGTTCATGAGAGAAAACTTGATTAAGGAGAAGCATAGTGGGGGACTTGCTTTGGACACTTTTAGTGCGAAGTTAAACTTATGGTAATTTGATTCCAATTCTATTATTGGCCAAGATGAGAACGAGGAGGTAAAATTTTTTTGAGAAAAGGGTGCAAAATGTTTGTCAATGCCAAAGGAAGGAGCCAAAATGTAGGATTGTACACTCCTTTCTATCCGGAGAAGCCCTTGGGACATGGTGAGTATGGATTTTGTTCTAGGATTGCAGACTCGGAGAGAATGATCAGGTCTTTTTTGTAGTGGATAGATTCTCCAAAGTAGGCGCATTTTATTCCATGTTATAAAACTAATGATGCCACCCATGTTGCTAACTTGTTTTTCAAAGAATTTGTTAGATTGCATACTGGGTTGCCCAAGACGTTGTTTGAGACAGAGCCACCGGTTTGTGGGTCATTTTTGGAGGACACCATGGAAGAAACTTGGTACCAAAGCGAGTTTCGACTCGACTTATCATCCTCGGAGCGATGAAACGCTAAGGTAGTGAATAGGATTCTGAGAATTTGTTGAGAAGTCTTCGAAGGCATCCCAAACGGTGGGATCTTATTTTCTAGAAGAATATGCATATAATGACTCACCAAACGGATGTGAGGGCGAATCCATTACATGTTGTTTATGGAATGCACCCCGGAAGGAATATCGAGTTAAGAAACACCGGGAAGGCGACTAACGATCACGGATGGTGAGGAATTTGCTTGGAATGTCCGGGCCATACATGAACAAGTGAAGAAAACTGCAAGGTAGCGACGCCCGGATAAACGCGGAGAGCCGGACTTGAGCGAGAAAGAAGTCCATTTTGAAGTAGGAGATTTGGTTTTGGCACACTTGAAAAGAAAGATATTCCCAAAGAAGCGATGTAACAATTTGAAGTTCAAAAAAGATTGAGGCCATGCAAGATACATAGAAAGTTTTTACACTGAAATGCTTGTAGAGATTAAATTGCCACACAGTGTTGGAATATCTCCCATTTTTAATATGATGAATTTGTACAGTATGAAGATAATGGTGAAGAAGAAAGATTAGCGATTCGAACGAGATTGAGTGGAAGGAACGCTACCTCGACTATACAACGAGAGAAGATATTGGACAAAAGAGTGTTCAAAGACAGAGGACAAGAGTAATTCAGTACTTAATCAAATGGAAGGATAAGCGAGAGGAAGATGCCACTTGGATGACTAAAGGAATGTTGCGAACGGGCACATCGATGGAAGAGCTCATGGATAGGGCCATGAAGAAAATTGCCCTCGGGAGTACGATGCGAGGCATTAGACACTAGCCGATAATGTGGAGGTTTTTGTCCACATGTTGTGGCTAGGAGGGTTAGCTCGGGTGAATTATGTGACTAGTATCAATACTCGGTGGAATGTTTCATTTAGATTATTTATATTTGTAGAAGTTGAATGATTGAATTCGATCCACATCATGTTTCGATTAGTTGAATTATTGTAATTGAGCTTTTGATTTTCTAAACGGTCATCACGGAAAGGCAGGAAAGACACATTGCAATTTATATAAATTGTATCCCTCGGATGCATTGAGGGGAGAGTTTACGTTAAAATCGGGTATTGAAATTGCCTCGATTAAATAATTTCGGTGCTCATTGGCCATTGAATTTTCCGAATCCTTATTTGTGAAGAAATTGTTTAATTGTGGAGTGATTGAACAACAATGCATGTGAAATCATTGAGTAGTGTTGTTGCATAACTTCCGCATTTCTACGGTTATTATTTTCTTGTGAATTACTCAAAAGCAGATCTGTTGAATTAATTCACTCATAAAAAATGCATATAATTGTAGTCATTAACTCTATTCTAGAGCGTGAAGACTCCGCCGAGAAAGAGAATGGTACATTAATTGAATCCTAAGCAGGAGTCACAAAGGCAAGGTTAGCAAACAAGAGAGCATAAAGAAGAGCGGAACAAATTAGCAGTGGTCAATCACTGTTCCAAACTAGTGAGTGGGTTATCGAAGCTGGTGCCCATATCGCACCACTTTTGCGGAGTAAGCGATATTCCCAATTGGATGATTCAGTGAGTATTCGACACGTGGCAAAGGTGGACCCACAAAAACCACTATCGTGCCGCACCATCTCACGTTAATTTTCAACTAGGAGGCCACTTGATATCGTTGAATGCCAATCGATACGAAGGGAGCCATCGGGCAGGTGGTGGCATTCGAAAGATGCTCGAAGGATAACCAAGGTATGGTGCGTGTATTAGATTGGATATTAATTACCCTTGGGCACAGGTCAAAAGGATCATTATAAGGTTGGTTGTTTGAAAAGCATTGGGTATTATTAATATAAGGATTTTCCATTGGTGATGAAATCGGGTGATTTACATAAACCCTTGAAATATTCAACTTTTACCATATAGTTAAATCCGAGTTGGTGCCTGGTTATATTGGAGATATTACGGATTCATAAGGGTTGAAATATTTAAATCTTTCCAAAGTTGGTGAATGTGTTTATTTATCAATTTCTATGAAATTGATAAATAAGATACAAAGAAGTTGTGGAAGACCACGTGGTGAGGAACCAAGTTAATTGAGAGAAAATGCTAATAGAGCGACAATAAAAGCTCTCCTTAGGGGCCGACTTTCGGTTTGTTGCTGTCAATTGTTGATCGAAGTTGGAAAAATAGATGAAATTCTATTTTTATAATATTGAACGAAGTCTATTTATAGATCGTCGATCTAAAAATAGGGGAGTCTCAATTATTATTAGCTCTTAATAATAATCCGACAACAAACAACAGCTACTTCTCTTGGAGAACTTAGTTTCGATTTTGAATTTGGAAAATCGGTGAGTTGAAGGAATTACACAATTCCTAGGGTTTCTTGGTGGTTCATGCATGGAGGAATCGATTTATAGCCAGAAGTGGAAAAGTTGCTGAAAACATAGTTGGAAGAGTAGTTCGCTTGGAGTAGTATTCGGTTTAACTCGGTTAGACTCGGTTGAGCTATTTGTATCTAGTCTAATTGAATGATACACTCGTGAGAGTGGAGTGAATTAATTAGTTAATTAATTCTGAAATAATAACTCATTAATCAATTGGGAAAAATACAACGAGTTAACTACGATGCATGTCAATTCCAATGGAGACCCGGTGGAGAATGAGTGAAAAGGAGCAAAGATGGACTATCCGTTGTATTTATAGTGATGCATTGATTGCATATACATATACATTGGAGTTTCCATTGATAATTATGCATTCAAGGCAAGGGTAATTTGAATTCATTGAGCTATTCTTTTGTATGGATTGCGCGATGGAGCAAGCTAGCGAGGAGGGCGGGGGAATTGGTGCATGCATTTGCGAGATTTCTTCTATGTTAGTGTGTGACAATTATATTGTGCGAGAGTTTTGATGTACTAAGCTTTGTATGAGATTTTTACATGATCTCCATGATACATAATATATTATAATTTTGAGTTTTCACCTTCAATATTTCCCATTAAACAATTGTGTTATGTGCGATTGTTTTTATTTATGCTTCATGTGTGTGCAATTAATTTTTTGCAAAAGATTAACAATGGAACGATTCTATATTTTGCAAGAAGATAAAAATATTATGAGATCAAGGAATTTGGATGTATGCATGCTTAATGTATTATAATTTCTACATGGTATCGAGTAAGTGTTAATTCTTGAAGATTTCAATTGTGAATAATTGTTGGGTTTGTCTTTTGGTGGAAAATTTGAATTTGCTATAGAAAATTCTTGGTGCAAAAGTTGAGTATACATTGAAATTTATTTCAATGGGTTGCTATTGGAGTATGCCCTTGATGGGAGCTCGAATTACATAGATTTCAAGGATGGGATGGAGGTGGTGCTATAGGATAATGGACTAAAGGATTTCATCGATAGCGATGTTCCTAAGCCAGGATCTAGCGATGCTACATTACTTGACACATGGAAAAAGAAGATAGAAAAGACAAGAAGAATTATGTTGGAAGGTGCGAAGGACCATATTGTGTCTAGCCTTCACGGTAAAGCCAATCCATTCTTAATTTGGAAGGCTTTGATATATTTTTTCCAAGGCGAGAAATGACCGGAAAGTTTGCGCTTAAATACAAGCTCGAAAAAATAAAAATGGAGAAAGGGAAACAATATTCCAAAATATCTCACGAAGTTTGTCCAGCATAGGGATGGTAGAGTGTGAGTTATTTTGATGATAAATAATTGGTGAGCTTGGCTCTCCTTGGGCTTCCCAAAGAGTTCGGATAGCTACGAAGACTGCATCGATGAATAGCTTAGGATGGGAGCGACTTTCGTTAGATCTTGTGCGGGGGAGAATCGGGGGCGGGGTACCGAGGATGGCTCTTCATTGAAGAATGAAGATGAAGAAGGAGAATTACATGCTTTGGATACCAAATAAAGGAAGGGTAAAGGGGAATAAATTTCCTTTAAAAATATGATGCTAAAGGCAAGAAGAAGGATTTATCCAAAGTGAAGTGTTTTCAACATCATGAACATGGGCATTTCGCCACTAGCGCACGGAAAGAAGAAGAAAAAGAAGGTTGATGGAGCTGCAGGTGAAGAGCCTTAGCCTTACAATTTGAACTTGAGGATTTCTCTTTTATTGCATGCTTGGTTTCACAGCTATGTCGGATCGGTGGTATCTTCATAGTGGTGCGTCTTTCCATATGACGAGACGAGGAGTTTTTAGTGACTTGGAGGAGAAGGACCTCCAGGATGCATATAGAGATGGGTGACGATGGTAGATACAATGTGACTAGAATGGTGACCATTAACTTTGAGATGGATTTTGGTAATCCATTCTTGTTGAAAGAATGTTATGCATGTTCTAGGTTTGAAGAAGAACTTGGTCTCGGTCATGATGTTGGAAGACAAAGGTTATGATGTTGTTTTCAGCGAGGAAAATCCTTCCCTTTGACATAAAACAATAGTTCAAACCAAGAAGATATGGAGTTCAAATTATGAATCTCTACAAAGTTTGAAGTAGATGGTTGTGTTGCAATGGTGGGAAGCGAGAAGAAGTGGTGGCAGAGGTTTGGGATGAGGGCGGGTGCCTTGGCACGGGAGATTAGGCCATATTCACCATGGTGCCTTGAATATTGCAATATATTTCTTTGGACTTCCCAAAGAATTATGCTAACGTAGTCATATTAGTGCAAGGGATGTACTATGGGTAATTTTGTGAAGACCACCTTTCATTAGAAGGGGAGTCGTGCTTCGGTGATCCTGGAGAGAATTCACATAGACGTGTGTGGACCTTTCTCGGTTGCTTCAATATCAAAACATAGGTATTATGTTATATTTGTTGATGAATATTCTCGTAGATGTTGGATCTTCTTCATGTATAAGAAGAGAAAAACATTCTCAAATTGTGAGTTCGAAAAGGAATTGGTGGAGAAGAAGGTCGGGGAAAGAAAGTGAAAGCTCTACGGAGCGATAATGGTGGTGAATACACATTAGGGTGAATTCAAATGCTTATGTAGCAAAGAAGGAATTTGAGGACAAATCCGTAGCACCTCATAATACATAGCGGGGGAATGGGGTCGCGAAGAGGAAGAACGAATGATCATGGGTGTTGCACGAAGCTATTCTTGAGAGGAAACTAGACTTGCATGCGGTGAAGGAACTTCATTTGAAAGATGAGCCTTTGGATGTGGATCAACGACCAAAAAGAAGAGATTAATGGAGTGGAAGGTCACTCATGCGAGGAGGCAAAACATCATACAAGGAAGAAAACGCCACCATAGAAGATGAGAGACTAAGCTTGATGCACGACGGAGACGGTAGGAGTCCCTACATCACGGCGTAGATAGAAGCCGATCACCTCATCGATTTCACACGGATACATGGCTCTTATGAGCAAGTGTATCATAGCCAGAGATCCATCTTCTTTTGGAAAGGGGAAATCTTGCGAGGCCCGCATGGGTAGATGCCATGGTGGAAGTATGACTCCATTGTCGAGGAAACGATTAGCAGGAGATTGTTCCAAGGCCGGTGGGAAAATTGGTTACTTGAGGATCAGATGGATCTGCAAGGTAAAAAGCTAGCTCTTGATGGGAGTGTCGAAATTATAAAACGAATTTGTTTCCCGGAGCTTCTCACGGATCGAGGGGATTGATTATGAAGAGAACTTTGCACTGTTGCATGGTATTCTTCATATGGACCATCCTTGATCTCTTAGCGCGGATGGGTTGGCACATTAATCGGATGGATGTGAAAGATTTCATTCCTTAATGGGATCATTGAGGAAGAGAGAGTGTACAGTGAGCGACATGAAGGATTTGAGATCTTCGGCGAGGCGAGTCGCATGTGTGCGAGGCTCAAAAAAAGAGCATTGTATGGGTTGGAAAAGCACCACGTGCTTGGTACACTCGGATCGAAAACTACTGGTGGACTTAAAGCCACCATGAGTGGGCGAGGATGCAGCTCCCTATCACAAATTTTGGTGGAGGTAAGATTTTAATCATTATTGTTATGTTTATGATATAATAGTAATGGGTGATGGCTTGATTTGATACACTCATGCAAGGCATATCTTGCAAAGGAGTTTGAGATGAAAGGATTTGGGCCTCCTTCATTATTTCCTTAGACTAGAAATATGGTAGTGGGAAGGTGATATTTGTGCGAAAGTATGCCGGAGATGCGGAGAAGTTTCACATGCAATGCGCACAAGCCTATTGACACACTCCTCTTCCATGAAATTGGAGAAGGGTGCTACATTGGCGGTGGTGGATTCAGCATTTATCGATAGTTAGTGAGTTTTCTCATGTTTAGTTAATACAAGACCAAAAATATGCTATGCGGTGAAGCATCTTTCACAAGTGATGGTTAAGCCTACCAGCTCTTTTGGAAGGTAAAGCATGTACGAGATAGCTTAGGCTCACATCGATGTGGTTTATGGTACGGACGGATGGATGAGGTGAAGTTACATGGATTCACGGATGCGGTACCGGGAAGGCAACTACTTCGGATAGAAGAGCACATCGAGAGGGATTTTCGGTATTGGGTCTACGGTATTTTCTTGATGCAGGTAGGGAATAAATATCCATGCCACTCAATTCGATGAGAAGTAGAATACATGGCGACAGATCCCAAAGCTACATGTGAGGCTATCTAGATGAGGAAGATCTCGGTTGGTTTGTTTGGTTAACGTTTAGATCATAGTGATACATTGTGATAATCGGAGTTGCATTAAACCTTTGATTAATCTTGTGTTTCATGATAGATCTAAACATATTGATATACGGAAAACATCATCATATCGAGAGATTGTGTGAAAGCGAGAGAGATCATGTGTCTTGATAAATTAAAGCACGGGGGATCGAGGATGCGGATATTCGACGAAGGCGCTTACTAGGAGCAAATTCGAATACCATAGAGCGGGATCAAGGTGAAGGATAATCCCTATGTTGTTGAGAGGAGTGTTGAGATTCAACAAGATGATGAGCTTAGTGAAAAGTCGCCTTCACTAAGTGGGCCTACATGCTATTTTTGGCGTAGTCTATTTTTAGACTATGTTTATTGTTAAACATGAGTGATCTCATATTTCATAAGTTGCGAGGATGATATTTGTGGATGGTTGATCAAGTTGGAAAAATATATGAAATTATATTTTTAAGAATATTGGCGAATTTTATTTATAGATCGTTGATCTAAAAATAAGTGTCGTTATTGTTAGCTCTTAATAATAATTCGACGATAAACAACAACTTGATACATTGGAGCACTTGGCTTCGATTACTGGGTGGGCGTCGGTGAGGTTTGAAGAAGATTACCCGTAATTCTAGGGTTCTTGGTGGTTCATGCATGGAGGACTCGATTGGAAGCTGAAGTGGAAAAGTTATGACAACTTTGGAAGAGTAGTTCATGGGTTATTATTCGGTTTAACTCGGTTAGACTCGGTTGAGCTAGTTGTATCTGAAATACAGCTGAATGATACAATAGTGAGAGTAGGTGAATTAATTAGTTATTTAATGCACAAATAATAACTCATTAATCAACTAAACTTAATACAACGATTCATTACAATACATGTCGATTCAGTGGAGACGATGAATAGAGATAGGTGAAAGGAAGATGGATTATCCATTGTGACTACGGTGATGCATTGATTGCATATACATATAAATTGGGTGCAGAGTAGTAATTATGCGTCGAAACAGGTAATTTGAATTCATTCAAAGCTATTCTTTAACGAAGTTGCACGGTGGAGCGAGGCTAGCGAGGAGGCGAGAGATCGGTGCATGGATTTATGATTTCTTATGTTAGTGTGTGACGATTATATTGTCTTGAGAGCCTTATGTAATAAGCTTTGTATGAGATTGTTACATGATATCCATGATACATAATATATGATAGTTGGGGTTTACGACAGGATTTCCCCATTAAACCATTTGTGTTATGTGCGATTATTTTTATTTATACTTCACATGTGTGTGCAATTAATTTACGCAAAGAATTAACAACTGGAATGATTACGTATTTTGCAATAAGATAAAATATCGTGAGATTAAGAATACGGATGTATGCATGATTAATATATACTAATATCTACATTTTTGGGCATATTTGATTTCTGTGGCATTCTGCAACTCGAAGAAAAGTTAAAAGGTGGATCGATGTGCACTTTATATTGATGATAATGATTCTAAACGTATCTACGATGGATAGGACCATTGATGAGAAGAACAAGATCACAATAATATGTTTCGAGTATATTGAGTAAGGATTATATTGAGAGAATGTTTCATGACAACGAGAAATACGTGCAAGAAACCAATGCATAGAAATAAAGTGGATGCGAGAATTCCTTGGATAATTATGCTTACAACATGATGAACATTTTTCAAGTGATCGATAGTTCTCTCTAACGGACTATCACTTTGCCTTGACCAAAATGAGCATTCCAAGGCCAACGATTTTGATGACAAGATAAAAAGAGATGGAGAGTATTTGCGATTCCATACATCATGAATATGTGTATAGGTGTTAATATGGTTTTTTTTTTGAAGATGTGCATCTTGTTCCGATCGGAAAATGAAATTGTTGGATATGAATCTCCATCTCAAGACTTAGAATATTCAACACACTCACGAAGGTGGGTAGATCATAGCATTTTTATTCGTGATGCCTCATCTAGATATCACTAGTGGACCACCTCTAGGTAGAACAATTGTGTGCACTTGTATTTGCTAGTTATTGTTGTTGTATAAGCATATGAGTAAAGTGAACCAACTAATGATATGCAACTTTCTTCCTTCTACCTCCCAATTCATTTTATTTGAGCCAAAACCAAATTTTCAAAGCTACATATAAAATTTTTTTACTCCCAGTTTTACACGCAAACATGTAGCATTAGTGACAATAAATTTCTCTTATATGGTGTCTATATTTTTTAGATAGATATTTAGGGTTTATGTGGGGTAGATGGGGAATCACGTCATAATTTTTAACTAGTTCCATTTTTTTTTCATAAAATTCTAATATTGTAATTTGAGAGATTGATTTTCTTGCTAATGATATTTGTAAATTATGCATGGAAATATTTTACTATAGAATTACATCAACTTTTCATCATCGCATCATAAGTAGTGAATCAAACATTGTTTTTTCGGGGTGAACATTGACTATTATGACGAAGAATTCATTATTTTGTCTATTATCTCAATGCATTTTTCCATTGGGATTCCAATATCTGAAATTTGGGGCCATAGTTAATCGTTAATCGTCATGAGCACACTAGCATCAACACCTAGAAGCCTTCACAAAATTCCATTTACGTAATTGACAATTTTTAAAAGTATATTTTCTCTTACGGTGTGTTTTCATTTCTTTATTTTTTAAGATAGATATTTGGGGTTTAAGAAGATAATTCCTACTTTGTGAGTGGATAGGAATGAACACCATGCTCATTTTCATGGTAGAGAGGTATATTCTCAAAATTTGTTAATAGATGGTACTATGACACCCCTAACAATACCTTGGTATGTATATCTATATGAGTTCATATTTTCAAAATTTCTCACCCACCTGATATCTTTGTTTATTAATTTTTTTCATTATTATAACCATATTCATAAAACCTAGAAGCATATTAGCACTCTTTGATAATTATACCCATGCTTACCTTAATTTAGTCTCTCAAAAAATAAATTTTCCAAAACAAAAGCAATATACATGATTTCTCATGTTAAAAAATGCATTACGATCCATATACATAAGTATTTCATCAAAAAAATATTTGAGATTTCACTTGATTACAGAAATTAGTAAAACATAATTTGAACATCTCCTAATACTCAAGATTTAGTAAGCAACTTCAAACTCAACTATTATCTTCAATCTTTCTAGCTGGTTGATTCCTTGTTTTGACCTCCCCAATCACACCTATTTGAATCCGAGTAGTCATTTTGATAAATCATCGACTCTTGTGTTGAGTTCTCTCTGAAGCATGATGATAGGATATGTTGGAGAAGGATGTTTCCATTTCTTCATACGAGCTAACGCAAAATTTTAAATTGATATTCCCTATTTTGGCAGTAGCCCTTCATCTGGTGTATAACCACATCATAGTCACTAGAAATTCGAAAATTTACATACCCTCCATGTCCGATGTCGGTTTCATTAATATCATTATATCCATCGACTCAACATATTTTTTCGGTCTTTTGCACCCAATTTTTCATCGAAATTAAGGAGAAGAGAATCATTTAGAAACAAGGCACCTATTGTAGTACAAAAGTATGTTACTCTTGGCCACAGCACCATACAAAGTTTCCCTAATTTATCGATTCATGGTTTCTTCTATGTTATGGGTTTCTCTGTATTTGATGTATTTTATGCTTCCAAACTACGTGACATGATATTATATGCACATAAAAAATGGAGAGATACTTATCTCTTCTGATATATGTCATCATTTCAAGGTAATGATATGCTCGAGAAACCACGGCTGAGGAAGAGCTCTAAAACCTTTAAGTTCTTTATTATGGATCCGATTCTTCAAACCCTCCTCCATAGTCTTCACTTGTCACCTTCACTACAATTCATCTGTTTCACATACCTTACCCACATATTTGAGTGTTAAAAAATGATCAACTTGCTCTACTTCCTTCTTACATAATGTACACCACTGCAAGGACCATTCTCGCTACATTTTTGGAGTATTTTCGAAGTTAGTGATTTGTTCCAAAGAGCTAATGGCATCTAAAACTTTGGATTTAGAGGGCATAAGACTTCCATGGAATGCTTTCATTAGCCTCCTCTTCCTAGGTTGTATCTACAAACTTTTCTTTGTGTAATAACATAGGAGTTTATACCCCGAGAAGCGAGTTCCTTGAGAGTAAAACATAACATCCTCCTTGCTTATTACGATATGAATCTTGTTTATGTTTATAGAAAAATACCTTCCAGTGCCATATTTCCTACTTTTTCAAAGAAAAATTCTTTCCTTTCTTCCATATTTTTTTCCAAATTGAGTCAAATATTGCATTGGCTCCCTAACCCGAAATTATGAATTGTGATGTTTCAAAGTAGAAATAAAATCCCATGGTAATATGTGAAGCACGCATAAAATATGTGGATTAGCCCACCTGACCACATTTTATCCCCTCTTCCCTATTTTGATTTGTGCATCAATTTCCTAGGTCGTAATTTTTGACACTATCTTAGTTTGATGCACATGATACATCGTTAGAAATATCTATCTAAGGACTACAACTAATGACTACAAATATCAATTCACAAATGATTATATTCACCAAAATTTTATGCCCAAAAACATCGTTTAGGGCACAGCATTAGAAAGTTTAGGACACAGAAAAGCCCTTTAAAAATAGTAAATTGTGCTATATTTAAGGAAAGCTGAAAAACTCAAAGAAACGTGGTGGGGCCCCAAGTGGAATAGATGTGTGGCCACCAATATCACCAGATCACATGAGAATGAAGAAGATACATTCAATGCATAATCAAATATTGATTTTTGACAACCAAAAGTGAAAAGTGCCATTCCCGAAGATGAATTTGAAGAGTTCTCCAAATTGATGTTGTGCTTCCTCATTCTTTGCTGAGCTTCCATATTCTTAAAACATTTTGACTCTCGTTGCCATCATGATTACAAAAGTTACAATTTCTATCTGTCTTCTTCCCTTTGTTTTTAGTTTCCCTATCGGTTGTTGATTGCTATTTTAGTTTTGCGGTGAGAATTGTTTAAGACTCTTGTTTGTTTCGGACCATTATTTTTGGGACTCTTATTCTTAGGATTATTTGGATATAGTTGTTGCTTGGATATTAATGATTTCTTAGAAGATTTTATAGTATTAATAATACCAGATTTAAAGAGCTTTTATTGTTTTCTTATCAAAGAATACCAAAGGCATCAAAGAAGGGGACTTATAGGTTTTCCTAGAGAAATGAGGCTTCCCTAGCGAATGGAAGGGTGGAAAAAAATACGAGTATGCAAGGCCAAGCTTAGCAAAAATTGAATAGACTATCATATTATTTTTGAATTTACAACCTTCTAAAAGAGTCTAAGGTCTTGAATTTAATTAAAAAATATTCAATAGAGGAAAAATTATTGGGGTCCAAATGCTTTAAACCTTGCTGAAACTGGTATGACTCAGTTTCTTTTAATGCCAAAAACAATATTTGGTTTTTTCCATAACTTCAGCTGGAGTCGATTTCTTGGATACGGAAATCTAAGATCTTGAGAAATGGACATTCCTATCAACCTTCATGCTTGATCTTGTTTATTTTTCCATTTAGCATCTTTTCCATTGATAAGTTTATATTATTTTTCTGTGAATTTTATAAATTCCTTTACTTCTAAAAGTAAGTCTACCATGTATGATAGCCGTTGGAAATAGCTGGTGTTGTTAAGAATAATCGAGCATGCACTTTATATTTTTCTTAAAAAAATTTGAAGCTGAAAAAGGCTGATATCAACTAATCCAGTGAAAGATCTTGAAAAATTGGGCAGTTAAAGAAAAAAAGTTCTAAAAATGACTTTTGGATGAAGAAGTTATGAATTTTTGAAGAAAAGCTAGGTAGATCTTTGAGTATTTACACGATAGGTTGAAAATTGATGATGAAGTTGTACTTAAAGAATAAAAAAATCCCCCTTTTTTGAGACTTAATACGATGGCTACTTTTAAAAAAAATACTACTTTATGTGTTACACGTTTATAAATAAGTGATCGCTTTGTAATGTTATTTTAGCATGTGCTTTTAAATAAAACCCCTTCTTAAAAAAAAAACTAACTTGCCAAAAGTTTTTTTAAGAAAAAATAACTTGACAAAAAACTTTTTGAAAAGGAAGTTTGACAAAGAGACTTGAACCCAAAACCTCTATTCTCATAAAGTAACTTTACACCAAGTGAGCTAGTAAAAAGATTTTGTAATTGTTTGAAAGGAGGAAGGGATTTTTTTTCTTCGATAACGTGCCTTTCTGTGAAAAACCATAAAAATCCATGCACGAGAACAACAAAAAAAAGTACAAGCCTTGTGGAAAAATGTTGAATTTTAAGTTGGTACGTAGGAAGCTATATATTTTGTAAATTGTTATGATTTCCGAGATCACACAAAGTCGCGGGGGAAAGAGCATACGTAGCATAAAAAAAATCGTGTTCATGTTTACGATTTGTCAAGATGCACACAATACGGAAGCAAAGAGAATATGCAAGAAAGAGGGTATATATATACGAAAGTAAAGAATAAAAGCCGAAATAAATAGACATTAATAAATAGCCACACCAAAAAAAATGTTGTATACCTCGATATCTAAAATGACATAGCAGGAAATCGATATTTTTTGCATGTGAAATGGGTGAGGTTCTTCAATGTAATAGAAGGCTCTCGAAACAACGAAATTAGTTCTCCGGCCAAAAGTGGTCAAAAAATAGTAGATGCGGAAAACAACATATGCATGTGACCAAAGCGATTTGGATGCGGATCAACAGCAGATGCCTAAATAATCGATATCATGTAGGAATTTACGAGTAAATTCCTGAAATCAAACATCAAAGACCACCATTCACGAATAGATCATAGATAAGTACGTTATTTCGCATTTTTTTATGCGGAATTATGTTACGGATAAAACACATTCCCTAAATGTGGTGCCATGCATTTAGAAAAATAGATCAAAAGACTTTGTAGATAGTTTTCCTAAGAGTAAATAGACACGAGAGAAAGATGGAAACTTACTTGTGATCCAAGCGCTTCCTATTCTCCTTCTATCATTTGTTATTTGTAGCTTCAATCCTTTGATCACCATACTAGTTCTTGCAATTATAAACACTAAAAATCAAATATATTCATGATATCTGATTCTGTTCATCTTAATCAGTTAAATCAATGAAACATGAAACATATAGATCAGCTAAGAATCCATGATATATGAGATAGAAACATAAACAAATACATATGTGGGAAAGTGAGCAAAAATCTTTATTAATGGATAGAAGGGGTAGGTTACAATGAATGATTGATTTTATGTCACCAACTCTAGCATCATCCTAGCCTCGTCACAATGAACATCTCTCTATCATCATATCACTCGAATAAAATACTCAATTGAGAGTTCAACAATATTTCTTTGCAAATCTCTTCCTTCTCAAGCACTGATATCTTGTGCTCAATTTGTAGAAAAACTAAAAGTAGTTTCTCAATCAATGACTTTCTAATAATAGGCAAGACATGTTCCCGAGCTTAGAGGTGTTAGATGGACACATGGATTCAAATTTTGAGACATATTGACTCTTATAGAAGGCATTGGCCATGTGGAGATTCCAAAACAATGATAATTTCACTCCCATTTGACAGCCTCTTGAATGTCGGGAAGTGATTTGTAGAGCACCCTTGAATGGAGGTAACTACATATGAGAAAATCAGTTAGTCCCTTGAGAGCTTATGTTGGTGAGCTCATAGGTGATATAACATGTACTTCAAATATTAGGAAACCTTACAATGGAAGTCACTTAGATGATTTGTTCTTGTTCTTTGTGTTAGGGCATGTAGCGACCACAATGATGGGGGATGATAGAACCCTATTTCATTGGTTACGGGGATATCCCGGTTTAACAGTCATTGTGAATGGTGCCAAAATTGACCTATAACAATTGCCCCCTAAAGCATGAAGTCAAAATAATAATAACATTTTTTTTTTTGAAAGAGATGCTTTAACATGATGGTGGAACTCGAGTGGAGTGGTGACACCATCAATATTCACAAATACATTACATCATGATATATCCTCTTGATCATGAATTCTTTGAGGAAGGCATTCCCATTCTTAACACATAAATTATCTAATAACATGTACATAGTTCATGTTGGACATTGGGTTCAACGCTCAGCGTGTGTTTTGGGACATGGACTAACTGCCTCTCATGGATCCTAACTTTGATGATTGTAGTAGAGACTAATGCCTATGGGTTTTGGTCTAATGGAAAGGGGAGGACTGTAATGTTCCAAAATTTTCATTAAGTTAATTGGAACATTAATTTTTATTTCCTTTTTATAAATAGAATAAAATGGGTAAGGGTGCCCATGAAGAAGCATAATAAAAACTCCAAATGTGCAAAGGGGTCACTTAGAGTGGCTTATTGTTCATCTCTGGTGTGAAAAGGGGAAAATATAAGAAGGCTGGGTCTAGTTTGACCAAAGTCAAACAACGATGCATGGAGGTGAGTCACCTAGTGGGACGGTGCGGGATTTTCATAGGAAGGATATTATTGGATAGAGAGTAACCCTAATGTTCGGGGTCCACTTAACAGCGAAAGCCTCCTCTTGGCATGAAAGGGGAAGAAGAGCCATTGCTCATTATGTTGAGGTACGAATTTACTCTACTCTCTCCGAGTTGTTCAATTGGAATAGCTTGTGTTGTAGCACGAGAAATTTATGTTCGAAGTTTCCTCTCCTTCATTGGGATGATTTGGTGGAAATTTCTTCATTCTCCTCACATCTTTGACGAGGCCCGAGTAATATCTTCGAGTACAACATTTTCCATCTTGGCGAGCTTTGAGTTCTTTGGGGGTTGCGGTGGGAATTCGTATCACCCACTTCGAGCTAGTTTTGCGGAGGAGGAGCTCATTATTTCTTTAGGAGATCAGTGAGAAAGATCCCGGATATTTATTGCGGATATTGGCATTGGGCCATATGTTTCATCTCGTGTGATGCGGTCTCTTCCCTATATTGCGTTATTTCCGGTGGGCACTTGCGAGAGGGGTTCTTTGTGGATTGGAGGTGTAATCTTGATGGGGAGTAGCCTTTCATTTTGAAGAATAGTGGAGAGGTTTCTACATTATTTTAGAATTTTGTCCTTCTTCCCTTTTGGTATTGTATTTGAGTTATTGCTGCTACCCAAGAACTTCGACATTTCCATTTAGTGTATTTTGGCCAATCCTTGGAGGATTGTTGTAGTATTGTTTTATGGGGTTGAAATATTTCTCCCCTCTCTTATTTAGCTTTATTATTATTATATTCTTGTATACATATCATTTTGCAATCATTTCCCTTATGGGTATGTGATCATAGCTTGTTCTTTGAGGCAGCCAACAGTTGTGTGCTTAAGATTGTTGCATGCATCTATCTTGGGCTTGATTTGTCTAACTTGGCAGAGCTTACCTCAAGTTTTTGTACATCTATTTGATCTTTACCGGATAATATAATGGCTATGCACTCTTCTTTCACCATATGTATCGATATTTCATTTCTTTATTGCTTGTAGAAATTTATGTATTGTTGTAGCTCTCCCTTTTTGAGCCTTGTTTGGGATATACAAGTTTGGAGGATGCGAATAACCTTCCCTAAGGTTATTTCTTTGAACTCATATTACGGAAGTAATGTATGAAGGGTGATCAAAGGGACCCAAGTCACGAGTTTGGCTTATTTTACATTGGCTTCCTTATACGGTGTCATCGGGGACCATTTTCTCGAAAATTCTAAAAAGGAATGTTACGGTGGTATCGAGCTTCGGGCAGCCCAACCTATGAAAGTTATAATTGCGAGAGACGAAGGAATCTAGATGATGTAGAGGATGATTAATCTCACAGCATCATTTTTTAGAATCTAACGAAAACCTCTCTAAGGATGTTGAGAAGGCGAAGAAAAGAGAAGAGTAAGGGCCATACACTTCTGTACTCTCACCAAGGAGGAGAAATGGAGCATGAGAAACACACTTGGAATTCAGAAATTCTAAGTGAGTGTCTTGCTAAGTATGAAGAAAAACCTATAGCCTTCAAAAGACTCTATGGCCTACGATGTATTCAATAGAAAGAAAGAGAAGACGCCACGGCTATGGGATGATGAGAGGGAATAGATTCTGTTGTCCACTTTCGATGGATCACTCACACATGTGCGGCAGTGCAGGTAAAAAGCTAAATTCTTTCTTCTGCTACATCCTATAGTAGATAGAGAGGCCATAGAAAGTTACGGCGCACCTTGAGAGTGAAGCAAAGACTTGGTGGTTCAACCATTGGGACCATGCGAGGTTTCTCTTGCTGATTTTCCTCAAAGATTGATCGAGAGATTTGGTCAAAAGAGGAGGAGCCCTCACCACCGATTCTTGAGAGGGACATACCGGCACTATCATAGTGATGGAAGAACGACACATATCCGGCTATTGAGGCTTCCCGGCACTACAACCAAAGAAGAGACTCTTGCCGGCAACACAATATTCTTCCAAAACTCTCAGTGTCATGAAGTTTTTATTTCTCATGGAGGATTGTACATCATTTCATGTTTGATTGTCTAGAAGCGGGAAATTGTCTTTGCATTGTAATTTCATCCCTATACATCATGGATATGTTGTGTACCACCATTGAGGTTGGGGTTTGGAAACCTTGTCATGGAAGAGATTGCATTTCAATGTCCTTGAAATGCAAAAACCATTGTTTTGAGAAAATGGTAACCCTTGTTGGGGAGGATACCAAGATGTCGGAGAAGGGAGAAATCCACGAAGTTGAGTGGATGTGGATGAAAAGTAAGAGGATGGTGAGCCTTTTGCCAATTTTATGATATGGGGGCGGCAGATACCCAATGCTACGTTGAATACTCTTGAGAGTTTGGCGAGCATAGGACCTATCCTTTCATGGGACATGGAGAAGAGAGAACTGTGGAGATAGTACACTATGGGGAAAGGAGAGATGGGTGCATTATGATGATATGGTATTCTTCTTACCACTCATTTTCATGCCTTCACATATTTATTATGGTGGGAGTATGGAGGAGCAGCAAACATTCTTCTTTGCTCGGTGCCTTATTCGAGATGTTGCGGGGAGCGGGGAGGAGGCACTAGCATAGTGCGAAAGGGATTACTCCTTGACGCCAGATGCCCCAGGCTAGTACCTTCTCTATGGGAGGGACTCTATATGTGTAGCAACATGATGAGAAGAGTCTTTGACAAGATCCATGTCAAAGGGTTGTTTTGAATGTGATGGCCTTCACGAAGACTGACAACGTTGTCACTTGAGGAGTTGGGTTTACTTATTGATGTTTCCAGAAAGAACCACTTCACAAGTGAGGAGTACCTTGGAGGCATGTAGGAGATGAGGATGAAGGAGTAATGGATGTCGGCATCCCTTGCCTGTCTTGATCTTCTTGGCTTGGGTCCACAAGCTGAGAGGACACCTACATGTAGCATTTATGGATTCTACTTTCATACATTCTTATGCATACTCTTTTTGATGGAGGAGTCCATGTGGGAGGCATCCTAATGGAAATATATCAGCATATGGTCAGATGCATGTGGCAGAGATGATGATATGCTTGGCACAACCACTTCCTACATTGTTGCGGTAAGGGAAATTTTCACTTGAGCTAGTTCGGCTCAAAAAGCTGAGTACGGGGATGAGGAGGTAGTTTGTAATGTTTTGCACTCTTTTTATCTTTTTGAGTAGCATGTCATATCAGGAGGATATTTCCTTCTTGCAAATTATTTTTTGTTGTACTTATGGTTAATTTATTGAGTATGATGGCCATATTATTGGTGGATGCAGAGAAAGCCACGGGATTTTCGGTGTGCACCATTGGCACCAAATTATATTTTCATGATCTCATCTTAGAGGATGAATGTAGCGAGAAAAAAGTGGCTGAAAGGCTTTTGTACTATGTATTGAGGCGAGCCGGTGATTCCTTGCATTGGTTCCATGTGTGGAGCTATGTTTCACTGCCTTTCTCTCCATGATTTATGCTTCCATATTTTTCTAGTAGAACATTGGACATGAGAAGTACCCTTCGATGAGTGGCACAAGAGTTGAGGATGCCCATAGGGATTATGATTCCCCATACTTCTCACATTGCATGTTTCATAGAAACAAGTGGGTTAGCCTTCATTTCCATATTGCATCTCTTGCTTTCAAATGGGCGGAGCCATTCGGAGAAACTTGAGCTTTTGGGGAGGCACCCCATGGGTTTAGATTTGATGGGATGGCTTGGGTCTCTTGTGAGGATCGGTATGTTTTTTAGGGCATATATCGGTAGTAGCCTCACATGTCATAAGAGAGGAGAAACACATTGGGAGGATGGGTTCTTTGAGAGAAGACCTCCCCCTTTTTGGGAGGCATACTCTAAGGGAGTATGGAAAAGGTGTATAGGTCACCATGAAAAAATATTCTTTTTTCCATGAGGTGAACTATATTATTGGTTGGATACCATATGATGATGACTTCCAACTCATCACATGTGAGATGATTTAGACGAGGTTGATTTACAACGCTGAAGAGAGGAAGATCCTTGGAGATCTAAAATTCATCTTGCCACTTGAGGAAATATTATTACGACGGAATTCAACTTTCACTCCACATATCGTGAGTGGAGAAAGAGAAAACATGGGGTAGTATAGAAGATTACTATGATCGATTTGACCCACCTATTCTACGGACTGAAGGTGGAGGATGATTTCCAGGAGTTGCCTAGTTGGAAGGTGACTTATTTTGCATGATTGATTGCTTGGGGATGGAGGATACACATGGGGAGAATTTCTTACAACACATTTCAGACTCCATACCTTGGGAAAATCTCTATAAAACACTTTTCCACTCTCTTGAGCACCTCACTTTCTCATGATGATAGCTTGATAGCTAATTTACATGCTAAGGAGAGGCATTATGGGAGCTTTATTGATGTGATAGCATCCTATTTCTTTGGAGGAGATCATCATACATGGGTGCTTCATGAGAGGAGGAGAATAATTAGTCTACCCTTGCACTTTCTTGAGGAAAAACAATCTTTGAGAGGGGAGGACTATAATGTTCCAAAATTTTCATTAAGTTAAATGGAACATTAATTTTGCTTTCCTTTTATAAATAGAATAAAATGGGTAAGGGGGCCCAGCAAGAGGCATAATAAACACTCAAAATGTGCAAAGGGGTCACTTCGTAGCTTGTGTTCATCTCCCGGTGTGAAAGGGGGAAGGAAAATATAAGAAAATTTAGGTCTGGTTGAAGCCGAATAAAACAACTGCATGGAGGGAGTGAGTCACCTAGTGGGACAACGGGTTTTCGTAGGAGGGATATTCTTGTGAGAGGAACCTAATGGGTGGGGTAAATGGAAGAAGCCTCCTCTTGGCATAGAAATGGAAGGATCATTTGCTCATTGTATTGAAGATTTAGAATTTGCTTTGCTCTCTCTAGTTATTCCGTTTGGGATGGCTTTGTGTTGCTTAGCAAAGGAGATTTACGTTTAGAAGTTTCTATATTTCAATGGGAAGCTTTGGAGGAATTTTATTCCAGTCTCCTCACATCCTAGCTTGGGGGCCAAGTTAACCATATTCAGCTACAACGTTTTCCATTTGGAAGAAACGTTGAGTTCTTCCGAGGAGTTCCGATCGAGGATTCATTATCACCCACTTTCGGAGCGAGTTTTGCGAGAGGAGGAGATCATTATTTCTCCGGGGAGATCGGTGAGGAAGATCCCATACCTTTATTGAATATTTTGACATTGGGCCATATGTTTCATCTCATTCACAACACGGTCTACTTCCTATATTGCGTTATTTCGGTGAGCACTTGTGAGAGGATTCACATTGTGGATTGGAGAGGGTGTGATATTCGATGCTGAAAATAAACAGCCTTTCATGAAGATTAGTGGAGGTTTCTACATTAGTTGCGGCATTTATACTTCTCCCTTTTTGTGACTGTATTTGTGATTCTTCCTTTCACCAGCTGACTGCGACATTTTTCCATTTAGTGTATTTTGGCCAATCCCTTGGAAGTTGTTGCTTAGTATTTTTCTGGGGTTGAGATCTTGCTCCCCATAATTAAGCTTTGATGTTGTTATATCCTTGTATACATATCGAGTTTTCAATCATTTTCCCTTGTATGGATTGCCCGGTCATAGCTTGTTCTTTGAGTTGTGTATTTTGTGTGCCACTTCCATTGTTGCATGTACATACGCTCTCGGGCTTGATTTGGCCTAACTTGAGAGGAATTACCTCAAGTTCTTGTATATATTTCTGCGCACATAATGTAATGGATATGCATATTGCTTGCACCATATGTATCGATATTTCAACGCTTCTTCTTGTATAGTTTATGTATTCTTTGTAGCTCTCCCTTTTGAGCCTTGTTTGGGATATATGGGTTTGGAGGATACGAATAACCTTCCTAAGGTTATTTCTTTGAGCTCATATTGCGGACGAGTAATGTATGGAGGGTGAAAAAAGGGTTGCAAGTCTCGGTTTAGCTTGTTTTACATTGGTTCATATACAACGTCCTTGCAGGGGACCATTTTCATGAAATTTTGAAAAAAAGATATTACATGATTCCAATAAGTGGTATCAAAGTGACAAGTCTCGAGTTAGAAACTCACTGGAAGTCTTGCATTGAAGCTGATTTTTGGACATTGGATTCACGGGGTCCCGTGTGTTTTGTGACATGGACTAATCGCCTATTGTGGATCCTAACTCTAGCGATTGTGGCGAAGACAATACACGGGGGTTTGGTCTAATGGAAATCGTGATTCCAACGATTCAAAAAGTTGGCCACATTGGAATGTTACCTAATAAAGACATGCCTACGAATGTAGGCCCATGTTCGGATGATGATACGTATCTAAGGTCACCATACGAGGATGATGTGCACAAAAAATCTTGAAATAGCGACCCAAATATACCGAAACTCGTCTTGAGGTCTTCTTATCTCGCTCACTCGATCAATCGTGTACAAGTTTAGCCATGTGAATATATGAATCGTATTCGAACATGGTAATACATCATTTGATTATAAGCCAATGATGTGAGTTGTTAACAAACGCGAGAACCACCATTGATGTTAATGGCCCTCAAAATGTTTGTAGTACATTTCTTAAACGTTAATAGATGATCTTGTATCGAACGAGAAAAAAAAATATTTACGTAAAATTACGCAAGAAAGGATATTTTTTCGATGTTGTAACGAAGCCTCATGGTATTTGAAGATGATGTTTCTAAGTAAACTCCACCTGGGTGATGATTTGACGTCAAAAAGAAGTCACTTTTATTTCAAAAACGAGTTTCACGATTTCGAAGACAAAATATGACTTGATATAGCAATATTCGAGGATGGTTGTCATGATATTGAAGGTATATTAGTATTGCGAGAAGGATGTTTATTCACTCGATGAATTCTCTTGAACATATCGGCGACAATGAGATGATTGGCATTGACCCAAAAGCGAAGTGAAGGTATCATGAATGATAGGCATGAATGAAGCGTCAAGAAAGATTACCCAACCCAAATAGTCATGATGATGGAGTGAAGTGTCATGTTCAAGGGTGACCTGCTACCATAAAAATTTCTTTTCACTTTCCCAAATTTTCCTCGGTCATTTTTTCGACTAGTACCTCTTTATTTTTTAACAAGCTTGGGGAGGATAACATATGATTTCTCTATAACTCAACCCCTTCGGGGTGAATAATATATCGCTATTTAATAATTTAATGAGTCTGAAATGAATGAAACTCAATTATTTCCATTATACGACAAGCCCATCGCTGTTTATGTTTTTAACGAGTCTAACGATAGTGACACTTTGGTCCTTTTTCATATTTAGAGAGTTTGAAAAGATGACGAAATAAAACTCATAACTACTTTTTTGTAAAATTGTCGCTCGAGATGCGAAAAAGTGTAAAATAATATACGAGAGAACCTCCTATACATGTTCGACTAAGGAATTCATTTTTTGCCTTAATAATCTATCTAGGTCTAGAAAAGGGTTAAACTTATGCGGGTAGATATCGATTCCTTTACTTGTACGAGCTCGAAAGACGAGCTCGGCCAATCTTTTCACATTATCATAGTGGAAAGAGCTAAAGAAAGACTCCGGGGAGTTTCCTTTTTCTGTTATCGAAGCTCGAAAAAGAGATAAAAGTGTGCTTCAAACCCTTTTCATTTTTATCAAAGCTCGAGAAAAATAAGGATAAAAGTATGCTTTGTGAGTCCAAATAATTGCTTGAAATAAATACGCACGACTAATTCGGTCATCGGTTCCAAACCTATTTAGAACAATATCAAATGGATTAAAATACCTATTTCATGATAAAAATAGGATAAAACCATAGTCACAAAAATAAATATGATTTTCAAATATTCAAATGACTAATTAAAATAGTTTTCTTATTCTTTTTACCATTGAAAGTTACGATTGAATTACAGGTATGAACCTGTTTTTTTCACATAGACTTCAACATTAATTGCGATCGAATCTGTGGATGGATTTCATCTTGTTTTGATCAGGTGGATTCCATAAACCATGTCTTTCTTTCCGTAATTAAATTCATTTCATTTCTGACAGAATTTTTAGGGATTTGGGCCTTCGAGTAAATTATTTTTCGAAGAGGGAAACACACCCTTGAACATCGAAAAGCTGCTTTGAACACCTAAATTGACACCTAGGTTCATATACGATACACTATCTCTTGTTGAACACGTTGGTGCAATTACATTCTTGATTCTTGCATTCTGCAAAATTTGCCTAATTTTTTGCATGAAATAGAGTCATAATGAGTCTTATAGTTGCTTCTTTTGGAATTCATCGGTACAGAATATGACGATTACTTGGAGAGAAAAGGCATGAAGGACAATGTGATTTCCCTAAATTATACGAGTACGGTAAGAGCCCTAAGAGATTGTGGGTTATTAAAGTATTTTTTTTTTTTCACTTTTGAGGGATGAGGCAACAAATAGAACTCTTGGAGTTCTTAGTTCATACATGGGATGCGGCTATTGAGGCATTTCCTCCAGGGGCAATGCTTCCTATTACGATGGAGGATGTATATTTTCGACGGAGTTTTGAGGAGAGGCTTGCCCATTTGTCTCTCGGGGGTTTTCTCTCGAAGGAGAGACGATGAGAGACTATGTTTGATTTGTTATATCCATGGGTAGAGCCAAGCAAGGTTGGGAAAATAAACATACGTGACATTGTTGATTTTCAGCCGGAAACCATTATATTCATGATCACAAGCTTACCGACCATAGTTACACCATGTGACGAATAGATGCATTATGCAGGTATGCATAGAGTGCATGTAGCAAATAGTCTTCAACTAGTCCGAAGGCATGCTTTCTAAAATAAAAGAACAGGCGAACAAGGAAAAGGGAGGAATGAATAACTTCAGTTGTAGTTCGATCCTCATTTCATTTGTAGAGAAAATTCAACTAATGTAACCTCCAAAATATTACCTTTGGATGGCATTATTAACCCTAGAGATTAGGATGCGGAGATGGGTAGAATTGATGGCTAGGCATGCTGGGGCCAATCATCCATTGTGTTCTAGAACACATTATTTACTTGGATTGGGTGACAGTTATCGCCATCGATGGTATGTAAGCGAGTGTCGATTTTTCGAGGAGATCCATATGTAGCTTTTACCAAAAGCTGAGTGGGGCACGATAGGTAATAAATTTTTGACCATTTATTTTTATTTTTATAAGGTTTATACAATTGTTTTGTATTTTTATGTTTTCCGAGACTAAAATAAAGTGTTTAATGTAATTGAGATGTTTTTCAGATTCAACGAGATAGAGGAATGAGAGCATGGAGTAGATGAGCCAACGAGAGGGTTATCGGAAGCGATCATCGGAATTGGAGAGACATAGCCAGACTCTGCATCGAGCTTACGGCACTAACCGCAGAGGGTTGAACTTGAGGATTCTAGATTATCGGATAAAGAGATTTCACTGTGTGGTTGTAATGCCACTGACAAACATTCTAGCGTGGATGTTGTTACTGCGTAGGATAGATAGATCTACAACATGTTACCCTGAGCATCACTAGTTTACTTTTGACATGTTGCATATATTTTGAGGTTAGAAGACCAATGTTCCTTGGGCACAAATTTTTGTAAAAACCTATAACTATCTATCTATTTGATTTTAGTGTTTTCCTGTGTTTATTGCGCAATCCTATTCAGTTATGTCAATGTGTCTTTACATGTGCTTCAAATGAATGTCTATAACATGATTAGCTAAAAGAATCAATCAATGTGTTCAAGTTTTAGGAAATGTGTTGATATTGAATAAAATCAAAATGTCTTTCCAAAATTTGAACTCTTAAAGGGCTAAATGATGTAGTGTTGGACTTCTAATAATATATACACTAGTAGGATGCCTTTAAGTTTGTGAGTCTAACTTTATTTATGATGCGATTTTATTTTAAATGAAAGGGCATGAGAGAAGTTCAATCAAATTGTTATACTCAAAATATTGTTTGTCGATACCTTTGATACAAATCACTTGAAAACTCACTAACTCGTTTGTTTGGAGTGAAAATGGACCATCTTGCCAAAGGATAGATTTTGCATACTACGACTAGCACCATTAGCATATCGATAAATGGTTCCAAAGATTCGGACCTGCATACTTGAAATGTAAAGTAGATTACTAACGTCAATAAAAATTCAAATCAACAACATATATATACAATATAATACAAAAAACTACTATGCTCATCATTAAGCATAGTAACGTTTTAGATACAACCATTGGAGCTACGGCAAGCAATTCATCATAATCAACCAACTCGCTTAGGCACCACAGGAAGAACTCCTTCGAAAATATGAGGGCCATGTCATAATGGCTCAGAGTGCTTTGCACCTATTACATCAGCTTCTTGATCATAAATAAGGACCAAGTCACCCTTTGAGAAAATGTGAGGTGGACATTTTTTGTCTGTTGCACCTTTATACATTTCTTATGCGCTTCGTTTGGCCAATTGGGCTTCACGACACATTTCATCAAGATGGATGACATTAAAAGACATGCTTCTTCATTTGAGGTGTCGAGGTAACAAGTCGATTTAGGGTTTCTTGATGATACATTTTCACATTGGATTGGAAAGATAGTTTACGGACCATACACCGATTGAAGATAAATCCGGTTTTGTTTCTTGCAAGGGTTTTGGTACGCCTGAGGAGCCAAGTACGGGATCAAAAGCGAGTTTCTTTTTCTTGCAAAAATCCTATCATTCGTTAGGCTTTATATGTTTACGAATATTGTTGATCGCAACTTTTCCATTTGATTGTGGATAATAAGCGGTAGAATTATCATGTGACAATCCTAAATTTGCGGTCAATTCAATCATCATATGGTTGTGAAAATAGCCTAAAGTGAGCGTGACTATGGCACAACGAGACCCAAACCATGCGATAGAGTTAATGAAAAAAATCTTCGGTTGTTTTTCATGTGTTGTTAGATGTAGGCATCGCTTCGGCCCGCCATAAAAAGTAGTCTAATGCGGTAATAATATAACCATGCCCCTAGACGAACGAGGTTACACGGGTCATGAAGTCGTGCCCCATTTTTAATGTTACAGAACAACGGATGCCGTGGCAACGGTGGTTTGCGGTTTTATTATCAAATATCTAGCATGCATGACAACTTACGACCACGAGCATGCAGTACTAAATATAGTAGGCAAAAGTAACCAACATGGAGTATCTTACGTAGTAGCGTATCCAGACATGTGTCCACCCCGCAACGAGCCCTGAAATGACAATAATTTAAAAAAATTTCAGCCTCCTCATGAGTGAGGCACCTTCTTAAAATTTTATCGACACCACGATGATAAAGTGTATCGCCTACGATCAAATAATATTTGGCTTTCTATCGAATACATTGATGTTCAGAGAAAGAGGTATTAGGAAAAAAAGTCTAGGTTTCGAGATAAATGATAAAATCCCCATACCAAGGATCAAATGATTCTATTAGAAAAAAATACTCTTCTGGAGTAGATGGTTTTGAAGTAGTAGCAGTAGTATCAAAGGGAAGGTCACATAGAAGCTCAACCAAATCTAAAGACTTCTTTGACTTGGATTTGATGAAATCCAAATCAAATTCTTGCAAAATGACAATCCATTTGAATACTTTCCCAATGATTGATGTGATAAGATGTAATTCATGGGGTTGGAATGCGAAATGACAATGGTCTTTAGGAATGGGATATAGTGGCGAAATCTTTGGACGGCTTGAACGATTTATGAGAAGAATTTTCTACATCACAGACTCTTCCTTTCGTATCATTGAGATTACGACCCAAATAATAGATCGGATGTTCTATCCCATATTATGCGGACAATACCATAACAATGGTCGTATTACTGCAACGATATATAAGAAATAATCACTGCGATAATTGGGGAGATACATTAATGACGTCTAGATAAGAGTAACCTTAGTGACATCAATATAGTATTTTTGCTTAGTCCAAATGGAAGGGAATCCCCTTTTTCAAAAGCTGAGTAAATCCTTTATCCATGTTGGCGTAGTTGGGTAGCAAATATTTATGAGGATCTAGGATTTATGGATTATGAGATAATAGAAGCCCTTCATGATTTCTCTTCCCAACAAGAATCAAAAGTTTCCTCTTTGGATGAAAATACGCAATCAGAAGAAATGCAAATTTCGATTACGAAAATGAAAATGAACGAACAATGACAATTTCTATCAAAATCAATCTTCTACTTTGGTAGAAGATTATATATATCATCTCTTGAAAAACCATGTTACGATTGATAAAATTCATGTTTGCAATGTTCGCACAAGATAGAATGTACGATTCAACCTTCTTCCATTATTGAAAATGAAAATGCGAATTTAAATGATCACATTCTTGAGATTGATGAAAATATACGAGAAGTTGTTTTGAGTAAACCAAATTGTGAAGATGATTTCATCCCGAGGATGCTAGCCAACAAGGACTATTTTATTTCATAGAGAGGATAGGATTGTCATGTTTAATAATCTTGAAGAATGTTTCATGTTCAAGAAGATTTGGAATATGAATTAAGAGGGTATAAATCCAAGAAAAATAGTATGGCGATAGAATCAAATTTTCTTATGTGAAGAATTGAAAACCAACACTCAAAAGAGAAAGGCATGTGTCATATGCCTTCATATGGGACAACAACCAAGTATTCTTTCAAATCAAAATGAAGGAATTGCTTGTATTTTGTTGATGGGTTCAAGGACTAAGGTAACATTTCAAATTGAAGATCATTATCTTTGGTTTGTTACGGTCAACATGGAAGATGAATTTTCTTGTATTTATCCATCATGAGAATATATTCGGTGGACACTTGGAGTGGCCTATCTTTGTTCTTTATGCCTACTCAAGGAAAAGTGTGGCGACGGAAGTGACGTAAGTAGCCATCCCTACTAGTTTTTACACTAGAAGGATCATATCATACGATTGTACATATATCTTCAGCATGCGGATGTTTATCATCAATATTCCAAACCCCAATTGAAAGACCCTAAGATCTCTATGATCTTCTACCATCAATAATTTTCTCAATTTGTTTCGAGTCAAAATCAGTTGTTAGAGTCAATTCGGCTTTTTTTTTAATCATTTCATGTCAGTTTTAACTCCATTACCCATGATAAGGATATTTCGTCTAGGATGTTCTTGACACCTCCTAAAAAAGAGCTGCCATCCCCAAATGGAACCAATGTTAGTGTCGGTATATCAGAGATAAAATAACTCTCATTTAGTTGTTTTCCAAGAAATGTGAGGTCAAATTTGTTCATCCAAACAAGTTTTTCTAGTAATTTTTGTCGATTAGAAAGAGTTCATGTGCGATTTGCTACTCCTCATCACATCGATAGTTGTCCATCACTTTCAAGGTATATCATTTGAGTTTCAAAGGGAAAAAGAGGTTAACGTCATCAGAATTTTATAGAGAGGAAATCCAATTTTATTTCCATTCATACTTACCCTTTTGTTTATATACAAAACCTTTTACCCTTTCATTTTTCCTAAAACACAAAGCTAAGTTCTTAAATCCATTGAAACCCTTTAAATCCATTTTATATTATGCTTTTGGGACTTTATAGTAGCTCTTCTCCCAGAAAAAAAATTTATCACATATCTTTTTATATTACATGACTCTTGCCCACTCCATAGAAAACCTTTTAAATATATCATATGTTATATATGATATCACTTACAACACTTAATTGTATTTTTGACCCCTTACCTTTTCACAATCTTCATACCACAAAATCTGCTTGCCATTCACCTACCTCATTAAGGATTCTTTGATGTGATAATGGTAGGACCCATCCCATTCCTTTGATCATAATGGTAGGAACCATCATTCCCTTTTGGTAATAATGGTAGAACCCATAATTCACATGGATAATAGCTTTTTTGTTTTCAAATCACTTTAAAAACCCTTTCTCTTATGTTTGAGGCACTTTATGATATTTATTTACTTAACGCATTTCCTTTTCTCACTTTAAAAACTTTTAAAATGGGACCTATACTCCATCACAAATCACAAATTTTCATTACTTACTTACTTTAGAAGCATTTCTTGATTACAATATTAAATTCTAACCTTTTCTGCCACATCACCTTCCATATCGCATATCGTAATTTATGTTGTCATCCATTTTTATGTTACTTGACCACTGAGACTCTTATTTTGGTATACATGTTCGTTGATCATGCAAGATTACTACATGTCAGAATTCGGTAAAAATAGGTTCTACATTTTGTATTTTTCATTGTAATATTGCGGCTACATTTCTTTCATGTGTGTTATTTTTTAAGATTGATATTTCATATTTAATCCTTACATTGTTTGTTTTTTTTTCTTATTTGTGGCGAAGTAAGAAGGCTGGTTGATGATTTTGGGACCTATTTTCACATAGATAGCATTTTACTAGTATTAAATGATAAATAACTAATTTAACAAGACTAATGCAAAGCATCAATGGGCTCATTCAAGTACATGAAACTACCTTGATGTCTAGCTTTGACATCTTGGAAAATTTACCCAATAGTATATGTTGCTTGTGTTCGGGGAATTTCTTTGAGTTTCAAGTTTTATATTTTCTTGGAAAATAATTATTGATATTTGGAAAATGTGTGATTTTATGTTGGTATTGGAAACGAAAGCTAGTTTTGATCTTTGATTGGAAATGAAGTCGGATTTGATGAAGTTGGGACCTATTTCTTTTCACATAGATAGTGTCATAGTAAATGATAAAGAACTAATTTAAGAAGTCTAACGCTAGCAACAATGGGCTTATTCAAGTACATGAAATTGTGTTAATGTCTAGCCTTGATATCTTTGAAAATTTTTGCAGTGGTTTGTTTTGTTGCTTGTTTTAAGGGGATTTTGTTGAGTTTGAAATTAGTCTCTTGAATGCTTATGGTTCTCATATCATGCATATATTGATAGATAAAATAGATCTGGTTCTATTAATATAATCATTATTGTTTTCTTTATATATTTGGTGGTTTGAGGAAAAGATATTTTATTTCCTTTCACTTTGTAGCATAGTTACGACATCTTCACCTTTTAGAATATAGTAAAATATTTTCTTATTATAGATTTTTCTTGGAAAAGAATTATTGAGAGCTGGGATGCAAATGCACGATGTTGTGTAGCATTAGTGTGATAAATATGGGATAGTGCAAAGCATAGTTTTGAAAGATTAGTCTAAGTTGACTCGTACCTAATCAACTCAATCAAGTTGATTGTTGGTTGAATAGCTAATTGCTAGTTCAATGGACGAAGGTCTTACGGTGTTAGCGCTCAAATCTACCTCATCTTTGAAATGAGATAAAACTCAAGGCTACATCGAGCCACGCGCCTCGTAGCTAGCCCTGCGAGGGTAGGAGAGGGCTCTCTGCGAGCGTCCTACCGATAAAATGAGCAATAGGGTGCGAGATGACTTACGATGGGGAGCTGATTTTAGGCTAGTAAAGAGATAGGTAAGTTTGATTTTGATTTTTTTGGGTTTTCGGCCCCGGAAAATGGGGAAAACAAATTTTCGGGTCCCGAGGATAAGGACAACCTTTGGAATTTCGAGTTGGGGTGGGGTAGGTGATTGTCTTGATGCTTTGATTGGATATACGGACAGATTAGAACGAAAAGAGGCTGAAGAGAGCAAAGAAGAACTTGGATCCTCTCCAACGATTAAAAACATATAGAACTAAATGAATTCAAAGCGGAAGCAGTATAAGCAGTAGTTCAACCTCATCTACTCATTCAATTTAGTTCAGAAGCATATGAAAGGAATGACATACATTAAACATGAATAACTTACGATCAAACGAAGAGAAAACACCATCAAGAACAAAACACCACAAGGATCCCAACAGAGTGCGCAAAACCTCTGATCTTTCCTTAGCCAAAATATGAAAAATATATGTAATGTGTCCAAAAGTTTCCCAAGGTGCTTTGTTGGAATGTCTCGGAAATTACGATATATAGATCACTCTCGCCCTTTCCACACCTTTGAGGTCAGAAATCCTCCTTCCGGGAAGTGGATTCCAACAAATTCTAATCAAGGAGCTAAAATCTAGGCGGTAACAACTTGCCTCTAAAGTGAAGCGGATTCATTTTTACATGATTTTCACTTTTTGGTCGTCTTGGGCAGGAAAAAATAATCAAAATTTATTTCAACCATCAATTTACATCATGAAAAGCCAAAAATTTCATCATAAACGTTATTTGGGCGGTCATGAGGCAATTGAGTTGTCTGGCATTGTGGTGGGTAGCCTTGAACAAGTGGATAGCAACAACAACCTAGTTTTGGAGCCTTGCTGGAATCCCAATTGAGCTCATGATAGCGTTGAGAAAACACGGATGTTGGCTATCCAACCCAAGTGGACCATCAATTTTGGAGCTGTTGCACCTCCAGAAAACTAATTCTCCATAAGTACTTCTACTGTGGTGCAAAAGGTGGCGAAGCCAATTGGTTTTCATGGTGTTTTTGAGCTTTTGGCCATCCGAAGTCTAATAGAAATGCTTCGAAATAGGCGAGGATGCATAACACACGAAAGTAAATCCCAAAAAAATGCAAAAAATTTCCTTCAGCAAGTGTCTAGAAAAAGAAATGAGCATAGCAGAGCGCGCTACTGGCTGCTTCGAAAAACTTTGTTTTTAGACCAAAAAATTTCAAAATGACAATTTTTCCAAAATTTCTCAAATTTGGAGCGAAGACCCTCCATCATGTGTCTTGTGACCAACAAAGCCTAGGCAAAATCTGAGTGGATCGGGCCTTTTCGCCGTTTGAGTGCTTCGCTCAACCTCCTCTTGAGAATCTTCATTCTCGCTGCCGGAACATGCATACGGCCAATAATGATTTTTCATAGCAATGGAACATGTCTTTGTTTCTATCATGATCCTATGAATGTACCTATGCGGAAGTGAAGGCGAGACCCCTTCACGCCATGTGGAGATGGTACTCGCGTCTTTGATGGAAGTCAACGAGACCCCTTCCACCACAGGTGGAGATAGTACTCGTCGTGATCTTTTATGAAACAAGCCTCTGTGGCCTCTCTAATATGTTACCACTACTAGTGCAGCATATACTCCATCTCAATACATCGACCTCAACGGTTGAGTGTTGTCCTGCTCATATCTGAATCGGTCTCGACATGGCTTTGAAAACAGGATTTATGCCCAAATATGTGTGTTGATATGGGTGCGATCGCGCAAAGTTTTAATGTATGTTCAAAACCCAATAGATATCACCCATGTACCCAAGTATCACGGGAAAACAAAATCATAATAGAGATGGCTACATTTTAATAGCATAAAAACTATCCTTTGTTTTCGATCATAAAGTGAGTTTGACAAACTTGACCAAATGCGGTTACATGGTACAATTTTATAATGATGGCCAAAATTTGTCAAAGGGGCAACAAGCATGGGTACATCAACATGAGAATAAGAACAACATGACATTAACCATGTAGGCTGGCACAAATAACGTGGCAGCCGATTATTAGCAATGTTATGGTGATGGCGACGATGATAAGGAATTGTAGTGACGTGGGGATCATCTATACAACATGCCAGTGTGAACATATCCACTACCATTCGAAAGGTTTTCAAAATTTTTTCATAAAACTTCCTGCAATTTCAAAACCCTTACGGAACTAACTTGCATGTGAATGAAGGATTCACATGTTCTCACACTATCGCTTGTGGCTTGTTTCCCCAACATCAATGACATCACAACCATATTAAAAATCTACGGCAATGATTCAACTTTTGTTTATGACTTTTCGGTCGACTTGAATCGAATACGGGGCGCAAAAAACGAATTACGGAATCTGTTGCCAGAGTGGGTAGCGCCCACAACTCCAGAGTGGGTAGCGCCCCTCAAGTGGGTAGCGCCGTTCAATTTAACAACGTGTGGGGCTCAAGTGGGTAGCCTTGATGTGGTCTGCCTTTGGTACGTAGCTCGAGTGGGTAGCGTGCACAGGTAGGTAGCGCGCACCTCGAGTGGGTAGCGCCCACCTCAGCAGCTGTCAACAGTTACGCAAAACAATTTTATTGCCTCAGAAACTCCAAACTCGACTTGTACGGATGCATGCTTACATTTTAGTGTCGTGGATGAATTTTGACTATAATGATTTCCATCACATCATTTGTTATGGGAAAGAATTTTCAATAATAGAATGTACACACTACGATATCCATTACTACGTATTGTGGCTCCCCATGATGACACAACGATACATAAATCATGTTCTAAAATTCGATCTTTCTAAGATTGGTATACGGAATAGGAATGGACGAAGTTCAATCCCAGTTGTATTATTCGTTCCATTCATCAACCATTACTTACGTTGTCCCTTTATTATTTGTAAAAATATGACTTTGGATGCATTTCCTTGTTTGACCAATGTGCCAAACTTTGACGGATCCTTCATACAAATTTGTAAAGAAGGGGACCCTTGAAAAACACTGGAAATCATTCCAGAAGAAACATCTCGCTATGATCTCATACACGTGAGATAGTTTCATAGTTTATTTCATGACTTCTTGATTGAATGCGATGATTCCTTTGGCTTTTACTGCTGCAGTTGGTGGCTGTCTTGGCTTTCAGCACTTTTTCACATCATTACAAACTCGCTTTTCCAATTTCCTTTCTTAATTGCGACTTTAACGATGAGTCTTTTCTTCTAATGCCTTGCCGGGGATAATTAACATCGAACTTTGGCAAGGAGAACCATCATCTTTCACCAATGAGAAACTACATGGTGAAAAAATTAGTTGAGTAATTTCTTCTTCAGAATGTTTTGAAGAAGAATCAATTTCACATTGTTGATAATGACATAAAAATAAGATATACTGAACCTTCCTCTGTTCTGTGAAATGAAAACCACAGACTCCAAGAATTAAAATGACTCCTTTACGGACCCACAGGTAACATCGGTGACTATGAATAACAAGGAATGAAATTTGGAGAATTCGACTACGACGGTACACGGCAAGACGAAGTCTAACGGCGAGCATAAATACCCAAAGGGAAAAATAGAGCCCTAGCGGGTACTCTTTGTAATTCTCCCTGCTACTCTTCATGCTTCCTCAAAATACTCTCCCGGCCCTCCTTCTCCCAGTGCTAGTGGCCATGGAAAGCAACACTACGCTTAGCGAGAACTAGAAGAACGTGTTTTCCAAACTACACGAGAACTACTTCCCTCACGAGTCACCATGTGCCATGCTTGGTCTCGGTGGTTCTCTTCCTTCTACTCACAGCTCAGTACCATATCTTCCATTGGAACCAACACTCGAACTCCACTAGACAACGATTCACCATTTTTAGTAGTGATTCGCCATTTATCTTCAGTGATTAAGCACGCGATTTTACGGAGGATAATATAATCTAATGAGAGATTAGCCAAAAAATTATATATACATATTATATTTTATTAATAAAATCGCCTTCCATTTTTTCTTTTCTGTATCATGAGATTAATACCTATTTTATATATATATAAATTGAGGGTTCTTAAAACTTTCCACCAGTGCTTATCGATTACCAAAGTATCCAAAAAGTCCTCCATTGTGCTTCTCTTTGATCAAATTTTCTCTCATGGAACATTTTGCGGTACACACAATTGACCTCTTACGAATAACAAGTCTGTGCCGATAATCCAGCCAGCTTGTATACGGTAAAACGATGTTACTACATGCCTCAAATGCTTCTTTAAAATGGATCTGTTTGCTGTACAATTCTTTCATGAAATCCAAATCCTACAACTTTGAAATTAGTTTCTTGAACAAGCATGTGCCTCCTACTCAAAGCATGACTACTTTATTAGCTTGGCCACTTATATGTTTCAAAACAAAATTAAAACTTTGGAGATACTCTCAACCCATTTAGCATGCTTATGTTCCAACTTGGGCTACTATACAATATACTACAAAGCATGATTGTCGAATATAATACAAACTCCCTCTACATCGAAGTAATGTCTCCATTTCTTGAGTTCTTGAACAATTGCGTAGAATTCGTTCTCATAAGAGAATACTTTCTTAAGGTGTCGTTCAAATTTTCACTAAAGTATGCACGGAGCCTATCATCACGACTCAACACGGCTCGATGGCCTCCCGCGCCGGCATCACATTTTGCTTGAAATGGTTTGTAAAATCAGGGTAGAATCAAAACGACTTCTCACAATTTTCACACAGCCAGTGACTTCTGATTTCTACCTTGTTGATCCATAAATAGTTGTTTTCTCTTCATTGTTGTCTCAATTATGGGTGCATTAATCTTACTAAAGTTTCTTATAAACTTCTGTAAAGCTTCAACAGAGTCATGGAAACTGTACCTCAAGGAGCATTCCTGGGTAGAGGCACTCTGATTTCCTTAACACTGCAGGTCCATCTTCAATCATACAACATTAAAACCCCAATTACACAAATCTTCTTTCATGAATGATCATTTCTTCAAATTTATCGTGACTTCTCTTGGTGCGGCTTCTTGAGAACATGATTAAGATGCCTTAAATGTTCTTCTTTAGTTATCACGAAAACTAATATATCATCCGGGTACTATCACAAATTTACCAGTGAATTCTTTCAATAATTCATTCATAAGTCTCATAAAAGGTGCTAGGTGCATTTGACATTTAAAGGCATTACCATCATTATACATAATCCTTCATTTGTTTTAAAAGGGAGTTTCCATCATCACCCTCTCTTATTCTAATACGGTAAGTATCCACTCTTTAAATCTATATTTGAGAAATATTTAGCACCACTCAAAACGGTCCATCAAGTCCTCGACTGGAACGAGAAATATGTACACGATTGTGATCTTATTAATTTCTGCGGAATCGATTACACATCCTCCGGACCTCCATCTTTCTTTGGGCTCCTTACTGGCAGTACTTTTGCACATGGACCCGAAATTTCTCTAATCGACTCCTTGTCCTGTAACTCTTGTACTTGTCTGATTTCCTCATTTTCCTTGGGAGTTGACCACGTAGGGTTTGCCTTATTTGGCGATTTGAACCGAGGGGATAAAATATATACGATGGACGAGTCTTCCTCGCGAGTGGTAGCTCATCGGTCGTCATCCACAACAATGTCATAGTAATTGTCCTAACATCCTCTTGGATTTCTCTGAAGATTAGAATTCTTTGTAGAAGTAAGAACTTAATTTGAGTTTGCAAACTAAGAAAAAACTTACCTCTTCTTCTTCTATACGCTACGGATATTCCTTCCCGCTCAGCAAGCAAGGTCTTCGGATCAATCACTGCTAGATGGCTCTCCTTCTTCATGGGTATCAATGTATGATGTACCCCATCCTTGAAAAACTTGTAAGTGTTCTTCGGCCATCATGCTTCTTCACTTATCAAGGCGCGAGGTCTACCCGGCGGTATATGACATACATCCATGGGAGTGCATCACACGGGACCTTATCTTTATGTTTGCCCATTTGCGGCTCTATCTCCATAGCATTCTTTCACAACCAGGCGATGTCCTTTATGTGCTTGAGACCTGCAGCAAGTTGGATGCTCCCTTGTCTTCAACTTCAACTTCTCTATTACCTCAATTAGAGCAAGTTGTGCATGCTACCACTATGATGACTAGCTAGATGCACTTCCTTGGACCTTGCATATGCTCCTAAACAAAAGTCTTCCTTTGTGCGAGCTCGTGACTTCTTTGGCTTGCTTCAACATGACCTTATTCACCACCGAAAGTTCTCCCCTCTGCGGAAAATTTCTTCTTCAATTTCTACCTCTTCTCCAACACAGGCAAAAAAAAATTTTCTTGGACCGGCTACCCACATTCTCTGGATTTGTTCATAGTGCTTGTGTCCCACTTACTGACATCTATAACACCTCAATTCTCTACCTTTGCCTGTCTCTGCCTCCTCTTCCTTTCCCTTTGTGAAACCCCTTCTACCCCTTGCATCATCTTCTATATATGCATTCGAGGTGAGCTCTTGTTAGCTCCATCACGGGTGTAGCAAGCTTTACTCTACCACCACGACTTCCCTTCCCTCGGGAAAGTACCTCTCTTCTTCGTGACCTACATTTCCTTGGAGTTTCTCCTCTACTTTCAAGGCCATACGGTAGGCCTCTTCCTTTGTCTTGGGAACGGAGACCCAATCTCATCTTGGATCTCCCGGCTTGAGACCATTCACATATCAGCGATCTTCTCGGTGTGTCTTGGAATTACCCAGCCTTAGCCTTTTCTGTGGGAATTCCTGCGTAGCCTCTTTTTAACGTCGACAACCTCTTGTCTGGGAGTTGCATTTGTTTATACAATGTCGGTAGGTAATCACTAGGCGAAAATTTACACCTTTCAATTTGGCCATCATTTTTGATCCCATTTTTAATAGGTTGCTTGCCAACTCTCTCCTTTACCGCACCGCACTCCATCCCACCAAAGTGCAACATGTCCTTCAGCTTTGTTACTGCAAAATTTACCTTCTTATCTTCATTTATTTCTTCATAATCAAAGCTCTTGTTCAATTCATTTATCCGGTCTACTAGTTCTTCTGGGTCGGTCCCCATAACAGTCGCCAGTGCAGGCTTGGCAAACCCCGGAAAGAAGTTCTGAGAGCCTCATGTCGGAGGAATTTCAACATTTTAATGCCTTCTTCCTCTCGGGTTGCTGATGTCTTCGGGATGCGGGTTGTCTTTGCTCCATGGCATCTCGCTCGGCCTCGACCCTACGCAACATCCCCAACGACTCGGCGTTGGCAACGGTCTTCTTGTTTAGCACAGCACCTCTCACCAACTCGGATTGCCATGTCGGCAAAACAACTTCGGACAACGGCTACGATACCAAAAATGACGCAACAACTACGAAAGAGTCCCACTATGGTAGGTCAATGGTGACGTGGCTACTGTCGATTTTTCCCTTGCTCACAGTGGTCTATTTATTTTTATTTATTATAAAATTAAGTGAATTTGATAAATAATACTATCATGTTTAAATTTATGTTAAATCCTCGAACCTTAAATTTGGCCTTTTTTGGACTTTATATTAGTCTTCCAATATGACAATATCCCGCACTTGTAAATCAGCTTTATAATAGAAATTTTGCTCGCGGCCCACCCCTGTGTCCAATAGCCAATCAAATGTGCGCCCATACCTTCGTTAAACCTTGCACATCTTCGTCGGGCGACCACGAGTCAATAGTCTGACTAGATTGGGGCTGGTGGATATTTTCCGATATATTCAGCCTCGACATGGGACAGAATACGGAAAAGGTGGTTTTGTACTCCCGGCTTGATGCCACATGTCGGTGGCTCTATGGAGATACTTCAATTCAAAGAATACCGCCTTCTGCTAAAGTGGTGTGATATGGAAATACTGCCTTTAGGATTCCACTCGTGGTTTTGCTACGATGATTAACCAAAGGTCGAGTCGAGTTGGGATGTCCTTCTTATACCTTAACTCCGGTCTATAGCTTGGTTTCATTTGAATAGTGTTCATTACAATTGTATAGTGGAGATTTCCACAATAAAGATATAGACGAGAGGACCTCTTTTGTGGGTTAACTCGCAGGATCTTATCCAACCAATTCATGGAATAGTAGGCGGTAATGCGGAATTTGACAATCACCACTCTTAACGATTTCACATCGAACACATGTACAATCATTTCTCAGTAAAACGGTTCTTCATTAATAAAGATTGAGAGACAATTCAGCCAACGAACATTAAAATCATTTAGCGAAACAATTGTTAACACACAAAGTTTTATTACGAAGACCTCTCGTCACTCTCCTCATTTTTTTTCTCCTCCTGAAGAATACAATTTATACAAAAACATATGTCCTTTCGGTTCTCTGTGAGGACCGTTATATGTAATAATTCAAGAGCCTAATTACAATTATTCTAAAAATTTGAAAACATGATATATGGACTAACTATTAGAAGCTTCTACAACTCTAACTAAAATAATAATACAATCGGTAAGGTGTTGACACCTAAGTACACTTAACAGACAAACACATTTTCAAACCCTCCTAGCCATAACATGGAGCCAAGCTCTCCCACCATTGCGGCTAGTGTCTAATGCCTGCGCATCGGACTTCAAGATGACTTAGGGAGAGGACACGAGATGTGAAAAACTTTGCTTATCATCCCTCTTTTCCTCAACTTACTCTTTAGAGCATTCCAACTTCTCCTTCCTATTTGCAATTTCTTGTAATTCTCTCATAAAGTGAGGAAAAATATAGAGGAGAAGACATTTTTATTTACTTGACAACTTCATGCATTTTCCTCCATACAATCTTGCTCGGCATGTAGGGTTTGATTTCCATCTTTGCATTGTGACAACTCGGTTTTTCTTCCTAAGAAAATAGTGCTCGTTATTTATTGAAATTAACCTCAACCTCAACCTTATAGTATTCCTCTTGATAATAATATTCGAGATGGCTACCTGCAGCCATGCAAGGTCATCTATCATGTAGATTGTTGCTAAGGATTTCCCTACCTCCTTAATTTTGGACTTCATATTTGGTTTGTTGTGGATGGAAATTCTGAAACCATCATTTTAGGTAGGATACAGGATGAGATGTACATCGCTTGTTTTAGATTGATCATCGTCTTTTTGGAACTAATCGAATAGGAGGTATCATAAAATCAAGTTCCTCTTTCATGCTAATCATATATATCATTTCTTTATTTGTGTTTGTAAACATATCTAGCTTTATATACGAAGATATCGATCGATCTCTTTCTATTTTATCCTTCTCCACAATCTTTAACTTTTCCTCTGCGGTGATCGGAGTTTGCTTCCACATCAACTATCATATTTTTCATTTCTTCTTGGGGTTTGAGGTCCCTTTTCTCTTATTTGGAATGCCATATTTGGGTCAAATGCCTCTGGGTAATGCAGGAAGATAATCCTAGAGTGGCCTTATCTTAGCGACCAACAAATGGTATACCTTATTGAACTTTTGGCTAAAAAATGTTGTATGCTTTGTCTCCCAGACTATCTTTTTAAATGTTTATACTCTTCTATGATGAGAAAAATATTTCCCACAACCACCCATTTCTCTAGGAAAACTTGAGTGAATTGATGAAAATTAGTAATGCTTGTAGCTAGAAGATATTTAATTTTTTTTTTTAACTTTGCACCTTTTATTAGGAGGAAACATTCGATACGCATCATCTTCATCACCTCCAAACGGTCAAGGAAATCCTCAATATTTTTTGAATGTGGTTTTCAGTAGGGATATTTTCATTTTCTCCATCAAATACGGGTAGATTATTGATAAAATGTTCGGGGGAGGTCATGGAGGATAGGAGGAAAAACCGAGCTTATATCATGCAGGAATTTAATGGGTATAGGTGGTAAATCGGGGGGCTTATAACCATTTGCAGGAATTTAGAAGAGTAGGAGATGAAGCATGAAACTCACTTTCGTGGATTTTCAGTGCATCCGGGGATGTGCACACGTGTATAAGTATGTACATGGTTTGCAGATTTGGGAGCTTAGCTTCTTAAAGGCTCATCAATACGCAATGATCAATCTGTATACCTCATCGGTGTGCTCTTGATCGGTCTTAAAGTAGGTAGAACATAGTTACGGGATAAAAACAAAATTTCAGCAGATCCAATTTGGGCTTGAATACTTTCTCTTTCTCTGTTGTTGTGGTCATTTCGGGTCCTTCCTCCGGTGGGTCTTTGGATGGAGCGGTCTAAATTGGAGTCACCGGAGTGGATGATTTCAACTTTCTTATGTCTGTCTTGTTGTCCACCATCAACAGCAGGATACCCGATCTTGGAAAATACCGAATAATCTAATTTTGGTAGGTTTACGAGGTTTTGAAGAAGCAATGATCTTTTTCAATAAGAGTTTCCCTATGGAGTCACCATTATGTTATCACTCTGTAATTTTTAATATTGGCAAGAACAAACGATAGAGAACAACATCAAACCACTTTCGAGGTCACAAGTTTAGCCTTCTGAGCTTAGAGAGCGCTCTCCCTATTTTATGATTTAACTTGATAATTATAAGTCATGATAGTAGGCTAGTTATAGAAATGATGAGGGTTGTTTGTTTGATTGATGGGTTGGTTGGAAAAATAGAGATTTAAACTTAATCCATTGGACTATTGAGTCACAAAGGGTGAATAGTGCATCAACTTTTCAAGGGTATGCACGAAACCTAACTATGCGGTGGATCTTGCGACGGTGTAAATATGAGATGAAAGAAAGAAGTGGGTTCATTAATAGCTTAAAAATGAAATTAATAATTATTTAACTATAATTCGGAAGACAACATAAAGATAACAAACACGGATAGAATGATGCTCTCTCTGATAAATCTTAATCTAAATTTTATGTTTTGAAATTAGATAAATTGGTGCACGACATGAAAATATAGAGGAAAAAAACTAACACGGAGAAAAACATCACAGTAGCATAGCTCGAGAATCCTGTGAAGGGTCTCTTATTATTGCTGCCACATGTCAACGATTTTGAGTTCCCGATACTTCTTGTGATACCAAAACTACAACGAGGTCAGATTTTCCAACCTACGTCTTTGCTAGGACATGGTATTTATCCAAAGACTAATTTGGTGCCATGTTACTCGGAAACCTTTCATTGAATACGATTTAGCGAGAAAATGGGCAAGTGTTGCCATGCAAAGGCACGATCGAGAAATGTACGACGAGCTTTGTAGAATCAAATTTGGGCAGCTCTTCGGGGATCTAAATGCTTTGATGGCCCTTCCTAAGATGAAATTATAAGCTTGGAGGTGGTTGTGATGGTCATGAAGAGGTAATGAATGGTGGCTCGACATCTAGCCCAACTTTTTTAGAAAAATGGCATTTGGTAATTAAATCTAGTGTAGTGCTTGCCACTTTTCATGGATTAGTGACTATCTTGATGAGTTTGTTGCCTTTTCCATTTTTTTCGTTATAACATAAAAATTTTGTAAAAAATCCTTGCAGATAGAGCCCTTACTACTCATGCCCCCTTTTTTTGAATGATTCTTCAATCTTGGTAGCTTTGCTAGTTTTTTAAACATAACCCTTTGTTCTTTTAACGATTGGCGAGAAATTTGATTCTCTCGAGTAAATGGTGGAAAACCCTTTGAATGTGTGGCCAAGTCCTGCTTTGTCATGCTTGGCCTTTTTCTTCACCAAAAAATATATGTGACCAGTCACACGGATCCAAAATCCTTTAGATTTCAACGATATAACCACATCACATCCATGCCAAAATCGCACTTCGCATGGCGCAAGACATAGATTTACCTTTGCACTTAACCTTTAAAACTTTCCATTTACAGGTACCCGATTGGGTCCCCGGTCATCGCACATCGCCGCTTCCCGATGATTATAGCTCAAACCTTTGTGAGTTAACTCTTAAAAAATTGCGATGTATGATATGCGAGCTGGGGCTACGTCATCGGCCCGTCACTACACATGCTGTGCTATGTCATCATAAATCAAGCTGTGATACTGTGGGGTTGGGGCCATATCATCTTCCACGTTAGCTTGAGACATCACTTGCTACATCACCTGTCATGTCATCACTAGCACTTCGCCTTTCACATTTTGTGACTTATCACATCACAACTTAAACATTTTAACTTGTGATTTCTTAATTCTCTCGTTTAAAACTGTTTGAAATGTTATATGTGATTTAATCTGTACCTTTGATCAGTTCTCGGATCCAACGGTCCTCACTTCTCCTTTGTTGTGGTTTTCCAACTTTGTTTCTTTGGTTGTGCCCATTAATTTCTTAGTTTTCGTGACATACTTGAATCTTTCTTTGCTTTGGCCACGTTCTGGCACCCCACGTTCACGACTTGACCAGCTTAGCATTCACCACTAGACCCAAACTTCCACGACTTGACCCAATCATGTTCACGACTACGCCTTACCTTCACGACTCTTCCTTTGTTGTTTCTGTATCACTTGCTTCTTTGTTGCCTTTGCTTCCTTTGATTCTAATGTTCTCCTTCTGCTCCTTTGTCTTCAGTGGTCTAGTAATGTTTGCTCCTTGCCTTTCTACTATTGCTCTTCCTCTCTTTTATGCTTTCTTATTGCATTATTTCCCCATCTTCTCCTTTTCCTTAATGATAGTTCTTGTGCCTCTTGCTTTTTGTTCCTTATTAACAAAGATTTTCCCCTTCTATTGGTGAAAGGCATGGATTCTTTGAAGCTCTTGACGGAGTCGGTGTTCCCATTTTTCCTGAAAATAAATGATGCCCATGGAATATTATTTTTAGTAATGACAAATATACACAGTAATCGGTCACTTGTTGATACGCATGAAATACATGGGTCTAACAACGAGGTGTTGTCAAAATATATTGATGTTGATCCTTGTTGTTTCTTCTTGGGTCAATCAAATACTCTTCCTTACCATATTTATTGACATCTTTGTTGATATTCTTTCATATTCTACTTCTGTGATGATATTTTCACAATGAGTTGCTTCTTAGAAGCGAAATCACACTTGAACCAAGATGGAACACATAATCGGAAGTTGTTTTCCCACTGTCATCCAAACTACCTACAAAATCGTTAATTTTAATAAATCCAAACAAATCTTATTATCTATACTTGCATACATTATGCCACAATCTCTAGTTCACCTTGCTACGTAATGTTAGAATTCTTTTTCCTACATTCCATTGTCTTTTAGAGTCTCCATAAATCTGGAAATCAAACTTATTCCTTGTATAATATCCGGTCTTGTAGGCTGTGAGTTACTTGCATTACCAACCAATCTTGCAGATAGATTTGGATTGACATTTGATCCTTCATCATCATTAGTTAAATTTTTACCTATTGCAAATGGTGTAGGGACAATTTTCAATTCTCCATCCTAAATTCTTTGTAAATTTCTTGCATATTTATTTTGACAAATAAAAATTCGTTTTTTAGATTGCTCAAAATTCTATGCCAATAAGATATTTCATGAGACCAAGATCTTTCATCTCAAATTATTTCTATACAGTGGCTACTTTAAATTCATTTAACTTAAGATCATATCTAAAATTATGTCATCAACATATAAGCAAACAATCAAAATATGTCCATGCTCATTTACCTTTTTTGTATAATGTAGAGCAATACTGCTTGCTTTAAAATCTACATTCTTCCTCATGTAGATGTCAATTCTACTATACCATGCTCTGAAGTGCTTGCTTAAGTCCATAGAGTGCTTTCTTCAACTTAGTACACTTTATCTTCTTTACATTGAACTTCATAACCTAGTGGTTGTTGCACATTAATTTCTTCTTCTAGAATTCCATTCAGAAGGACAATTTCACATCCATACGATATAATTTCCACTTCGATACGACTATTATGGCTAGAACTTGTCTTCTGACATCTAATCGGCTACCGGAGAAAACCTTTCTCCAAAAGTCTATTCTAGATTGATGTGAGAATCCTTTTGCTACAAGTCTTGCTTTAAATATTTCAATTTCCACCTTTCTCATTCAGCTTTGTTTTGGCCACAGCAATTCACACCAATGAGGTTTTATCTTTTGGAAGATTAACCAAATACCATGTATCATTGTTTTTAATAGCTTCAATTTCTTCATCCATGGTTACACTAATTTTCATCTTTGATTGCTTCTTCAAACGAGGAAGGTTGGAATGACAACAATAGAAAAATTTGAACCCCAACATCCAAATCATCATAAATATACTTCATACTTCTCATCTTTCTCTTACCATTAGTTGATTCATAACTTGGTTTGGATCTTTGAAGAATTTGGGTTTATTGATGCGTAAATATCCATGTTGCTCTTGAAAATATTGATTCCTTTCTCATGTGACTATGTTTATTGTATTCTCTTTTGATTCTCATTGCTCCTTTATTGCTACATCCTCCTCTTCCATCGATGGTGCTTGCGCATCAGGGCCCCATTTTGTCCCATAGTGTCATTCCATGACTCTTTTCTTTGAACTCAACATCTGCAGTGATTATGGTCTTATTGGTGGCAAGGTTATATAATTTGTACACTTTTGACTATTGTCTATAACCGGTAAATATGCAATTTTCACTTTTATCATCCATTTTTCCTCTTATATGTATAGGTACGTGTACATAGGCTACACATAAAAAAATATGAAATGAGATACACTACATGACATAAATATAATAGCTAACCACGGTAATCTAGTCATCACACTCTTTATAAGTGATTTTTTATTACATAAATGTAACCCATGCACACCTTTTTTGCCTAATACTCATTAGACATGTTTCTTCCTTTAAACATGCTCCTTGTGTTATTCATAATGGTTATGTTCCTTCTCTTTTCCACACCATTATTTTGTGGTGTGTACCTCATTGTAAATTGTCTTCTAATTCCATGTTGTTTTGCGGTACACATGGAATGCCTTCCGAATCATATTCTCCATCACGATGCAGCCTCAATACTTTTTTATCTATCATTCACTTTGGTTCTATGCTAATGCTTTGCATTCCTTGAACTTTACCAAAATTTCGAGTTCTCATTAAAGAATTAAGCCCATCTTTCTGCTATAATCATCGGTAAGTGAGAGTAACACTTTCCACCAATCGAATGTTTCTCATAGGTCCACACAAGTACGCCTGCACCAACTCAAGAGGTTGTCTTGCTTTATATGCAAATAGAATTTGGAAAATTGTCATGGTGTGTTGCTTTCTAAGATGAAACACTCATAAGTACTAGCAATTTCTTTGATAGGAGGTAATCCTCCAGCCATTTGTTTCTTTGCAAAAATCCAAGCCAAAAAAGTGTAAGTGTTCAAGCCGTAAGTGCCATAACTAGTAATCTTTAGAACGTGAAGCGTGAACTTAATTAATCATTGTATTTCATAATTAGAGGAAAAAGTCTATGCCTCATCATCTTCACCTTTGCTGTGTTTGCTTGCTTGGGGGTTTGTCATCACTAACACAATCTTGTCCACTGAAAGATAACTTTGTATCATTTATGTGTCAATTGTGACACTTATCAGGTGTGTTTACAGACAGAGACATAATATACCTGCGATATTGTTTTTGGCTCCCCTTGCTTGGTTAGAATATTTACCACTCCTTTCCATATACATCCATGAGTCTTGCTTGTTAGTCCCCAAATTTACCGTCTTCACATATTGATCTAAATTTGCAACCAAACTCTTGTTGTTTGTCATGTAGTTACTGTGATCATTTTTTAATAGTCACACATTATTGGAAGGTTCATGAATGGTATGACAAGCTAGGAACATGGGTGTGTTCTACTAAAATTAGCTCTAGTATCCTTGATCAACTATCTTTTTCTTGCAATCACGAGCATGATGACGGGTATTTGCAATAATAACATCTCACCTTTGATTTGTGAGATATTTGATTATTGTTGAAGGCTCTCTTTTGTTGCTTCCCGTTCATATTCATGACCTTCTCGATGATCTCTCTTACCACCATATCTTCCATCTCATCTCTTGTCTCTCGGTCTACCTCGACCTCGGCTTGAAGTAGAAACTTGACTTTGAAAGTAGTTTCTAAAGGCTGGAATCTTTATATGCATCTATCATTTTCTCATGCGATAAAAAGTGATCTTATAAACTCATCAACTATTAGTTTTTTCAAATCCTTGACTTTTTCTGCCAAGTTTGCTACACAACATCCAAACTCGTAGACAAATATCTAAGGATCTTATCGATCACGATTAGATCTTTTAATTTTTTCACCATAAATTTTAAATTGATTTACGACAAACATGATTGATTCATGAAGAATTAATGTCACATGTCTCTTTCATCTAAAAACTTTAAAGATCTCTCCTAGTATTTTGTAATTTAACAATATTGACTTTGGCCATACCTTGACAGCTTGTTGCAAAATTTTCCCGATTGTTGGCCCCATTTGCTAAAGACATGATCATAATTTTACGGAACACTATAGGTCCACTCCCTAGTGGATAAACTGAGTTGTGCATTCTTCATTTTGTCTTTCTTCCATTGTTCTCTCTATTTGCATTACTCAAAGCTCATTCTTTGCTTCATTATAAGGGTTTCAAACCTAAACTTGACATGATCCCAAACATAATGTACTTTTAACATGGCCTCCATATTAATGACCCACACATCATAATATTTCCCTATAAAAAAAGAAAGTTGTGATTGAAAACTCAATATTGTCATATTTCTTCAAAAAAAAATATTAGTAACAAAGCTCTAGAATTTTTCCTTTTATGGGTTTTTGTGAACCTCAAAAAATAACCTTGCAATAAAACCCTAAATTTTATTTTATATAAAAAAAAATTTATAAAAAAAATCTTTATATATAAAATAAACTTTATATTTAAGCCATTTAAAAAAACACTTAATATTAAGTCAACTTTAGAAAAGTCCCGTTAACTCACTTATACCATATAAAACCTCTTAAAATCTCATTTTAATACGCATATGCTTTATGAATGATTTTTTAAAGCAATCAAAGCTTTAAGAGAACAAGGTTAATACGTAATCCTTTCAAACTTTAACAAATAACACGTCAGCGAACCATACGTACAGTAACACGTCCTTAACGTATTACTCTATTGACTTTTGTTCACGACCATCGGTAATTTCAACTTAAAACCTGATCGCGCACACCCAGGCATAGAAAACCTACGTAGTTTCAACTAAAATGGTGGAGAACTTGCACCAGTTTATGTACTAATGAACTGCAGACCTGCACACTCATAAAAATCCCACGGTTAGCAATACAAAATTTGTTGGCCTTTCTTTGTCTCGATTCTGCAGGCTCTATGGATCTTCTAATCCTTCCTCAGCTCTTGTATCAATTTTTTGAAAAAGTAAAGGATATAAAATACAAAAAGAAACATAAATAATTCACACATAAGGCTATGTTATATTAATCACACGAACTTAATTCTTCAACCTTTGAATACAAGTAAACATAAAACTTATTTAACTTTTTTGACTTATGACTCACCTAATATTACTTAACATACCGACTACTCGCTAAATCATATATCACATAACTCACCTGACTCAAAACTTAATTAACTAACATTCTCACTCTTCATGGGGAGTGGGAGATAATTAAATGTTTTAACAATTATCCTCTTACATTTATTATTTTTCGTGGCTATCTGTTCAATTTCAATTAAATGTATTCTACTTCGTAATTGCTATTTTGTCTTTCTTCTCTCTAAATTTAAATTTTATCACTTTAATAATTTTATATTAATTTCTCAAGGACTCTTTTCTTACCCTATCTTATATAGTATCTTCTTTTAAATTATCAAAAGCATTTTTTAATTAGAATTTCAATATTATTATTTATTTTTTATATTTTCAGCATTTTAGCCCCAAAAGAAATATGAACACCTCTGAAAATATGTGCCCTCATGCTAATGATAAAGTCATAAGTCATACTGGTGCAGGCCACATTGGTTCAATGTGAATTTATTGGTGTGTGATTTTTGGATTTGGGTGGTTTATGACAGTTTATGTAATAACTATGGTTGGTAAATTCTGTTAAGTTATTCTACAGCGGACACCTCTGAAAATATGTGCCCTCATGCTAATGATAAATTCATATTGGTGCGAACACATTGGTTCAATGTGAATTTATTGGTGTGTGATTTTGGATTTGGGTAGTTTATGACGGTTTGTGAAATAACTATGGTTGGTAAATTCTGGAAAGTTATTCTACAGCGGAAAATTGGTTATTATTATTTTTAATTAAGAAAAGTTTATGAGAATTTAATTATTGATTTTGGAAATTCAGATTATAAATATTTAAATTATTTTAAAAAGTTAAATTAGAAATACTTTTAACCGTGTAAAGGTATACTTAAGGAATTGAACATGTGTTAGGATATTGTTGCAAAAATTTTCACTAAAGAAGAAAGATAATATATTAAAAAAGTGGGGGAATGGAAGAGGGGAGACAATTTTTTCAGACTTCAATAATCTCACACTTGTGCTAATGCATATTTTGAAAGATGTTACTCGTTCTGCCTAAATCATTTTTTTTTCTAATCATACCACTATGTCAAAATCTTATATACATGTATATCAAAATTTATAACATGCAGGGTAATTAGGAGAAACATTACCATATGTGCACAAAAATGTAATTGCACATATGAAATAAATAAAGCAATAATGTGTTGATAATGAGATTAAATAAAGAACATCTAAGTGACCTTCATATTCCATGATATTTGGCCATCAACATAAAGAAGGGGGAGTTTTGTTTTAGAAATTTAGCTTTTTAATTTAGTCTATTTTCCCAAGCCATTAATTGGGTTTTAGAATTTAAATTTAATTTTTTTTCTAGTAAAGATTTGTTGGAATTGCAAATTTATGTGGTGTAGTTTACACAATCCAAGTGTGAGAAGTAAAATTTCAAGGCATTGTATCAATTTATGTATTCATAAATACAATTTAAAAAATGAAAATCTACACATGTGATAGGCATATATGGAGCAAATATTGATAGAGTTTGAAGATGATTAAATCTCTTGAGGTGGATACTACTTTTTTTAGGTTTTCAACGTAAAAACGAGGTCCCATGGTCTTTAGCCTTGTACTCTAAAATCTTCTTTCTTTCTTTCTCATATTTCTAGATGTAATTACGGTACATTTGCTCAAACCATGTGGGTCCCCTGATAACTAGTGACCATGATGCGAGGATGACCATTCCAAAAGAAAAAAATACCCAATAATGTCTCGGGGTTGAACCACGATACACGATTTAACATGAGACTTTATCATAATTAGTTAAAAATTTTGTGTGTGAGTTATCATAAGAATCTGGCCGAAATTTCTATGTAAAAATTGGCCAAAAATTTAGATATTTTCTGTTATATAAATAAATTGGTTAGCTTTACGTAAATTGGCTTAAAAAAACAAAATGAAGCTCATTTTATTTTTTCGGTAGTAAACATTTTATATCATTCTACCTAAAAATACCTTAAACACACAAAGGAAATCTTGAAAATACTTAGTTTAATGTAAATATTATCATATTTATTAATATGCGCGCCGAGAATAATGGTGTAAGGGTGGATTTTGAACATGAAGCTCCATAACCACATCCTAAAAATGAATATTTAGTTTTTATTTATGATATATAAATAATATTCCACTACATTACACATATCGGAATCAACTTATGTAAAGCCCCTTGTATCATTCCTAGTTCCAAGATGAAGATAATTCACATTTGTATTTTGATAAAATAAGAACTCTTTTCATGTATATGTTTTTATGACTTCGGTAATTGATTTTATTTGCATGAGCACCTTTATTTATATTTTATTTTCAATGTCGTATTATAGTGATGCATATTTATTTATTTTTATTAGTAATTTAAATATGTAATAACATGATTGTAAAACTAAGGTTATCAAGTTTTTATTAATATAGAGGTTTAAATGTGATTTTTTAATGTATAATGCTAATTAATGGTAAATTTGATTAACTTGAAACTTTTATAAATAACTTAAAAAGTAATTATATTTAAAAAAAATTATAATTTATTTTTTTAAATAGAACTATTTAGTTTAAATGAAAGTAAGGTTATATAAATGATGTGATAATTTTTGATCACTTGAATGTTAACATTGTTAATAATTTGGTTATTATCTTATATTTTTATTTAGTGATGAGTGAGTAAAAAATTTCCTGGTTTAATTTGGAAAGCAGGTAATTAAACACTCACTCTTGATTTGAAGGAGTACCTACTAAATATATGATATTCATTTATAATTTGGAAAATTTTCTTATTATTAGATTTTGTTTTACATATAATGTTTTTATTATGTGGAATGGAGAGATTAAAAATCTCAATTTCATATTAATAATATATAAACATAAAAGGAGATAAATTTAACACACACACACACACACACATATATATATATATAACAAAAGTTAAGAGTAAGTGCTTCTTTAGTAAAATGTTATAGGTTCAAATTCAAAGAGGATTGAAATACATATACCTTTGCAAACCTTAAATGAAAGATATCTCATATCTCATATCAATATTTAATTTAGCCATAATCTTAAAATTAAATTATCATTATTATTATTTTTATTATTCATAAACATTAAAAATAAATAAATAACACGATTAATTTTAATTTAGATATTAAAAAATAATTAAATATGTGTATCCCTACTTTATCGTGCAATTCTTAATTTTTCAATAGCCTTTGTTAAAATATCATGGACCATTACTATGGCTTATCAATACTACATGCCCAAAAAACCATAACTCATTTCATATGACACTTGTTCATATAACATATTTAATTAATTAATTTAATTAAAATGCTAAAAGACATAACTACTAACGGAGATAAATCTTAATCATTGTTTTGTGTTTCAAACCCAAAAAATATCAATTGTTGCATTTATGAATTTAGAGTTGAGTCTTATGTTTTTTTGTTTTGTTTCACTTTTAACCAAATACCCAACTTTTGAATTTATGAATTTGGGTTTGATTTCTTCTTATGTTTTTTTTTTTTGTTTAACATTGATATAATGTGGTATTTAGCTCATATATGCAAATGGATATATGTATTCTTCTTTGTACATAGCATACATACATATGTAGTGCTCTGTATGTATACTTATGCATTCATCAATGATGTAGTGAAATGTTTATCGATAGTTATAGTGTATTACAAAGTTTGCTAGGTTGCATTGTGTTTTAATAAATTTAAAATTAGATCTATGCCTGACTCCCTTCCCACTAATTTCATAATTTTATATTATTCCAATTACAATAAGTAATTCATTATTATTTATAAAATTCGATTATATATAAGAAAAATGGTCCATTACTTTCAATAAATTAAAAAAATGTTTCTTTTCACATTGGCTCCCACACCAATTTGCTAGGGATTTAAAGATTATTCAAATTCTAATAAAGTTCCTCCATGACAAGTTTCTTATTATTATTTATAACATTCATTTATATATAAGAAAATTTTATTTACAAAATGATTTTAAAATAAGATGTGTAATTCCTTTTTTTTCTTAAGAAGTTAAAGTTGACCCATGTTTAAAACGGAAACAAATAAATGTAGACAATGCTAGTGTGACCAATTTAAAAAGTAAGTCGGTGTAAGACACCTTCTCGGTAAATATAATTTAAAATTATATTATAATAAATTAACATTACACCTTGTGTAAATATAATTTAAAATTATATTATAATAAAAATAACAAATAAATTTACAAATAATATCTAAGGGCTAATGACATTTTATTAGTTTATAGGTATATTTTTCTTGATACATTATTTCGGTTGAAAAATTATAGATCAAAACTATAAATTCTTGGAAATACCATAAGATAGAAACTATATTTCCTGAAATTAATTTCCTGAAATTAATTAGACAAGGCGACTAGCATTACAACTTTTTATAGTAATCCTCCCGCACCCCTAAGGAGGGGTGTGCCTAGTGTGATATGTAGGCAAGAAGACCTTCAAGTAACTAAGATGAGCAATGAAATTGAAACGACAACGCAACCTTTATAGTAATCCTCCACATGCCCACCTAGGAAATGATAGATGGATAGATGGACGAGAGAATGAAACCGATGCAATAACACACTCAAATGTGACATGAAGCTTAGTGAATTTTCTTAATTCAATTTGTTAAAAGAATGCCTTGATTTTAAAGACTCAAAATAATGTAAAAAATAAGCATGTTAATCTTAGCTCTCACACACATGATTGAAAACGTTTAGCCTTCTAAAAAACTAAGCCTTGAGATGGACTGTTTATAATTAAGTGAGTAACATGAGATATTCTCTTTCTAAAAATAACTCCAAACTAATAGCCATTTGGACTCAAATAACTCAACTAATAGCTAATTGGACTTGATGGCTGAAGTATTAGCTTCACCATATCTCATCCTTACCAGTGCACATTAATGGTTCAACTTACCGAGATGGAACATTGTTGATGGTTCTGCCCACAAGATGGCATTTATTAGAATGTTCGATCGGAAGAACCTCTACATATTTTGTCAAGATATGCCATGAGCAAACCGTCTTGCAAGAAGTATACTGTATTGTACATGATTATCGGTAGCACTACACGGGACAATGACGAGAACCATGTCCCACTCTTCATTTGCGGATTGGATTATACGAGATTAAAAAATTTAAAATATGCAAATGCGCCGAATCAAAATCCATAATGAAGTTTGAATTTGGTACAAAATAATTCAATCCTTATGATTCGAGGGGGAATTTGCAAGGACATTATGCACATGAGCTACACTACTTCAGGTCGACAAGGCATATCGATGGTCGGAGGAGGACCCATGGAAGAACTACCATAACTCCTCCAAACTCGATGGAGATTGATCGGTATAATTTGGGACTTCTCAAGTTGTCCCTTAGGCGACAATAGTTGGAAGAAACAACGGGAGAAGACAAAATCAAATGAAGGACAAGGGAAAAGAGAAACTTACGATGGTGTAGAGGAGGAGAATAAAGTTGGAATATGTAAGTAGATCCTATAATTCAAGAAAAAAATTTGGAAATGGAATCACGAGAGGGGTAGAGGAAGCAAGATCAAAGTGGAGAAAGAGAGAAAACAAAATCTTGGAGGAAGCATAACTAAGAGTGAAAAAGAAGAATAAGAGCTAAAGGAAGAACGAGAGTTAGAAGAAGAAAAAAATAAGGAGAAGCGAGAATTGGGTAGAAGAAGGAAAGGAAAGGTTCCAGCAAAGAAAGTGGCCACACCCATATAGGTTGAAGAGTAAGAACATGATCATCCAACAATAGAAAGAGTAGGCGAATAGATGGAGGATAGAGAAACACGTAAGGAGATTGAGTAGTTGATTGAAGTTGTTGGAATGGAGTTGGGACACGATCTACAAGATGAAGATGTGGACCTAATTCCTATCACACCACATGTCATGGTGGAACTCACCACATCGATCTAGTAGAGCCAAACATGAGTGAAGAAGGAGATAGTTCCCCTTGTTGATGATCCAATGATGGATGTGTATAATCCCCATCATTTTTATTAACTCAAAAATAAGATTGTACGAAACTGGATAAATATCTTCCCATATGATCATGCATCACCGCATTTATGAAAGGGTGATAGTGGCGGACATTAGCAAGAGTCCAAACATTGTTATTATTCCAACTTGGCCTTTGTAGTTGTAGTGGGATCTAACACTGGGTATTTGTTGGCCGAAGAATAAATATTTAGCGCAAAATCTACATGCATTCGGCAAGATAATGAACAACTTCGTGCGGTAGTGCAGAATGAAAGCACGCATAGGTATACCTAGAGGAGATGAGATTAGTTATACTTGCTAAAGTGTCCATACTTGAAAGAAATTGTGCGGAAGGACCTTTATGAAAGTTTGCGGCCATGCGTAAAGCTGATATTACTTACATGACTTGCAAATGGAAAAAGAGTTTGTTAAGGGCTGGGAATTTACAAGCTACCATCACCATTGTGCATGAGCGGAAAATGTGATGCAAGGCGACATCACTTTTAACGGTGAAGAAGATGAAGCTACGAGGTGGGCTAGATAAAGAAAAGAGTTTGAATTCTTATCATTAAAACAAGCGACTCGCCTCATTCATCATAAAGATTCGAGGCCTCATATGTACGTGTATATAGCAGTTTAGTTTCATGATGAGAACCCCATATATTCCACCGGTCGATACACTCAAGACTAAATGAAAATGGAAATTACAAGAGGATATTTATCGATTACTTGGAAGCTCCAAAGACGATTTCCACAGGAGGTTGGGCGAGAACGAGGAGTAAAATATGAACATGCATCAATGGCCCGGTTCATATCGGATCAATGTTAATCCTAATTGAGAAAGATTCAAACCCCGGTTCCAATAAATTGTACCCGGATGCTATGCGGCAGTATGCTTCAACTTTGACACTATCACGCAGTTTTAGGATACCATTGAACAATACCACACTTGTGACAATATGTGATTGAGAGACACCAAGTCAAATTTTTGCTTGATTTCACCCCCAACTCCAACATCATAGTGTTTTATTTTTAGTCCTATCAAGTTATCTCTACCATATTTTTTCTTGGAGTAGGTACAAGTGGAAAAATGTAATATTATTTGTAATTATTGCTTAAAAGTAGGATTCCAAGAGTCTTTGATGGAATGTGAAAAGTCATAATGTAATGAGTTGTTACTGATAGAAGTTGAAAGAATGCAAGGGGAGTCCAAGAGTCACAAATGGGGCATGCAGAGAGTCACCTCACTTTATTATAAATATTTCCTCATAAATCTTGTAAGTGGCTTTTGGGAACCAATATTTCCGCTTAGGGCTTAGGCTTAAGTCTTGGAAGGTTTTTGTGGAGACTTGACTTCTTCGTAGCGTAGAGGTATACTTATTTGAAGGAACATGTGTTTACGAGTTCACATTACATGTATGTACCTTTATTTGATCCCATACATTGATGATGTACTTATAGTTTTTATGGGAATGTTTGGAGGGAGGATGGGAGGATCCATAATTCTCCTTAATGAATAAATCAATGTCAAATGTGAAAGACATAAATCTTGGAAACAATTAAGCACCCTTGGTGTGAAAGAGGCCGGATCACTTTAGTGAGTCAGCAGCAGCCGAATCATGACATTGTCATGGAGGAGTGGTCATTAATGAGGGACATCACGATTTTAGATGGAAATTCTTTGTGTAGGAAGTAGTGCCATTATTGGATGGAGCTTACGGTTTGCAAGTTCATATCTTATTTAAAGAAGAAGGATGGCGACCATATTCATGATGTTGATGTTTGGGTATTCGATATTTAAGATATATGTTTGTTTAGACATATATCTTTCTCTTGTTGTTTAGTTAAGATGAAAGTGTTTTTTAGCACGGGGTGTTCTGAACGAGAATCCCACCTCTTCCCATTTAGAATCTCTTGGAGGAAGTCTTGTACTACATTGTCCATTATCGAGGCTTAAGGCCAAGCTTCCATCTTTCATTTCTGATTGCAAACACGCTGCAGAGTAAATAAATGCCCACGACCTCAAAACGAGAACTCTAGCCCAAAAAGTCTCCAAAAGACATGAAAAAACACGCCAAAAACAAAAAGTGTGTCTTCCAGAATACTTTTTGGTTTTTTTTTAAGGTCAAATTTCAACATTTTATAAAATTATGCTAAAAAAAAAAATTGTTTGTTGAAAAAAAGGATGGAAAAAACACCCTCAAAACAAAACACAGTATCTTGGAATAACGAAAAAAAAAATTGTGTCACTAATTTTGACACTTGAAACAATGGAATTAAAGGCAACATATTAGGACATTTTTTAAAATCATATATTTCTTGTTTTATATAGATGATGTTAAAGATAAACAAATACATATCTGAATGGCTTATCATTTCGAACAAATTTTCATCCATGTTGTTAAACATAAAATATCTTGACTTTAAACAACCCCAAAATTGTAATTATTATCAATACATAACCTTAAAGATAAAATTTGGTAGCACATAAAAACCTTAATGACAAGTTGTAAATTTGAAGTTTTCAATCTTAAGTGTTCAACATACTTGAGCAAATGAAGTGGAGAAATTATAAGACTTAAAAATTTAAAAAAAATGAACAAGTAAATGAAAAAATTATCATTGAACGAGGAAATAAGTGGAAGTAATTTTAATTTTAAAGGATAAAAACTTATCTTTTTCCAAATCTTAGCACAAGACAAATTTAAATATAATTTCAACTTAAAACCTAAAAATCAAGCATCAAAATAAGTGTTTCGTTTCAATGATGCATATAATTAATCTAAAACTTTTAAAAATATTATAAATGGTAATAATACATAATATCATGGTAATATCTTTACATAATCTAAAAATTCAACATTAAATTTCTATTTTTCTATTTTACTTATAATTAAAAATATCAACATTGGTACATTGAATATAACATAAATTATTTTTGTAATTCATTGTTGCATTGTGATATTCTAAAAAGAGATAATTCTTCTTAATTAAAACATATAATCTTGACAAACATAGAAATGTCTCATAACTTCATGAAAAATGAGATGGAAGTCAAAAATTTTATTTCAAGTTACCATGCAAACATCAATTACATAAAGTGTCTTAGATAGTTGTTCAAAATCAACCATAGGTTACGGCACACCATGTAATCGACATCTTAGGATAGATGGCTAAATCTCCTGAGATGAAGATAATCCATATTCTTCTCTTTCATCAAATAGTACTCATACGAGTCAACATGCATGCCCCACCATTTTAGAGTTCAAAAGTCTTGTAGATCTACGCCTACATTACGTGAAGTCCCATCTCGTAGGTAATTGTTTTGGTAGCAATTTCTTAAAAATATTTATGATGCAGCTTGAAGAGTTCCTCTCTTTGTCAAATTGAAGTCATACACAATGTATCAACATCCTCAATTTTAAGACATCTATGCGGCGAAGATTTATATTTGTGCCCTTTCTTTTCTGTTTCGCAATTATTTTTTCCACTACCATCTACCGGCTTGTACACACCATTCAAGGGTGGGTACTTGTAACATACAATGGCCATCTTGTTTGTAATCTCGTCATTTTCATTAATGACCTTTATAAACTTGGAAATCCGGATGGATAACTAGCAGTGGATCTTCATCTGCCTTACTTTGCTATCATGCAACCCTCTTAGATCTACACAAAACCCACCTTGAGTCTTCCATGGCTTCACGTTGTGCACGTGATATTCTAGAACTAATATAGATTTCTCTTTCCTCTTCCTGTGGGGAATTAATAATAGCTTGAAATTTGTTGTTTGTTCAACATTGTGTGTTTCACGATCTTCATGTTCATTTGGCATATTTTGTGGCCAAAAAAGAGTCTTCAAAAACGTATCCCCATTTATTGATCTTGAAATCATATCACTTCAGTTACTAAAAAAAGACTCCACCAAAATTTGAATCAGCAACATCGAAGTACTCATATGTATCTCTAATACATCTTTTAATTTCCTTTAAACATTCGGGAATAATTTATATCTCTCATACTATCGCTTCATGCATTATGGAGTTGAGCGGCGTAATAACAATATCTTTGATGAAAACATTGGATGCTGCGGAATGAACTTCAAAAATGCTAAGTTTGATGATGGTCCCCATTCTTGATAGTTAGAATACTTCTTGCCCCATATAAGTGTTATCCCATCAATTTTTTTGATACAAAATTGATCTTGTGACTAATGTCGTTAAGTTGGTCAATGCATTTCTCCTCACCATGTGATCCAAAAATAAACCTTCGCATGTCATCTTCTTCCAACACATAAAACGAGCTCGAATGTCTTTGATTTCTTAATACATTCAATTAATGATGGCAGGCTCCCAACACCTTTCCTCCTCGATGTTACTAAGCAAGTGAACATTTGATTAATATGATCATGAATATGCCAAAAAAGAAAGGCTAGCCTTTATCATTTTAAAAATCCTCCAGTTCAACGAGCATGTTTATATACCCAAAAAAGAACAGTTTTTGTTCTCTGATTTGTGTTGTCTAATTATAGAAAATACAAAACTTCGGGAAGAATCCCAAACAGTGGTAACCACATCATGAATTATAGTTATGGTCAGATTTGCATCATTGTGAATATTTGGAGTTGTGAAGAAAACTCTTGGAAACATCTTCTCATTAAATACCATACAACCAACCAAGTGGTAAGATAAATTTTCCTCCTGTAATTTGCACTGACCGTGCGGACAAAATGTGGAAGAAGTGTTTTCTTTTGGTCCATACCATAAATTATCAATCCCGAATATTTGTTGGATGATCATAACATTTATTTCGATGTTTCTCTGACTTTTTCCTTTCACTTGTTTGTTGATTGTGATGGTCTTGAAGTTATTTGACAATGGAATATGTACATAAAATAAAATAAACATATGAATAAATATGTTTTCATAGTTGATAAGTATCCATTTTTAAAAAACTTGAACACATACCTCTTTAAAGCCCCTTGACATATATCTCTTTTTGTTTTAAAGAGAAGCACATGTGCGCAAATCCCCATCCTTGTCTTCTTAGGAATACAAACATTGTTGAATTCGGTTTTCCATATCGTTGTAAAATAAGAATATGTAATAAAATTACCAATTCCTTCAGCAACTTCTGCATAATCTTTGTATAACATGAATATTTCTCGTCTAGAAATTATAAAGATCCTGTATTGTGTCTTTATTTGTACCATCTCCAACAGTTTGAAAAAGTATTTCATCCATGTCTTAGAAGTATTTTTAAGCGGCCCCACCTCACCAATTTATAACGTGTACGAATAATATGTGGGATCCTTTCCAATCTATCTTGGATTCTTAAATAAACGACAATTGCAATTGAATACAACATTTTGAGCGCCTTCTGTAGCGATACATTTAATATGATAATCATAACCTATTGATGTAGATTGCATGCAACCCACTAAATATGAATTTTGCATGCTTTTATTCATTGACACCATATGTTTTCCCTTTCTCCAAAGAAAAGTTGAAATCCATATTTTTCAAAGAAATCCCTTCGACAACATTCACTTGAAATCAAATGAATGACGGAACTTCTTGTCGTGAGATATTTTGTCTATCGCCCTTGTATAAACTGGAATGATTTAGTTGATATGAAAAGGTCTACTCCTACTCTAGTTGCAATATTTGCTTGCAATGGCTTCATCATTTCGCCATCCTTTGTAAAAGTAGTTTCATCACCATTAGGAGAATATCATCCCCACTATCATCATCCTCAACATAGTTAAAAATTCATCGACATCATTGTATTGGAAAATTTTCTTTACCATCATCGGTGAGAAAACATTTCACAAGAATCATCGGCACTTTTGTAACCTTACTGACTCTAAAGAAATTCTTCACCATCTTGACCCATGTTTCAAATTCTTCCCTGGGGAGATTCAATTCTTCATCACCATGAGTGTCTTTGAAATGGTCACTTGGAGAAAATACAATATTCATATATTGTGCCTCTAAAATTATCATTTGCGAAACTCTTCATCACTCCTTCTTCGGTGGTGCTCTCATAATCCTTGGGGATTAGGAATAAGTGGAAGCTTTGAATTTGTATTGTATAATTTCTTCATCCCTCCTCCTTCCTCACTTTGAATCTCTCATAATCTAGGATTAGGAATAAGTGAATGCAGCGAATATATTTGTTGGAAATTCTTCGTCCCCCCCTTCATCGGTGGTTAAATGATAATCTCATTGATTAGGATGAAGTGACAATTTTAGCTTTCGAAATTCATCTGAAGTCTTCATCGGTGGTGCTGGCTTTAATCCTTAGGATTGGGACGAAGTGGATATTTTGACGCTGCAAATTCTTCATTCCCCTCTTCCTCGGTGGTCTTGCCGACATAATCCTTAGGATTAGGATGAAGTGCATATTTTGACTCTTGCAAATTCTTCATTCCCCTCTTCATCTATGGTCTTGACATAATCCTTAAGTTAAGACGAGTAAATTTTGACTACCCAGAATTTTTTTGTCCCCCTCTTCATCGATGGTGCTTGCATAATCCTTGGGATTGGGGCCAGGTGGATATTTTATTGTTGTAAATTTTCATTTCCGCTTCTTCATCGGTGGTGCTGCCATAATCCTTAGGATTGGGACGCGAAGTGGATGTTTGACTGCGAAACATTATCATTCCCCTCTTCATCGGTGGTGCTCGCATAATCCTTACGATTAGGGGCCAATTTGATATTTTAGGCTACGGAAATTTGAAATCCCCCTTTTCATCGGTGGTGCTCGCATACTCCTCGAGGATTGTAGCCAGGTGGATATTTTGACTCTCTGATTCTTCATTCCCCTCTTCATTTATTTGTTCTACTTTCAATCGCTTAGAGATTAAAGGTGATGGATATTCTTCATCTCCTCTTCGATGGTGTTCTCATAATCTTGGAATTGAGACGAAGTGAAACTTTTGACTACGGAAACTCTTCATCATGCCCTTCATCTTTGTTGCTTTCATAATCCTTAGGATTAAGAGTAAATGGTATATTTGTATCGATTTACGAAATTTCATTTCTTTAACACCTCATCGATTTTTTTCTCATCATCTTTAGGATAACGACCAAGTCGATTTTTTGACTCTCTATTCATGGTGAACGAACTATCGTTGTATTCATCACTGCGAATAGAGGTTGTTGTATGATGAAGATGTTGATGTTGTGAAAAGCTAAAGCTATCGAAGAAACCATGGCTTTCAACAAGAATGAGTTGAATGATACAATTCTCTCCCACTTACAATATATAGCTTAAAAGTAGAAAATTTCCTCAAATTTTCCTCAAGTCGCAAAAAAATTTCCCTCCAAAATTTCCCAAAAAATTTAGCGAAAAATTTTCCTCCAAAATTTTCATTTCAAATATTTTGTACAAATATTAGTCAAAAATGTATTTAACATTTTTTTAATAAACTATTTTTTTTGAAATATTTCACGATATTTATTCAAAATATCACAAAATATTTCTATCACGGATGCCTTCCAAACTAAAATAATGTTTTTATTTCAATGATTTAACATTAGTAGATGTAAGTATTAACTATATTATTACTATAAATACCTACATGCAAATATTAACTATTTTAACTATAATGACTACGTGTAAATATTTTAAATTTTAAATTTTAAACTTACGTTATATTCATCTAAAATATATTTCAAAATTTATTAATAAATTGTTGGTCTTCAAATATTTCACCATACTTTCTATTCAAAATATCCACAAAATATTCCTTTCATGCATGTCTTCGAAACTAAAATAATTTTTTCTTATTTGAATGGTTTTAAAGATTGACTACATGTAAATATTTACAAAAATAACAACATGTAAATATTAACCTTTTAAACTATAATATTAACTATAATGAACTACATGTAAATATTTTAGTTTTTTACAATTTAATCCATGATTTTAAACATTGATTACATGTAAATATTAACTATGATAACTAAATGCAAATATTAAGTATTTTATCTATAATATTAACTATAATTAAGTACATGTAAATGTTCATATTTTAATTTTTAATACGAGATTATATTTGAATTATTCGACTTTCGGTACATGTAAATATTAAATAAAATATTAACTATGATCACTACATGCAAATAATAAGCATTTTTAACTATAGTATGAACTATAATAAACTAAATGTAAATATTTGAAATTTGAAATTTTAATCTCACATTAGATTGAAAACGATGAAACCAATCGAAGAAAATATTCACTATTTAAAAGGAATGATTGTTTCTATTCATCACAACTTACATCGAGTTTTCTAGTATTTATTTAAAGCAAATTTACGGAGGTGTTCGTTGGCATTGGTAACTTCATGGAGGCATTGCATTGGCATTGGAGGCGTTGTTTTGCTATTGGTAATTTTTTGGAAGTGTTGCATTGGCATTGTAGTAACTTCGTGAAGGCATTGCATTGGCATTGGAGGTGTTATTTGCACTTTGTCAACTACCCCATGTGATACACACCCCAATTTTTCAAATGGGATTCTTCATGTTCGACATGGTTGTGCGTTCAATTCCATCATCGGTCATCTGATTTAGTCGACGATTGACATTGTTATATATGATGTAAACCCATTTGGTTTATGATGTAAATGATCTAAGGCTTGTCCATGTATGTAACAACCTAGGTAAGCCCTATTATGTTGTTGATGACTTCCATCCTAGGAAATTTTTTGTCTCACTAATTCACGCGAAAGTGATCGGTAGAGTTTTCCCTCCCGGCCTCACCCCCAAGCTAGGATGGAATTTGTCATAAACATGCTAAGTGAGTCCTAGTGTTCTATCGGTCCCCTTGTAAAAATAGTTTCAACTACTTGGTCTACTAGATCATGTTTTTGATCCTGAGAATTAGTCTGTTTATTTGAGGGTCTATACGATAGGTTTTCCCCCTTCATGTATGTAAATATATTATCTCGTGTAAAAGGAGTTGGAAAAATAATTATAATCCCCTCTTAGTCGATTAATTAAATTTTTACGGTGATTAATTAATAAAATCTTAAACCGAGAAATTTAATTACTTTAGGGTCTAAGTTAGGTTTAAATCTTTAAAGGAAAAATTTGTGGGTCCTTGGAAAATGATTTTGAAAGCCCGAGGCCAAGGGGAATATTGAGAATTTTAAGAAATATTGGATCCTTGGGCCTTGGTGGTGGGAGTCAAGGTCGAAAATTTTGAGGTAATTAACTAAAAATAATATTTTGAGTTAATTAAAAATTGAATTAAATGATAAATTCGTTTTCCCCAAAATTTTAATTTAAAGCCTAAATTAAAAGATAATTAAAAATCTTTCGGACGGTTGAGATTATGCAGCGAGACCATCCAAACTAGCCGTTAGAATCCTTGTCTATAAGTTGGGGTCTTTTTGTCATTCTTGAGTCATCACGATCTTAGGATCGTGCACTAACTCTTAGAAGCTCTTGTAAACTTTTGAGGAATAAAGCATAAAGACTTTTAGGCTACAAAAAATAAATAAATAAATAAATAAAAAATAAAATTCCAAAAAACTCACAAAAAAAAATAGAAAATACAAAAATATAAAGAATTTTAAATTTTCTATAGTCAAATGAGTTTTTGAAATTTTTTATCTAAAGATTTTGACTATAGAAACATTTTACGGATCGAAATTAATTGAAGCATCATAATTACGGAAATATTGCAAATCTCGGCCATTTTCATCTTGTGATAATATTCTTGTGGGTTTAAAGATATTTTAATGCATGATTGTGGTGTTTTCTCAATTGAATATCATTGTGATCAAGCTTGTGTTTTAAAGAAATATTTAATCGTTACTTACTTGTTTATGATTGCATAACGGAATTTTATTTGACTCCATAAGGCAGTCTTAAGCATGAAATCTAATTTAGATTTGTGGAATCTTGTTCATTCTATGAAGTATTTGATGTTTTAGGGGTTGTGTCTCTGGTTGTCATCCTCATTTATAATAGTGTCCTACCTCATAGCTTGCAAGACGGCTCAAATAGAGATTGGGGATAAGAGTAGCGGCCCCGGTCACGATCGTTATCGCAGTGCCTTGACAATCTATGCGACAACATTTTTTTTTGGCTGTTCTTTGGGGATAGGTTTTTACGTCATGGTCTTATGAAATTTATGATCTTGTAATCTTTCATCGCCATTCGTTGCTTTATGCATAAAGGATCACATTTTAAGCGACTTTTCATCCTTCATATTTTCATCGTCTTATCTATCTCTAATCATTTCATCATTGTATCTTTAGCACCTAGACATTGCGGTTGGCTTCTTATTTGGGTGGCGACTCCACTTATTCATCTATTCACTCCCCGGACAAGAAACCCCCACGATATCCATTTGCTATCTCTCGATTATTTCTTCGTTTTAAATTAGTTTCATGTTCAAGTGGCGACTCCAATTCTTTCATTTCTTACAAGAGTTCACCCTTTCAGAAGTTCGCTTCTTGAGGACCTTTTGACTATTCTTGAACAAAGATCTATTTCTAAAATCCACTTGATATCATGGATGTTTTTGCCACACAGTGTAATTTTGCTAATATTCGGGGTTATCCCCATGATCTCCCTCAAATGGATAAATTACCTATCTTTCAAGGAAAAGTCACCGATTGAGTGTTAAATCTCATTTGTTTGCTTTCACCTATTTGGTGGAATAGAGTGGAGTTGCAAATAATAATTTCGATGATGTAAAGATGAAATTTTTTTTTCTTCCTTTTTAGTTAGGATGTTCTTTGAATGGTTTATGGGCTTTGATAATTCATTCAATACTTTTGAATCCGTATATGTTGCTTTAAGGAAAAATATGGTGATAAAAGGGGAAGATAGGCATTTGGTAAAAAATTAGTACCATAAAAAAAGAAAAGAAAATGAAACAGGCGAAGAATTTAATAGGAGATTTAGTAGTATTCTTAGAGAAATATCTCAAACTCATAAACCTCTTTGATGGATCTCTTAAATTTTTACATTGATACTTTTGATTTTGATACTTCATATGAGTTAAGGCGAACTTTCATGCAAATTATAAGGCTTGTCAATCTTTAGGTGAGGAGATTGAAAATGATAAGAAAGCATACGGAATGTCCAAAACTCAAGTTTTGAGTGGGTCTTGTGGTCTACTAAGTTAAAAGAACCTCTAGAAGATCATGACCCTATGAAAAGGTTAATGCGAAACCGAAAGCATGGAGCTTAATCGAGAAAAATTAATCTGCGACCATGCTAAAAATAAGTGTCTTATAAGCTAGGTTTGTTCAAATGGAAAGAGCTCAAACGCATAATTCCCAACCCTAGAAATAATAATGCTTTGCGAGAAAAGAGACTTTATCTTATGAGCGAGAGACCGACAAATCAACTTGAGTTTGCAAATCTTGTGGATGAAGCTCATGTATTACGAGCACACAGCAATGATCTTCATGAAGAGGCTTCACTTGTCCACATTGTCAGAAAGGATCATAGGTAGTAGAATGGTAGGGTCAAGCCATCAAATTAATGTTGTTGGTAAGGATTATCACATGCATATAGAGAATCATGAAAGTCGAGGTTAGGAACCGGCTCAAATGATTAAGGATGCTTGGAACCTAATCATATGCAAATGATTCAAAACATGGAAGCTAACCAAATCGGTCTTGAAAATAAAGATAACTTCCATGGAAGAAAGCCATATTTAAGAAATAAATTTCATGGAAAACGAGTTAAAGATAATGATTAATCGGATGTCCATTATACATAATCATATGATTGTGATGGAAACCAAGACATGCCAGTACACCATGAAGGAAAATCTTTCTTGGAAATACCATGTGGAGGCAAATCCAACGTAATTAATAGTAAGCCGTACCGGGGAGATGAGTTCACTGAAAATAAATTGGAAAAATGGAAGAATTACAAAATTTCATGGGAATTTGATTGTAATTCATCAACCAGATCATAAGACTTCTTGTCTATGACGATTCTCATCTCATCACATGGAGGATTTCACTATGGTTTCAAGGATGTTGAGAAGAACCCGAGCTTGTGTCACCATTGACGGAGTATATCCAAAATAATATTGGTCACACTCTAGGGTTCTTCGGATATTTTGTACAAACATCTTCAAAGATGAGGACAAAGAAATTTACGGTGGTCTCATTGTTGACATCACAACCCACTTAGAATAAGATAAAAAAGCAAAAAAAAGAAGAGAAGTAAGTGGTTTGATTCGTCGATGGTCGAGAGCGACTTGATATTGGATAAGATAGAGTCCTACACTATGCAAGATTGGACATGGCGCTATCAGCAATGACGGAGAATTTCTGACAGAAAAATGTAAAGGATACTACACGCCTGTGACACATACGATGCCACGGAGCATCCTCTATATTATATCTCTAACACACTTTGTTTTATTTCATTTTGCGGTTAGAGTAGATTCTTGTTCATGTTAAGTAGAATAATAAATAAAATAAGAGATTCTATTTTTCATGAGAGCTTAATGTTATATGATATTTGGATGGACGGTACTTATTTACTCTTGTGTGTTGCTTGGATGAAGATTTTGGATTCTCACATTCCTTCAAAGAAGCAACGTGTCCCCAAGTAGAGCCGGATGTTGACCGCACCTTGTCAACTACCCCATAGCGAGTACACCCCCATTTTTCAAATGGGTTACCATGTTAGACGTGGTTGCGCCATTCAAATTCCATCATCGGTCATCCAAATTTCATCGGCAGGTTGACATTATTATAAATGATGTAAACCCATTACTGCTTTTTATGATGTAAATGATCTAAGACGAGTCCATGTATGTAACAACTTAGGTAAGCACAGTATGTTGTTGATGAATTCCACATCTAGGAGGTTTTTGTCTCCCACTAATTCACGAAAGTGATCGGTAGAGTTTTTCCTCCCGGCCTCACCCCAAAGCTAGGATGGAATTTGTCATCGGTATGCTAGTGAGTCTAGTGTTCTATCGAGTCCTTGTAAAGTAGTTTCAACTACTTGGTCTACTAGATCATGTTTTTGAGTCATGAAAATTGGGTATTTATTTGAGGGTCTATATAAATGGGTTTTCCCCCTTCATGTATGTAAATGTATTATCTCATGTAAGAGGGTTGGGAAAATAATTATAATCCTCTTAGTCGATTAATTAAATTTTAAGTCCAATTAATTAATAAAATCTTAAACAGAAATTTAATTACTTTAGGAGTCTAAGTTAGGTTTAAATCTTTAAAAGAGAAAAATTTGTAGGTCCTTGGAAAATGATTTTAAGCCCCAGAAACGAGGGAATAATGAGAATTTTAAGAAATATTGGACCCTTGGGCCTTGGTGGTTAAAGTCAAGGTCAAAATTTTGGGGTAATTAACTCAAAAATAATATTTTGAGTTAATTAAAATTGAATTAAATGATAAATTCGTTTTTTCCCCAAAATTTTAATTTCAACTGCCAGTTAAAAGATAATTAAATCTTTTGAATGATTGAAGATTATTTTGATGAGGATCATCCAAACTAGCCATTAGAGATCTTGTCCTATAAATTTAGAGGTCTTTGTCATTCTTGAGTCATCCGATCTTAGGATCGTGCACTTGCTCTTAGAAGCTCTTGTAAACTTTTGAGGAATAAAACATAAAGACTTTGGGGTTACAAAAAAAAAAATTAATAATAATAATAATAATAATAAAAATAAAAAATTCCAAAAATAAAAAAATAGAAAATACAAAAAATATAAAATTTTAGAAATTTTCTATAGTCAAATAGGTTTTCGAAATTTTTTTTATCTAATGTTTTGACTATAGAAACATTTTGGATCGAAATTAATTGAAGCATCATAATTCTTGAAATATTGCAAATTTCGGGCATTTTCATCTTGTGATAATATTGATGTGGGTTTGGAATATTTTAATGCATGATTGTGGTGTTTTTCTCCAATTGAATATCATTGTGATCGAAAGTTTGTGTTTTAATAAGCGATGATTGATAAATCACTTACTTGTTTATAATTTCATAACGAGTTTTATTTGACTCCATAAAGCCTTTGGTCTTCGCATGAAATCTAATTTAGATCTATCGAATCTTGTTCATTCTGTAAGTATTTGATGTTTTTCGTGTGTCTCTTGGAATTGTCATCCTCATTTATAATGAGGTCTGTCTCCCTTGGCTTTACCGAGGAGGCAAACTCAAATAGAGAGATTGGGGATAAGAGTGACGGCCCCTAGTACGGGCCGTTGTCGCGGTGCTAGCCAATCTATGTGACAACGGGGAGGCATTGTGTTGCTATTCGTAATTTTACGGAGGGAGGCGTTGTCTTGGAATTGGTGACGGCAACTTTTGCACATTTCAAAGAGGTTAGTTTTCCTTCTATTCTGTCAATTTAAAGACGATTTTGGGGAAAATCTGTTTTTCTATAGTTTTTTGTATCAAAAAACTACTTTTTAAAGGTTTTTAGGTTCAAAAACCTTAATTTTTTAATTTTTTTTTAGTGAAGAAAATGCAAAAAAACTAATTTTTTTAGGGTTTTAAGGACAAAAATTTAGATTTTTTCTTTCTTTTTTAAGACTTATAGGTTTATCTAGACAAAAAAATCCATAAAACGACCATGCACATTAAAAAAAAGTAATATTATAACATTTTTTATTTGTTTTTTTTTAAAATTTTTTTTATCATAAATATATCAGTGATTTCATTATTTTTTTTTTGTTTGTTTGTTTGTTTTTATTTGAGAATTTTTTGATTTATATTCTATTTTATTTTTTATTTTTTAATTTTAAATCTTAGTTTTATTCTTTTTAATTTTAAATCTTTAATTTTTTTTTTCTTTATTGTTTTGTTATATATATATCTTTTTTAATTGTATTGTGCTATAGTTTTTTTTTTTTTTAAATTTATTATATTGTTATATTAAAACAAATATTTTTTATTTATTTATTTATTATGTTGTTTTTTTTTTTAATTATATAATGTTTAGAAAGAAGACATAATTGTGATTTAATAAATTGTTTTTTTTTTAATTATTATATTTGTTATATTTTGATATTTTTAACATTTTTTTTAATTATTAAATAATGTTTTAATAATTATATTATATAAAAAAAAATTAAAAATCTAAATTAAAAAAAAAAAATTTCAGTCTGCCTGTTGGGCGGGGGCCGTGAGGCAGGCTGGGCTGCCCCGTGGCGTTGCCCGGCCGGCCCCCGGCTCCTAGCGGGCAGAATCGTCCCTCCGCCCAGCGGGGGCCGTGAGAATCGACCCTTTGCCCAGCGAGGGCCGTGAGGCCGGCTGGGCTGCCCCGTGGCGTTGCCCGGCCGGCCCCCGGCGCCTAGCGGGCGGAATCGTCCCTCCGCCCAGCGGGGGCCATGAGAATCGACCCTTTGCCCAGCGAGGGCCGTGAGGCCGGCTGGGCCGCCCCCGGCGCCCAGCGGGCGGAATCGGCCCTCCACCCAGTAGGGGCGGGCGGAGTCTGGGGCCGATTCCGCTGGGCGGAGGGCCGTGAGGCCGGCTGGGCTGCCCCCGTGGCGCCGCCCGACCGGCCCCCGGCGCCCAGCGGGCGGACTGAAATATTTTTTGAATATTTTTTGAATTTTTTTTTGAATTTTTTTTTGAATTTTTTTTTTAAATTTTTTAAATTTTTACTTTTATTTTTTAAAATTTTATTTATTTATTTTTTTAATAATTTGTTTTAATAAAACAATTAAAAATTAATATAAACATTGTTATATATAAAAATAATAAAAAAATTGTTATATAATATAATAAAAACATTGTTAAATAATAATTGTTAAAAATCTCAAAATATAACAAATATATAAATTAAAAAAAAAAATACTAAACAACAATTATATTTTGTTTTTAAACATTATATAATTAAGAAAAAAAAATACAATATAATAAATAAAAAAAACATTTGTTTTAATATAACAATATAATAAATTAATAGAAAAAAAACTATATAACAATACAATTAAAAAAATAAAAAAAAAATATAATATTATAATATTTGTTTTTAACATTTAAATATTTTTTTTTTTTTTAAATATAAGTATTAAAACAACATTATAAAAAAAATATTTTTTTCTTTTATTTTGTTTAATTGCTTTTATTTATTTTGTTTATTTTTATTTAATTACAAAAACTTTAATTTTTTAATATTTTTTTAGTGAAGAAAATGAAAAAAGAACTAAATTTTTTAGGGTTTTAAGGACAAAAATTTAGATTCTTTTTCTTTTTCTTTTTTAAGACTTATAGGTTCATCTAGACAGAAAAATCCATAAAACGACCATGCACAAAAAAAAAGAAGTAATATTATAAAATTTTTTATTTGTTTTTTTTTATTATCATAAATATATCAATGATTTCATGATTTAAGTTTTTTTTTTTTTTTTTTTTATTTGAGAATTTTTGGATTTTATATTCTATTTTTATTTTTATTTTTTAATTTTAAATCTTAGTTTTATTCTTTTTAATTTTAAATCTTTAATTTTTTTTTCTTTATTATTTTGTTATATATATATATATTTTAATTGTATTGTGATATAGTTGTTTTTTTTTTTTAATTTTATATTAAAACAAATGTTTGTTTTTTTTTTTTTAAATTTATTATATTGTTTTTTTTTTAATTATATAATGTTTAGAAAGAAGACATAATTGTGATTTAACAAATTGTTTGTTTGTTTGTTTTTTTTTTTTTAATATTTGTTATATTTTGATATTTTTAACAATTTTTTTTATTATTAAATAATGTTTTAATAATTATATTATATTTAAAAAAGAAAAAAAAAATCTAAAAATCAAAATTTAAAAAAAAATTTAAAAAACAAAATAAAATTTAAAATTTAAAAATTAAAGAAAAAAGATTCAAAAAATAAAATAAAAAAATTCAAAAAATATTGCAGCCTGCCCGCAGGATGCCAGGGGCCGGCCGAGCGGCGCCACGGGGGCGGCCCAGCCGGCCTCGCAGCCCCCGCTGGGTGGAGGGCCGATTCCGTGGCGCTGGCCCAGCCGGCCTCACAGCCCCTGCTGGGCGGAGGGCCGATTCCTGGAATCGGCCCTCCCCAAAGCAGGGGCCGTGAGGCCGGCTGGGCCGCTGCCCGGCCGGCCCCCGCCGCCTAGCGGGCGTGGTCTGCCGCAGACCGCGCCCGCTAGGCGCCGGGGGCCGGCCGGGCGGCTCCACAGCAGCAGCGCAGCCGGCCTCATGGCCCCCACTGGGCGGAGGGCCAATTCCGGGCCGTGAGGCCGGCTGGGCCGATTCCATGAATCGGCCCTCTGCCCAGCGGGGGCTGTGAGGCTGGCTGGGCCGCCGCCGTGGCACCGCCCGGCCGGCCCCCAACGCCCAGCGGGCGCGCTGCAATATTTTTTGAATTTTTTATTTTTTTGATTTTTTTTGATTTTTTTTAATTTGTTTTAATAAAACATTTTTTAATTTTGGTTATTTATTTATATTTTGTTTTTAAATTTTTTTTTTTTTTAATAATTTGTTTTAATAAAACAATTAAAAATTAATAGAAACATTGTTATATATACAAATAATAAAAAAATTGTTATATAATATAATAAAAACATTGTTAAATAATAATTGTTAAAAATCTTAAAATATAACAAATATATAAATAAATAAATAAATACTAAACCACAATTATGTTTTGTTTTTAAACATTATATAATTAAAAAAAAAACAATACAATATAATAAATTAAAAAAAAAACATTTGTTTTAATATAACAATATAATAATTAATAAAAAAATAACTATATAACAATACAATTAAAAAAATTATAAAATATATAATATTATAATATTTGTTTTTAACATTTAAATATTTAAATTTCTTTTTAAATTTTTTTTTTTTTAATTTAAGTATTAAAACAACATTATAAAATATTTAATTTTTTCTTTTATTTTGTTTAATTGCTTTTATTTTGTTTTATTTATTTTTATTTAATTACTATGTAATGTGAAATAAAAATTTGTATTTTTCAAATATATTAAAAGATTATATAAATTTATAAACTTTTATATTAATTTTTTATAATTTTAAGTTTATAATTTTTTATTTAATTGCTATGTAAAGTAAAATAAAATTTTCTTTTCTTTTATTTTGTTTATTTTTATTCAATTGCTATGTAATGTAAAATTAAATTTTAAAATTTTAAAATATATTAAAAGATTATAAGTTTTTTTAATAAAATTATTGCCTTAAAAAAATAAAATTTAATTTTAACATTTGTTATAAATAGTTAGTAATTTTTTTGTTTTTTTTTAAATATTAAACAAAAACTGAAATTTGAAAATACTAGTTTATTTTTTTTAAATTGTTTTATACAATTTAAACACATTTTTAATTTTTTTATAAAATGTATTCAAAACATATTATATAGATATATATACATATGATTTATAATATTTTGTTTTTAAATGAAAATTTTTATAGTTAATTTTACTGCTTTAATTTCAAGCTATTTAGTTTTAGAAATAAATTTTGTTTATTAAATTTATTTTATTCGCAATATTTTTCCATTAACATATATATATATATATATAATCAGGAAAATGGCATCAAAAAAGATTTTTGTGAATGTTTCTGCACCTAGGGCAACAACGCCCAAATCTACAGCTGCAGCTCGACGCACTATGGATACAACTCACAAATCCAAAGTTGCAGCTGGACGCACTATGGACACTATTGGACGCAATAAGGACATTATTGCACACACTAATAAAATTCAAGCAAGTGGGGCACCAAGTTCATTAAAGCTTATTTATGATTGGAAGAACGTCGAGGAAATAGATAAAATCGATTTCTCATGGTATCTTGAAGACAGTGAAATGGAGGCTGATATACACATCTATCTAATTTGTGGTATGATTGACTTAAATGAGCCATATGATGTGATGGGCAGAGTACGAGACATATGTATGGTCCCGAATACAAACACTATTTATGTTCTTGCAAGGAAGGCTCAGAAACGTGAGAAGGTTAGATATCGTCTATCAATCGTCAAGTATGACATAGATGAAATATTTTCAAAATTTTCTGAAGAAATATCAAGCAACATTGCAAATAACATTGTAAGTATGCTTATTTTTATTTCATCTATGCATTATTGTAAGGATGATTCAATTTTTTATAAGTTATTGATCATTGACATGTTTTATTTTGTTTCATAGGATTTTGTTCCGGGTATTTCAAACATGTTTGAAGGTAATTATATGTTGGTGCCAAATGTTATGGATGTGATAAAAACTTTCCACAAAGACAAAACAGAGGAAAGGAGATTGAAGCAAAGAGCAATAGCTCGTGACACTGCAACAGTACAAAGAGGGGATCAACCAAGAGTCACTAAGGTGGGTCAATCTAGTAAACTTAAACATGTTTCTTTTGAAGGTGTCAAACATGAAACATAAAATTATGATAGAATTAGTGAGGAGGAGATGAGAACTATTGTGCAAAAGGAGAAAACAGATCAGACACCAAAAAGAAAAATTGCCAAAGATGTCTCTCTTTTACCTCATGAAGGATCCATTAGAAGACGACAATGATCAAAATGAAGAAGAAAATGTTGCGGAAGAAGCCATCAATGTTGTTCTAGATGATGTTGAAGATGCATTAGTTGATATTGTTGATGATGTTTAAGTTATGCTTGCAAACAAAGCTTATTTTTTAGAACTATTAATCAGTTTTACTTGTAATGTTTAGACTTTGATATTTTATGAGAACAACCCTTTTTTTTTGCAAATAACATGTGATTGCTATTATTTTTTGACATAAAATTAAATAAAAAGGTTGTTTTCTTAAGTTTTTTTGTTAAGATTCTCCCAAAAAATTAGTTTATTTAACATGTTTTTTCCAATAAAAACTCTGTAAAAGTGTATTTTTTGCATTGTATTTATATTGAAAAATTGTTTTTTTTTGTCATATGGTTCAAAATATTGGTTTTTTAGCGACAATTTTTTGATGTGCATTGAAAAATTATTTAACAATACATAAACATGTAGAAAATATAAACTTTAGAATATTGACCCTTTTTCCATCTTTTATGTATGTGAAAAAGTGAAGATATCATTACAAGTTTTTATTTTTAAAAAAAATTAGTTTTTTATTTTTAAAACACAAGTACATAAATGCACTTAAAAATAAACATCTCACAGAAGAAGAAGACATTAGAAAATATATAGTGTCAAAATCAATCCTATAAAAAAATGTTGGTGATGATACACCACCAATATTCAAAATTGACATAAAAAACATCACTTAAAAAAAAATAATAATTAAAAAAGAAAACAAAATGAAAAAAACTTAAAGTGCCAAAAACATGCACAAATTTTTTTTTCTTGATTCTGCATCGCCACTTTTTCAAAATCAGGTGTTTTTCTTGATACTTCAAAAAGTAGGTAACAATGAGGTTACCTATTTCATCGGTAACATTGTTCTAGACCTACTCATATTCTTGTACATTGTGTAATTGAATCATCTTCATATAATAAAATGGCTCAGCTTTTCTGTAAATTCCGATGTTGTCTTAAGATTTATTGTTTACTTAGTTGCAGTCCTTATATTGTGTTTAAGTATTACTGCATTCTCCCTATTGGAATATTACAGTGGTATTAGAGCATGATCTTTGGCTCAGCTTATGGATACTTCATATTTTGCATCTAAATAAGAAGCAGATAGGTGAGATCTATCATGGAGGAAGAAATTTTTTCCACTCATTTCTGTAGATCTATGCAAGATCTCCCCAAGGAGGTCAATCAAATGAAAGAGGAGAGGCAGAAAGAAGATCCAAGAAGAAGATGTGATGAGGAAGGTCCAAGCACTTCCTATCAGCAAAGAAGAAAACCGGAGAATCCTAGATCTCCTCATAGATCCATTATGCCCACTTTCTTTGGAGAAGGTGAGAGGTGTAGAAATTAAGAAAGAAGAACACCTGAGACTCATGAGACTCTCAGTCTATATCTTGAAGAGTACAAAGCACAGTCTAGAGCATTCAAAGAGAAGCTAACTCTCCAAAAATTCTTCAAAATCAAAGAAGAAAGAGGATCCTATAACAACAATAGAAGAAAGAGACATATAGATTCTATTTGCCTGCATTTGATGGATCTTTCTCAAGCACTATTAGAGCTTGGAGGAGAGAGTTAGATGCATTTTTCAGGCTACATCCTATAGCTGAAGAAAAGGCTATTCAAATTGCAGCACTTCATCTTTTAGATGAAACCAATGATTAGTGGTTTGGTCACATAGAGCATGCAAAGGTGACTAAATATTCAGATTTATTTCACAATTTGAGGAAGGAATTTGATGAGAGAATACCAGAGATGTGTCACAAAGTGATGTTCCCTAAGGAAACAAAGGAGGATGTAAATCTTGTCACTCTGGACAAGAAATCACTACATTCACCACCAGCTGCAGCAGTACTTGCATCCAGAGAAGAGACACTTGCAGCTTTGCAAGATAGTCTTGAGCTCTTGACATATAGAGTCCCATGCATGATTCAGGAGATGCATGAGGAAGAGGAGGAAGATTCTAGCACTGGTACACTTGGAGGAAAGCAGCCATCACTCTTGCCAACAGTTGGAGACACTATTGTCCCGGTTGGAAGAACTCTTGTGTTGTGGAAAGAGATTCCCACACATTAGTTGATCCAAGGTATAAATAAAATTTTATCCCATATTTTTTCAATAAATATTATTGAAAATTATGAGGACATGCCATTAGGGCCAATGCATAACCAAGGGTTAGAACAAAATGCTGATTTGAAGCAACAATATATCACAGCGCAGAGGACCCTTGATCTAATCAAGGAGGAGATTAAGAACTATCCCAGTTCATCATTGTTGAGCTACATTCAACCCTTTGAGTTGAAGGGTAGAGTTTCATAAAATGGGATGAGTGAGATCCTATGTACAATAGCTGGTTATGAGATCAGTATTGTGCCTTGCTTTGAGACAACACATGTATTACCCTGTAGATCTACAATGTTGTCACTTAGTAGCTATGAAAATGAAGGGGCCCCATCATTCTTGGAGCATTCTGAAGGTAGCTTCACTCATGAAGCAATGGAGGACAAGATGATGAATGGTAGACATCTAGATATGAGAAATATTTTCTCCTTTCTTGATGACACTTTCTCAATGAGCATCTCACATCTCAAAGAGAGACTTTTACCTATAGAAAATCCAGAACCTCATTGGTTTTGGAAGGCCATGGATGAGAAGAAGGTCTCATTAAGAGATCTCATTGGAGGTGCACTTCAACATTTCATGAAGTGCAAGGTTCTTCATCAGTTTGGGGAAGATGGTATTCTACAAAGGGAGGATACCATGATTATGCAGCACATCCTTCATCTTCCATATTGGGGTGAGTGGGTGAGGATGATAAGCAAGGGGTTGCATGACCACTTTCAGATTTATGACATGAGCCAACAAGCTAGGTTACGTTGGTTGCCCTTAGTAGATTCTTGTCACTACCCAAAGGCTCCTATTTCTTTGATCCATGCCTTGAGGGACACTTATGAAATGAAAAAGGAGGCATGGCTGCGCTGGCTGCTCTTGGGTGAGTATGGTTACCACCCAATAGCTCATAATTTTATGATTCATGCCTTGTGTGTCAATTTTAGAATGAAACAAAATAAGGCATGCTCATTTTGGTTTCACTTGAGAGAGATTGGCCACCACATGACATCTCTTGTGTCTATGTGTTTTGTATTGGGTAAAGCTTGGCATGATGCTCTCATGATGTGCATTGATGATGTTTCTTTGTATTGGGCTGATGTGACATTCCATATGTCCATTAGTATGTTTTTGCTTCACTATGCACATGAGGAGGAGAGAAAGCAGCAAGATCTCTTGTTGCTTTGGTTGCTTTTGGGGGAGTTTGGCTTGTCCATCTTACATGGAGGAGATGGAGGATGGCAGAAAAGGGCCTTACTCTGGTGGTTACTATTATAAGAATATGGTTTGGCATCTTTTTCTACCGATATAGCTCCTTTCCTTCTTCTTTTTCATAACATTGGAATGATGCTTGGATCCAACAAGGCCAATAGGGCTAAGGATGAGAGCATATCAATGCTCAATCTAATTCATAAAGCATGGGATGGAGAGATGTAGTGTGAGATGGAGATTTTCCTTTATGGAAAGAGCCACTTTATTTTATGTATCTCATGTATTAATAATGAAGTTGGAACTCATATGGTTGTCACTTGGTACTTCATGATGGAAGGAGGACATCTAACCATACAGTGAGATGTAATTCTATATGTTTTTGAAAGAAAACTTTGGAACCAAACATACATAACACATTGCAGCAAAAGGATGAAGCCTTCCTTATGTGGATGCCATTTGGAGGGGAATAGATGGCTTTGCATCTACCTTTTGAGTTGCTTGAGGACAAGCAAAATTTTGCTGGGGAGGATTGTAATATTCCCAAATTTTCACCTGATATTTGGAATATTAGAGTTCTTAATTTTCTTAATGAATTAAGTAAATAAAAGGGTGGAGGGACCCATAATCCTCAGTATGAATAAATATCCACTTTTTGTGTGTGAATGTGGATTAATTAAGCCTAGATCTACATGATGAGGTAGTTGAACAACTACTAATGTGAATGGGATTGGAGATGATGTCTCATTAATTGAGATAGATCAAGGAGGTTGATTCAGTCAACTAAGATCTTGAAGATGTCAAACAGGATATCATGGGACATTCATGATAAAGTGATGGAGGATGTTGTGCAATCAAAGCACACATGATGGAGAGGGTGTACATTGCACCTAGACATGATGGTTGATTTGGTCAAACAACGCAGTCAAACTTGGAGGATCTTGTCCACATGCACAATGAAGTCTAGGTGAGGGCCAAGGCTTGGGAAGGCTCAAACATTATATAAAGAAGATGAAGGCAAGGATGAGGGAATGCTGGTTATTATTGATGTAAGGATATTTTTAGATCTGGAATTTTCATGTGACATTCCATTTCTTTCTCGGGCTATTTAGTAGAGATTGCAAGTGTTGTTTAGCAAAGGGTGTTCCTGGTCGAGAATCCCACCTCTTTATTAGAGTAGCTCTAGAAATATTATTGTACTTAATTATACATCAGGCATTGGTACCACATCTCTTTTCTCTACTTTCTGCAGAACACTCATATTCAGAAATTGCAGATTTTTTAAGATCAGTTTGGAAGGTGGAAGTTGCCTTCAGTAATTCAACTGGAGAACTGGTGAGGGTTTATTCCTATCACCTTGGGCTTATAGATAGCATTCCCAAAGCTTCATTGTAGATCTGGCATCAGGCCAAAATTTATTGACCTCCTAGCAGCAGTATTTCCTTTAGGAATTACGCTGTCTAAATTGCAGATCTAAAAGGAGGAAGGAAGTTACTAGCATCTCAGCTAGTAATCCTGTGAGGGATCATCCCCTCAAATTACCATCAGCCTTACCATTATCATGGAGTTTATTGCAGAATTTTTTAGTAGGCAGGGGGCCTCTCTTTCCCTCACAACGCAGTTTCTATTGGCAATTTTTTTGCAGCAGTGCAATCTTTATTGGAGGATTGAGAAGCTAGATCTAGAGCTTCTAGCTTGTAGATCTGAAGGAGGGATCAACCCTTCAAGCTTAGACCTAATATTGCAACATATTTCAGCCATTTATTTGAAAAATCTAGCTCCAGATCTGTATTTCCCAACAAATCAAGGATCAAATCCTAGGGAGGTGATTTTCCAAAGTTGTAGATCTAGAAAATCCTTTCTGGGTTATCTTGGGAATCCATCACATTGGCCAGATCTTGAATCTTGGCATCATCTGAGCTCCAGATTTGAGTAGATCTGCATTTTCCTTTTTAGGCTGCAGCTATTTGTTCACATTCTGCTGAAGGGATAGCTCAGTATTTTCTTCAATGCCTCTCTAGTTATGTTGTACCTATTCTAGCATGTTTTCTGGGTGATTCTAGACCATTTTTTTTGCTAGATCTACTCATATTCTTGTACATTATGTAACTGAATCATCTCCATATAATAAAATGGCTCAACTTCTCTGTAAATTCTGATGTTATATTAAGATTTATTGTTTACTTAGTTGCAGTCCTTATATTGTGTTTAAGTATTACTACATTCTCCCTTTTGGGATATTACAGACTTTGCACTTGTTGGACTCTTTCACAAAACTGAAAACACCCTACATTTTGAAGGCATGTGAGAATCATGGGAGAGGTGGTAATCTGCACATTGTCCTGGGGCTCAAATATGTTAACCTTCCCACCTTTATGCCTCTTCCTCCTAGGCTCTTTCCCTCTTTCACTGAGAACACTCCATTCTTCTCCTTACATGGTGATTAGTGCTACCTTTAAACAACCCTAGACCTGCTTGTAAAACTTGACAGGAGGAGTGAAATGAAATGGTGGTGAAAAGCATATCTTGAAAGTGAGTGTGATGGAAGTGTGGGTTTATCATTGATTTCCTTGGAGATTTGTTGAAGGGTTATCTTGAAATCACTGCAGTTACCCTAATTCACACCCTCCTTGACTGATAATTTCTTGCTTGGAGGTCAAAACAAAGTGTTTGAAATGAGGACCTAGGGTTTCTAGTCGCTAGGGTTTATTCAATTTCCTTTAACCATTAAATCATCAAAACCACTTGGAGGATAAGGATAAGCAGCCACCTACCATATTTCAACTTCTTTGCAGGTCCTTGGATGTAGCTTGGAGGTGCCATTTCATCTTTTGTTGGAAATTTACAGGTGGAGGAGGGCTTCTGGTCTAGGCATAGCGCCTGCACACACAGTCGGGTGTCGGGCCTCTTGGACGCAGTGCATGCCTGTGTGTAGGCTTGCCGGGTCTCCTGAGCGCCGCGTTGGGCAAAATTTGGGCCTTTCGGGCCTCCTACGCGCAGCGTTGAACATGTTTTTGTGCCTGTCGGGATCCTCCTGGGCGCATCGATGCCCGCGTGTAGGCCTGCCGGGCTTTCTGAGCGCAGTGCTGCACGTTTCCTGTGCCAATCAGGCTCCTCCTGAGTGAACGAGTAGTGCCCGCCCAATCTACCCTACGCGTAGCGCCAGGTGCAGTAAGTGTAGCGCCTGCATGAAAATGTAGCGCCAGGTGCAGTAAGCGTAGTGCCTCCACGAAAATGTAGCGCCAGGCAAACTTACCCGATTTTCACTGAAACTCAGAAATTTCTCTTTGAAGACTCCTTACTCAAATGAGCCAAATGATTAAAAAAATGCCCTTTTTAGTCTTAGGAAAAAAAATCTATGCCTTGTAAACCCATTTTCTAATGTTTTCAATCCCTTGGTCACCTTTACTGATTTTTCTTTTTCTTTTACTGCAGGTGACTTAAAAACTTATAAGTGGCTCCTTTTTCTCTTGGTGGCATCTTGCTAGAGAGATGAAATAGTTCTTCTTTAGCCTTGAGGGTCTGTTTCACTCATTTTTCATATCAGAACACTAAAAATTCCTTTCCCCTTTGTTTTGAAACCTATTGAGGGATTTTTTATAGCATCACTTTCAAAACTCCTTTTTTCTTGCATTGTGAATTTGTAATCAAGTTTCTTACCCCTTTTAACATTTCTGAGTGTGGGTGACTTGAAATATGGTTTCTTCTTTCTCATTGATCCTTAGGTATGCAAAATCCATCTTTGGCCACTTCCGATTTGCAAGTGCCATGACATACTAATCTAGCTTCTTTTGATGTTTATTGGTGTTTGACACATTTAGTTACATAGCAACAACCTCATAATTAGTTTGGCTCTCCTTCTTGAAACTCAACCTTATGTTTTATTCCTTTTATCATTTAGTACAAATGACTGGAAATGAAGGCTTGACCTTCCTTATACTGATACTCTTTTCATTCTTTCCCTTTGAGTTAATGAGATACTTTACCTTGGAAAACCCTGGAGGTCACCAACAACAGCCTCTTCCATTAGGGGAATTTTGAGGTCTAAAATGGGCCTTCTAAGGAAAATGTACAATCAAAATTCACTTTATGAGAACCAATCACATTTTAGGGGATGTCATCGTCCCTAATGGTTGAGGTGACATTTCTTGAGTTAAAGGTACTTACTTGCCACACTCTCAATGGTGGATAAAAAATCATGGTTAACCATGGTAGTGCTCTAAGTACTTTTAAATTCATTAAGTAAAGTACTCATAATAAATGTCATTTCAAACTTTTTAAATAAAATATTATTATTTTTATTTCATATTTTTTGAAAGAAATAATGCATATCCCTACACAAACCTCATGAATTTACACACTTTTCAATAAATATTATATTTGTATATTTTCAAATATTTATTTATAAATCAAATCAATTCAATATGTAATATAAAATTCATACATAAAACAATATATTATATTATATTATTTTTATATAGTATATTAATTACATATTATTATATAATTTAAATAATATAAATTTTAATTAATATTATATTCTATAATTAAGAATTTATGAATTTATGAATTTATATTTTATTTTATGTTATTTAAGTACAAAGGAAAAATGCATTAGTTGTGCAATGATAATGATTTTTTCTTGAAAATCTCATTCTTATTTATAGTCAAATCAATACAATTTTTTATTAATTTTATTTTAGTACAACTTTTGAAGTGAATTTAACCATGGTGACATGGATTTTGGTGCAAAAAGTGAATTGCAAATTTATAAATATTATTTTACTGGTTTAGCTATTATTTATTATTTCCTTAGGAGGCCCATTTTAGACCTCAAAATTCCCCTAATGCAAAACTTTTGTCTGTTGTCATCATGGAGGCATATCTTCTTCATTTCATCTCCCTTGCCTATCTTTCCAAAACCTTAGGTTTCTGGGCTGCCCGAGAAAAATTATTAGTGTTGTCTTCTAAGTTCTCTATATCCCTTTCAAGTTCATTCATTTCTTTTCAGTTCACCTCACCTTTTTCTCTTTTTAATTTATGATTTCTAAAAATCTTCAATCATGCTTGGTTGTACTGGTGTGCCTCTATCCATGTTACTTGCTACCTTGGCTTCTTGCTTGGCACATTGCTGGTCCAATCAGTCTTAGGAACCCTGATTTTTCTTGAACATAAGTTGCTTCCTCCTCAATTTGCTGTGGATGTCCTTTAATGAGGAGCATGCATCTTACCTTACCTATCTTCCTGCTGATAGCCACCTTGACACTCTTGCAGAAATGTCAAAAATGAACAGATGTTCTTTACAGAATTTGAACTTGATAAGGAGGTCTTCCTTGGAGACTTTTCTGATTTATCTTGGACAAATAGGCGTTTACCTTCTTTCACATTTGATTCAGCTTCTCGAAAATGAAAAACAGTGATTTAGAACACCAAAGATAACCCTACAACCTATGAAACTCTAATGACCTAGTGGGAGGCTCTTTTGAATTGGTCTTTGATTGAAATCTTGGCTTGGGGTCTTCAAGTATGAAAAACAGAGTTTTTGACAAATTGATGTATTGAAGATCCAAAATCCAATGCACTTGATTTATCTAAAGAGCCTACAGAGATATTTTTGAGACCATCAATGCTTGAGGCACCTGGTGGATATGAGAAGGAGCAGGCTGTTTGGCAATCTTAGATGGAAAGTGGAGGGCTTAGGCAAAGGAAAAACAGAGTGCTGAGGTTATGGGTGGAAAAATAGGATAAATATGAGTGGTATGAGCCCATGAGGAGTATTTTAGGAGTGGTAGGATAACCAGGGAATGGTAGAGTAGTGAAATAGTGAAAATTTTATCTTAAGGATAATGAAGGTAGTGAGATTTCTAAAACTCACAATATTCATGAATCTTGTTTTTAGAAATCTAGGACAAATATTTAGTCATCTACAAAATATCAAAGATTACTGATGACTAACAATGGCTCCACTTGGGGAGTGCAAATCCTATTCAGGAGGTGTCCAGAACTTCAAATATCAAATCTCTGAGTTTATGAAGACCAGTGCCTTATGCATTGGGCAGATTTTTCTTTTTTCATTTGTTGATGTTTCTCTTGAAGCTATGATCTCAAAATATGAAGGACATGTTTGCTTCAAACTCATCTCTACCTACCCATCATACATTTGCCTATCATTTTTCTTTCTTATGGGTGCGCTTGGACTGGCAAACCCTTGACATTATTTTTCTTTTGAAAGAAAAACAATCTATCTACTTGTACCCTTATTACTTCCAAGAGTTCAGATTATGATAGTGAACTCTTTTATTCTCTACCTAAACTATCCATCTGTCAAGATTAAGATGTATGACAGAGTTCATTCTCTAAACTATTGACATGAAATTGAAAACATGATTTGAACCAGGTTTAAGCAATCTGATTCACCATGGGTTGTGGCATTGGGACAAGCTGCACACAGACATTATTTTTGTACAAACAAAACTATAAAGTATGAGGGCTGTGTTTCATAATTTTTTAGTCTTCCCTATCTTTCTCTTTGGTTCAGATTTGACTATTGAGAACCAACATATTTTTCTCCTAATCTATTCCTACTGATAAGTCAAGCTTAAATGATTTGACAAGCCTTCTTTCACTAACCTAACAGCAGAAATTCAAAACATGTTCAACCATGGTTAGGCTAGATGACTGAACAAGACTCCTTTTCCTAACAAGTAGTGGCATTTAGACTTGCTCACTTTCAGAAGTACTCTTTTTTGGGTATGGGGCTATACCTCTTCTTTAAATCTGCCCTCTTTTTCCATTTTTCTGTTTTTGAAAATTTTCTTTTACTGGTTTTTCCTCATGCAATGCTATGTACAATGAATGAAGGTTTCAAACTAGGGATTTTGAAAATCATAGTGCTTGAGCATCCTGCCATTGACAGGATCCTCAAATAACTCTTTCCCATCTAGCTCTTGTAAATAGAAAGCATTGTTATCCTTTCTTGAATGGATGATGGAATGATCTTTCCAAAAATTATGAAACTTTTCATGCTTTCCTTTGTACTTTCTCATTGATTCTTGCTTCTGAACTTTTTTTTTGCTAAAGATCCTTCTGACGTGAAAAAGGTATTCTTCATTAGTTTTAAAATAGACAATGATGTCATCTATGTATATCATAGTGAAGTAACTCAAATCAGGAGCCATGGCCCTTTGGAAAGTAGATTTCGCAAGTTCCTTAACCCAGAAGGAATTTGATCATACATGTAGATGCCCCAAGGTGCTTTGAAAGTGGCTTTATGCTGATCAGTTGGAAGTATTATCACCTGATTATAATCTGAAACACTATCAAGCATGACATCTTGTTAGAACCTTCTACCCCTTGCATTATATGAATTATCTTAGGAAAAGGGTATTTGTTCTTTAGAGAGGTTTGATCTAGGCTTCTAAAATATATACATAGCCTATACCCCTTTGCTTTCTTTCTTTGTGACACAATATTCTCCAAAGATCTTTGGTTTTTCTTGAAAGGGATCCTACTTTGAAAAATGTTTGTGTCACAAGGCTTTAAGCTCTCATCACCATATGTAAAAGCATATTCCAAATCTTTGCACATTCTTATGTATTTCTATTTTATGTGAGGTGACAAAGTTTTGGATAATCTGATCATTTTGGGTTTTTCTAGGATGCCTATGTTGTACTCTTCTATTTCAGCCTCGGTAGATACCATTTTAGGCTTCTCAACACCATTTTTTGGATCCAACAATTCTTCTGAAGTAACAAAACCCTTTGGTGATGAGTTATCTTTGTATTGCAAGACCTTAAGGTTCCTGTTGAGGCCTCGAAATTCGCTGCAACAACATGGGGGATGACCACCTGGTTCAGACCTTAAAGCAGTTCATTTTCCATTTGGAATGGTGGCTCCAACTGGTTTAACTAGGTCCAGTTACCTTCTCTCAATCTCCATTGGCTTAAAATATGACTTTTATCTACCAATGGGAAAGAGACATCAAATTATTTCTCTTGCCGATCGGACAAGAAAGTGATCCTTAAGCTAATTTGGGCTTAGCCAAGCCACAACTAAAGCTTTTCCTCTTTGAGAAGAGGACTTTCTAAGGATGTAGAATTTAATCTATATGCAATATTATTCTGAGATACAAGCAAAATAAACTATTTTAATCCTATGTCAATTAGGCAAATATAGATCTATTCCAACAGAGAGCAAGATGTTTTAAAATAATTGAGATTTAAATATGTTTGTTTTAAATTAATATCAAGCTAACGATGTAGTTCAATTAACTGATATTGTGAATACCAAACACATTATATCTAGAGACCTCTTAACTGAAATAATCAATCAACAACACTGAGGAAGTAGTTCTCAAAATGGTATTGATCACTTAATCAGTAACTTGAATAATTAAAAAATAACATGCGGAAATAGTTCACAACATATCACTATTCAATAAATCAGTTTTATAAGACAAATTTCTGAGTAAATAGTTACTCAGAAATTAGAATTCAACCCATAAGAGTAGAGACAAATAATAACATAAATTGAGGTAAATTACTCATACCGACAGAAGTGCATAAGTATGCGAGTAAATTGACACATTCCTGTTATCATAAAATGAAACCAACATTTAAAATAATATTATTATAAATACCAATTTATTAAGTCTGCTTCTCCAACTCCGGTCTTTAACAGTCTTTTACAATGCATGAACTTCTGCTTTCAAAAGCAGAGCTACAGTAATGCAAGACTCTGTTCATTATACATAACTCAGAATGTAAAAGAAAAAACCTCAATAATCTGCAGATCTGAGATTCCTCTCCTCTCACCCTACACCTCTAAATCCTATTACAGAAGTGCTTTTAAAATTCCAAAATTGCAGAGGAGAGAAGCCCTTTCTACATTCTACAATCTGCTATTTATAATATTTACAAAAGAATTCTCAATAAGAAAGTTTATTGAAGAGTGTTTCTACTTAATCAATTTTCATTGGCTCAAAATCATATTCTTCAATTGTTAGAGCCTTCTCATTGATTGAGATATTCTTTTTCTTATCTCTTCAACTATTTTCCTGCAAAATAAATCAAAACAAAATTAAAATGCAAAAATAAAATCAAAATGCCAAATCTAGAAATCCAATCAAAACTTAATTAAATAAATAATTAAAAAGGAAATATAAGCTTTCTTTTGATGTCTGTGCTGATATGATTGGCCAAGGAGAACATAAACGAATGGATCTGCATTCATAATAAGTTGTGGCAAATGAAAATGCAAAAAATAAAACTCAGAAAATTAGTTTTGTTTAAAAAATTCGAAGCTTGATCTTTTGTTGAATTTTAGACCCAATAAATGATCAAATCTAGAAATAAAACAACTTCAAAAAATTTCTCCATCATTTTATCTATTTAATGAGCCATCCTGGGCCCCATTTAGCCAAGTTAAACTCCATTTATGAGCTTCCAAAGTTGGTATATTAAAATTTCTAAAAATCTGGAATTTTCTGTTGCTTGAGCTAAAAATCAGAAATTTTAAATTAAATTCTAATCCTAAATTAAATTATAATACTTAACTAATTAATTAAAATTATGTTATTAATCTTAATTTACTTTAAACAAAAATTAATTAATAAAAATAAATGATTTAAAATTTATTTAAAATATAAATATATTATATTAATATTATAATTGATTTATATTAAAATTATAATAGAATATTATAATTAAAATATAAAAATTATAATAAAAATATAATATTTATTATATATTAAATAATTAAAAACCAAACATCCATGTGAGAGAGAGAGGAGGACTTGGAGAGAGAGGTGAGTAAGAGTATGGAGGGATAAGGAGTGTTAATGGAGGGTGAGTGAGGTGAGGGAGTAAGGTGGAGGGTGAGTGAGGTGAGCGTGAGGTGAGTGGGAGTCATAAGGAGAACCAAAATTTGGATAAAATCCTTTAACCCTTCACATAAACCAAATCGAATCTGAGTTTCGGTGTTTTTCAAATATATGCATAAAAATAAATATTTTTTATTTACGATATGTGATTTGCGATGTATCGCAATTGCAATATCGCATCGCATATTTTATTTCGGATTTTTTGTAAATCGGGATTTTTCATAAGAGTGAGTGTGGTGAGAAGTGGGGCCCATGTGGGATTAACCATCCTACATTTTGGACTTCAGCTTTTTGCAATTTTTGGGTTTTGAGTTTGGCAATTTGTTTTAAAATAACAAGTTGAAGTAAATTACCAAGATCCTGAAATAAATTTTCGTCTATTGTACAATTTAGCTGGGTCATTTTGTAGGACCGTTAGTAAAAAAATAAAAAAATTTGTAAAAATTAACTAAAATTTAATATTTACAATGAAGACTATTTTAACTAAGAAAATTGAAATATTTATACATTTTATACATTTTTTATCCCAAGCGAGAAAACGATCAAACTTCAAAAGAGTGTCATTTACAAACCGGTTGACCAAATGAAGTGAAATTAGTATTGTTGGAAAGCTTACGAAAAAACAAGTTCAATGAAATAATCAAAATAGAAATCCGATAAAAATGAAAAATGACATAATTACAAAATAATTAACTTAAACAAAATCCTTAAAGGTGTTTAGTCAAAAATTTTGTAGAAAGGGTCCCCATTATTTGAAGTACATAAGTCAAAAATGAGGGGGTTGTGTTTTACCACAACAATGGCGACATGCGGGAGAAGAACAGTTATCTCTGATTAAAGATAATGAACTTAAATTTACCCAAAGGTTAAAAATAATAGAAATCACGAAATCGTCTAACAGTAAAACATTTCCATAGGTCCCACATAAATAGATTAAGCAATGTGAGTTTGTAAAGATAAGTACTTAAAACAGACTCGAGTAAAAGTGATGAATCCGTATTTAGGAAAAATTATTTTAAAACTACCTCGTATGAAAAATAGAATAAGGTAGAGATAGGAGTTTTTGATAAAGCACATATCCATTTTGTGATTGTCTCTGATATCGCTTCACTGCCAGCGAGCCTGAACAGTGCCCCGACAAAGTTGTCTTTTATGCCATACAAGCCTAGTCTCGCTGCTAGCGAACATCCATAGCCCCGACAGGTTTACTTGTATTTCCCATGCTTCCTCTTTTTATCACTCTTTTGATAAGCGCATTTGCAAGATTTTTATTTATGATGTATTTGAGTGAAAGAGGTGAGATGGAAAATAGAGATTTATGTTTAATGGACATAATACTTTTATAATGTTTGCTCCAAATTCTTTCTCTGCAACTATCAATCAGAGAATTTTTAAGTGGAGGGGTGGGAGGGATTCATTGTATTAAACTCAAATCAGTTCTTTCCTTGGAAAAGTAAACTCAATCACTTAGAAAGGATGTGTGTTTCTCCATGAAAAATATTTTTAAAGCAAAATGGATTTATGGTTCCATAAAGATATGCCTTTAATGATAAATGAAATTCACTTAAATGGATAGAGTAAAAGATTTCCCATGTATTTCAACAACTGTAAGGTAAGAAAAATTTATTTCACATAAATCATGACAAAGTCACCAAAATCAAATCAAAACTGAAAACAAAATGAAACTAATTCCTAAACTAAAGTAAGAAAATAAATCAGCGGATAAAAAAATGAAGAAAAAAAAAATTGAAAGAAAAACAAAATTTAAAAGCTAAACTCTAACAAGATCGCTTATATGAATTTCTCAACAAATGATTGTAAAAGAAAATAAGCATATGTACGTTCATTCCTATGTTGAGATTTTAAATTTTTTTATCTTGTAGAGTTATATAAAAATGCAGCTCTTAAAATATAGAAGTTGAATAGCAGTTATGATAGATAACATGTTGAACGAGAAGTTCCTGTCTGTTGCAAATTTTCTTCTTCAAGACAAAACCTGCATAAAAGCATCTTTACTATTTACTAATAAAAACAATGCTTAGAGAAACAGACTAAAAGTTCAAAAACTCCCCAGTTTAGCTGATTTGATGAGGATCATTACTGATTCTCACAAGAATCTCAAAGAGCAAAAGGAAAATTTGAAAACTGATTTGGTAGAGATGCGAATGGTTCATGAAGACCTGAAGAACAGAGTTCAAGATCAGCAAAAACTAAGACAAAAAATATGAAGAAATGGAAATAAATGAAAATGGGCACATAAAACTTACCATTAAAGAACTGCATTTAATCTTACCTGAGAAAGATGATTTTCTCCAATGCAAGTTAATTTCTTTCATTAATTAGAATTAAAAGCATGAAGAAGTTTTATTGACCCAAAATCATTGTTTATTAAATCTAAAGTAAAACAAGCAGTTAACTAAAAAGAAAGCAATGTTTCATGTTCAAGGAATCAGAAATAAATTGAATCCATCAGAAATGAGGATGAAGATGTGCTTCTTTATGAATTGAAATGATGAATGTTCTTTTTTATTCTTCCATTCTGAATTTATATCAGCCCCAAAGTATTAAAATTGATTCAAAATCTTGAATAATGTAACAGTATATAAAGAGGATTTGAATCTCTATATGATAAGTATGGGGAGAAATTTAGAATAAAAGAAAAATTAAAAATATGAATTAATCATCGGTACATTACCTTGCTAAATTTTTCGCATCGCGAGATTCTTTGCCGTGCATAACTTAAAATTTGCGACTTTTACTTTTGCTGATATGTGATTGAGATCTTTCCAAAATAATTTAAAATAAAATGATGGAAAGTCAAATATCAAAGTTTATCGCATCAAAAGATCTTGAAGAAAAAGCTTCATTTGAGTTTAGTAATGCGATATAATTACTGTGATGGCAATGTCGTGAGATGAGTCATGTATGATGGGAAACTGTGAAGGGATGAATGCGATATCGAAGAATAGTCATATCAGAAGATTAATGATTGTGAATGAAATGAAACGTCGATATTATTCTTGCGATAATGAAAATGCGGTAAATGACTAATGCAATATGACTGCAAATATCAAAATATATGCGTGGAACATTGGTTTTGCAACCCATACAAACAGTGATCAATTACGCGTGGTTGCACTTCACATCTTTTATAACTTACCTTTCCGCAGATTTCACAACTTAATACTTTCGCAATTTTGTGATTTTTTGATTTCGCAATTCGCAACGAACTCCACACCACTCGTTGCAATTTTTATCGTTTAACATATTACTTATCTCGTGCAATATGCCATATGTGTAGCATCGCATCGGAATATCCTTACCTTGTCTTTTATTGCATCGCAACTAATATAATTTACTGAGCGAGGTCTTAACAATAACTAGTAAAATTGTCGATATGCGAAATGTAATTTCGTTGATGCGTCGATGTGCAATGAAGAATGGACCCGATGTTTTTTATTATATGAATTTTAATTTCATATCGGATCTGGGACATCATAACTTTTAAATATATGCCCCTACCATTATTGCGATTGAATGGACGCGATATTTTTATGAACTTGATTTAAATTTTATATCGGGTCCGGAATTGTGTGGTCATCGCAATATTTGGAGAAATCAACTATCAGATATATGAAATTCGAAATGCGATATGCTACGTAGAATTTTGCAAGATAATGAGTGAAAAAGAACATCAAAGGTATTGCATCAACAATTTTTATCTGTAAATGCTAAGAGTCGCTTCTGATGGAATATTGCGATACAAATGGTTGTGATATGAATGATGCGGTATCAGACGGAAAGATCACTAGAGATCGAAGGGAATGAGAATATCGGGAGATCAGAGATATTTGGTATATGCTCATTTCAGAGCCTCCAATATGTGATTTGCGATATATAATGAGCCATATGTGGGGTCGATAATTTCTTTAAAGTATTCAATTCAAAAAGAAAGTGAGTGATTTAACTTTTCTGTATAATAAATAACCCTTTAATAATTTAATTAACTGTCAGAAATTTTGAATGGGAATTAATTTTATCAAAAATTTATTATAAAGAGAGTTGTAAAATATAATAATTTGATATGATTCTTCCGACAATTTATTAAGTTTTATAAGGATTTCAATGAATATAAGCAAAATTAGATAATCATCAAATTTAGATGAAATCATAAATATTTCCCTGAACATGTTGCAGATTTAGAAAACAAGGGTTGGTTGCTTGCTTATCTTAGATCTATATAATCAAGTTAATGAAGATATGCACACAAAACAAAATAGAAATAAGAAACAACATTTGAAAGAAAAATAAACAACAAATGATCATGAACCTATAAACACATACCTGGAAGAATTTTTATTGTAAGTTTTACTTCTTTGAAGCTTCAAGTTCTCCCAAATTTTCTCAAAATTTGCATATGTTCAACATCACTTACTTTTTTTTTAATCTAAAATGCTAAGTAGTGAATTTTTTGAAATTGTATCATTTCTAAAATTACATCAAAAGACAAGAGTGGTAAAAATGAGTTCTTAGAACTACTTGTGAATAAAAAATTGTCAAGTAGTAGAAAATTCTTGGAATTTCTTCATGTATGATCAATGTTATGAATTTTGAAAAGAAAGTTGAAGGCTTGAAAAATAAGTATAATCAGATAATTCAAAAGCTTCTAAAATTCTCTAGTTTGATTTTCTATAATTGAAATGGGACGCCCAAAATAAATTGGATTCATTACTTGTTTTATTGAAAATCTGAAATAATGAAATACATGCAAAAAGAAAAGAAAATTAATCTATTCATATTTCTAACTTAATGAAGGAAACATGACTAGGTATAGTCATACTTCCAATGAAGCCATGTAAGAATTTTAATTCCTACATGTATGTACATGTCAAACATTAGTGAAAATGCAAATATAATTAAACTACAAAAACTAAATCTGAAAGCAAAATGTATCTTTATTGTTAGTAGATTATTCACCATTACCTTCTCTTGAAATATCATTTCCAACTGAATTTCAATTGGATCATAGAAATATGGATGGATTTCCATTGTTGAGTGGGAGAGGTTTAAAAGAGAAGATGAGAGGCCAGGTTGTAGAAATGATCTTTCATAAAGAATGGCCTGTGTGATTTTGTTATTGTTATGTTTAAGTGCTAAATTATTAACAATATTTTGTGAAGGAAAACTTTCCAAATGTTTTTCAAATGAGTGAATGAAAATCATATGGAAGCGTGCTGGATCCAATGGAAAATTGTTAATTGAATTAGATTGTTGGTCATATTGTGAAAATATACTCTCTTGTTAGCACTGCTTTTGAGAAGAAAGAAGTGATTGATATGGAATGAACATCAATTGAAATTGGAAGTTTAATAACTTTTGATGTTCACAATTATAATTTGAATCTTTATTTTTTCCTTTAGGTAATGCATCAATTGAGTGTTCAATATTGAGCTGCTCAATATGCCAGCACAAAGTATCTAAAACTCTAGGACTAAAAACAGAGAATAAATTTGAAGTTAAAAATAAATGTTGAAATAATAATAAAATTGAATCATAGTTTACACTAGTGTTACAATTATTGTTACAACATAATTGAGAGTGACTTAAAGTAATTTCCTCTTCACAAGAATTGGGCAGAATAATGCAATTATAATGATTGTTGGTAACCACTTGTGAATTAGAGAGAAGGATACGACTCTGAATAGGAATGCGAGCTTGATCATCATATAAATCATAGATTGGAATGGTTTCTTGAATGTTGAAATCATAAGTATGATTATTTGTTTGAAAATGAAAACTATTTGGAACAATTTCTAAATTAGATTGTTCTTCATTTTCACATGTGATTATACTTTGATCATGAGGATTCAATTGTAAAGAAAACAAATCAATATCCTCAATGTCAAAGTAGCTATCATAAATGACCTCAAGACATTCATTAGAATTCTCTTCGATCTTATTCAATGTATCAAAACAAGAAGGAATATTAAGTTCATGTTCATTAATGCCAGAAGAATGATCATTAATTAATTCTCTATCCTGATAAAAACTAATTGGAAATTCATTTAGATCAGACTCTCTATTTTCCGAAATATCTTTAATGTGAAGAGAGGTTAAATTACTATTAGAAAAATTATCAGGATAAAGAGAAAAATATGAATCTGAAACAATGTATTTGAAAATGTCTCTATTTGAAAACTCTTGTGCATTTTCTTCATTGCAAATTTTAGATTTAAGATCATTTACTTGGCTACTTATGCTTTCTTGAAGAATGTTGATTTTTTGTCCTGAATTTGGAATTTTCTCATCATGAAAGAATTCAAAAATTTGTACAGTAGATTGTGTATTATTGGAAACTTTAATCGTTGTTGGTACTTGCCAGATTATGATATGATTTTCTGATACTAATGCATACTAATTTTCAGATTTTAAAGCGGTATTTTCTTCAAGAGTGTTGCTAATATCTTCTTGCGATTGATCAGTGAAATTTTCCAAGCTTCGTGACTGAGATTCATGGACATGTGGAGGTGCACCTTGATATTTCTCAATACTATAAGAAATGTTTAGAAATTGAAGGAATTGATTATACAAAATAGAGGCCATTTCATCATCATTTGTTTGTACCTCCATTTTAGAATTCTTACTTATGTCAATGAAATTAGAAGGAGATTGATCAAAGTTTGAAATAATTTCACATGTATTATGAATGGAAGGAAGATTGCAAATATGTTCAAACCAATCTAGTAATTATTTTTTCAAAGGTTTATCTTCAGTTTTAAATTTTAAACAATTTAAACGAAACCTAATGGTAAAATCAATTAATGACTCACCTTCAAACCCTCACAGTTCTTCAACATCATCACATACCTGTCCGTAGATATATCCATAAAATTTACAAAGGAATATTGTAATAAATTGTTCCCAAGTGTGGATTGAGGCAACTGGAAGTGATTGACACCATCTTTTGGCTTTTGCCAAGAATGTAAGAGAAAAAATCCTGCATAAACTATCTTCATCAATATCATGAAAAGTAGAATTTGAAATTTTTTGAATGAATTATAAAGTATGATCAAATGCAAAAGTATTCATCTTACCGTTAAACTTTACCTGAGACAAGAGTCTTACTATTTCTGGTGGATTATTGGAAGATGCTCGTCCAGAAATACAATTCCAAATTGGAAGTTTTAAAGGAGCCATTGTGATAAAAATAAAATATTAGAATAAAAAGACTCCAAAGGAAAACAAGTCTCAAGTCCTCCTTCTAGCGCCAAAATGTTGAGGCTTCGAAATTCATTGCAACAACATGGGGGATGATTATCCGGTCCAGACCTTAAAGAAGTTTCTTTTCCATTTGGAATGGTGGCTCCGACTAGTTTAACTAGGTCCAGTTACCTTCTCTCAATCTCCATTAGCTTAAAATATGACTTTTATCTACCAATGGGAAAGAGACATCAGATCATTTCTCTTGCCAATCGGACAAGAAAGTGATCCTTAAGCTAATTTGGGCTTAGCCAAGCCACAACTAAAGTTTTCTCTTTGAGAAGAGGATTTTTTAAGGATGTAGAATTTAATCTATATGCAATATTATTCTAAGATGCAAGCAAAATAAACTATTTTAATCCTATCTCAATTAGACAGATATAGATCTATCCCAACAGAGAGCAAGATGTTTTAAAATAATTGAGATTTAAATATGTTTGTTATAAATTAATATCAAGCTAACGAGGTAGTTCAATTAACTGATATTGTGAATATCAAACACATTCTATCTAGAGACCTTTAACTGAAATAATCAATCAACAATACTCAGGAAGTAGTTCTCAAAAATATATTGATCACTTAATCAGTAACTTGAATAATTAAACAATAATATGCGGAAATAGTTCACAACATATCACTATTCAATAAATTAGTTTTATAAGATAGATTGATGAGTAAATAGTTACTCAGAAATCAAAATTCAACCCATAAGAGTAGAGACAAATAACAACATAAATTGAGGCAAATTACTCATACCGACAGAAGTGCATAAGTATGCGAGTAAATTGACACATTCCTGTTATCATAAAATGAAACCAAAATTTAAAATAATAGTATTATAAATACCAATTTATTAAGTTCAATTCTCTGGCTCCGGTCTCTAACAGTGTTTTACAATGCAGGAACTTCTGCTTTCAAAATCAAAGCTACAATAGTGCAAGAATTTGTTCATTATACATAACTCAGAATGTAAAAGAAAAAACCTCAATAATCTCTAGATCCGAGATTCCTCTCCTCTCACCCTACACCTCTAAATCCTATTACAGAATTGCTTTTAGAATTCAAGAATTGCAGAGGAGAGAAGCCCTTTCTACATTCTACAATTTGCTATTTATAATATTTACAAAAGAATTCTCAATAAGAAAGTTTGTTGAAGAGTGGTTCTGCTTAATCAATTTCCATTAGCTCAAAATCATATTCTTCAATTGTTGGAGCCTTCTCATTGATTGAGATATTATTTTTCTTATCTCTTCCACTGTTTTCCTGCAAAAATAAATCAAAACAAAATTAAAATGCAAAAATAAAATCAAAATGTCAAAGCTAGAAATTCAATCAAAACTTAATTAAATAAATAATTAAAAAGGAAATATAAGATTTCTTTTGATGTTTGTGATGATATGATTGGCCAAGGAGAACATAGACGAATGGATCTGCACTCATAAGAAGTTGTGGCAAATGAAAATGCAAAAAATAAAACTCAAAAAATTAGTTTTGTTTAAAAAATTCGGAACTTGATCTCTTGCTGAATTTTAGACCCAATAAATGATCAAATCTAGAAATGAAACAACTTCAGAAATGTTTTCCGTCATTTTATCTATCTAATGAGCTGTCCTGGGCCTCATTTGGCCAAGTAAAACTCCATTTATGAGCTTCCAAAATTGGTATATTAAAATTTCCAAAAATATGGAATTCTCTGCTTGGCTAAAAAATCAAAAATTTTAAATTAAATTCCAATCCTAAATTAGATTATAATATTTAATTAATTAATGCTAATTAATTACAATTATGTTATTAATCTTAATTTACAATAAACAGAAATTAATTAATAAAAATAAATGATTTAAAATTTATTTAAAATATAAATATATTATATTAATATTATAATTTATTTATATTAAAATTATAATAGAATATCATAATTAAAATATAAAAATTATAATATTTATTATATATTAAATAATTAAAAACCAGACATCTACATGAGAGAGGGAGAGGAGGACTTGGAGAGAGAGGTGAGTAAGAGTATGGAGGGATAAGGAGTGTTAATGGAGGGTGAGTGAGGTGAGGGAGTGATGACGTGAGGGAGTAAGGTGGAGGGTGAGTGAGGTGAGCGTGAGGTGAGCGGAGTTATATGAAGAACCAAACTTTGGATAAAATCCTTTAACTCTTCGCATAAACCAAATCGCATCAGAGTTTTGGTGTTTTTCAAATATATGCGTAAAAATAAATATTTGTTATTTGCGATGTATTGCAACCGCAATATCACATCACATATTTTATTTCGGTTTTTTTGTAAATCGAGATTTTTCAGAAGAGTGAGTGTGGTGAGAAGTGGGGCTCACATGGGATTAACCATCCTACATTTTGGACTTCATCTTTTTGCAATTTTGGGGTTTTAAGTTTGGCGATTTGTTTTAAAATAACAAGTTGGAGTAAATTACCAAGATCCTGAAATGTATTTTCGTCTATTGTACAATTTAGCCGGGTCATTTTGTAGGACCGTTAGTAAAAAATGAAAAAAATAGTAAAAATTAACTAAAATTTAATATTTACAATGAAGACTATTTAACTAAGAAAATTGAAATATTGATACATTTTATACATTTTTTATCCCAAGCGAGAAAATGATCAAAATTCAAAAGAGTGCCATTTACAAAAAAATTGACCAAATGAAGTGAAACAAGTATCGTTGGAAAGCTTATGAAAAAACAAATTCGATAAAATAATCAAAATAGAAATCCAATAAAAATAAAAAATTACAAAATTACAAAATAATTAACTTAAACAAAATTCTAAAAGGTGTTTAGTCAAAAATTTTGTAGAAAGGGTCCTCATTATTTGAAGTACATAAGTAAAAAATGGGGGGGTTGTGTTTTACCACAACAGTTCCTAAATATTTGTGCTATATGAAAGTGTTCCAGTATTTTTACATATGCAGAAGGGAATGGTTATGTTTTTTATGTTTGTTATTCTTTTGAGCGACCTTGTTCAGATTCTAAGCTTGGTTTTGGTTTTGAAATTTTAAATTCAGTTTGCAGAAAATTAAGTTTAGCTTTGCCATTATGTTGTTGTTCTGGGCTGCTAGAGTTTTGGTTGTTGGGTTATTCTTGCAGTGCCTGGTTTGACTGTTGTGGCATGTCTAGATCTGTCTCAATTTCATTTACCTGTTCATCAAGGTCTTCTCCATTACAAAAAATGAATGAGTCAAAATCTGAATGGATGGAATAAAGAGGTGTATTGTTTGGCCTTTCTTGGCTGCTAACCATGTACTTTATGTGTAATTCCCGGTATAATCTCCTTGTTTGGTTAAAAACATGGATGGTAGCATATGACATGTCTAGTTGGAGGTTCCCCTAAAGTTTGGCTCCCCAGGATCTAGATAAAAGCATGCCATACTTGGGGCGAATGTCAGCCACTACTATGTCCATGACCAGACCCTTAGCAGGGATTTGTGCTAGATTAACACATAGATCCTTGATCAGACCTAAACACTTGACTCTGCTTGAATCGAAGGAACACAGGTCTTTGTAAGGTTTGGTTATTTCCAGGCCTAATCTCTCCATCACTACCTTTGGCATGAGGTTGTGAGAGGCACTAGAGTCCAGCGTGGCATTATGTAAGATTTTTTCATGTATGTTTAGGCTAACATAGAAAGGCGGAATAGCTCCTTCTTGGTATTTTCCCTCTACTTTAGGTCCAAACAATAGCTATGGTTTGTCATCATTCAAGTGTAGAGTGTCTGTATCATTTCCCATGTTCAAAACTTTCAAAACTTGGGACCTGTACATGTCTTGGGTAATTAGTTCGGTGATATGTATGGTTATCTTGATCTTAGCAATCTCTCCCTCAAAACTAAAAGGCACTTGTGTTTTGGACATATTTACATCAATTTTATCAGCCATAATTTTTTCTACAAGTTTATTTTGTTGACTCTGTTTTGGGACTTCGGACAAAAGAGTTTTCTCAGGGCCACTAGTAGATGCACTAGGGCAGCTTGTGTCACCACTTGGATGGCTAGCTTTGTCTCTATTTGGATCAGTTTTCTTAGCCATGGTGTTAGTACAGTCTGTTATTATCTTAGGAATATTTTTAGGTGTCTTCCTAACAGCAGTGTCTAATTTTTTTTTTTGGGAGATTTCTTGGTTCTTTTTACTCCTAAAGTCATATTGCCTATAAACTTCCATTATGAAATTTTCAAATCCCAATTGGTAGTCTTCAGAATCCTCATAGTTTGTTTCAGTTTGATCTGAGGAAAAGAAACATTTTTCTTCTTCAGTGAGAAAAACATCACCCTCATTATCATAACATATCAATTTTACATGGTTTACTTCAAGTTCTTCAGACTCTCTTCCCTCTTCATCTACATAATTGTCTTGGAAAGGGGGCCTGATTTGTTGGTCATTGTCTCTTAGTTTGTTTTGGGGAGGGTCTCTTCTGAATTTTGGATTCCTATTTCTCTTTTGGGGATTTTCTTGGTTTTCCCTAGGAGGTGTTCTTTTACTCAAGTTGATCCTTTCCATCATTCTTTCCATTGCCCTCACTAAATTGTCAAATTTGGCATCAGATGAAGAGGTTGAGGCCATAGTTTCATCTTTGTAGGTGACTCTCTTTTCTGATCTCATCCTAGCCCTTTTTTCAATCAAGTAGGCCTCTACACTTACAGCTCCCCTTTGCATTTCTTCTAAAGTTAGGGGATCACTCTCTCTTAATTGATAGGCCATGTCAGGATCAAAAATTTCTGGAAATTTTCCTAAAGCGAAGCCTTGTGGGGGTTTCATTTTTGGTGGTAGAGCATTGTAAACACTATTGAACCTGGTGCAATAGTCTTGGACACTTTCCCCGACATTTCTCTTAAGGTTGTTATATTCTGAGAGGATTTGGAGAGGGTTTTTCTTGATTTCCCATTTGTTTATAAATTTCTGGTAAAGGAAAGGGAGATCATGTATGCTCTTAGGAGTCAATATTTTGAACCATTTCTTGGCTTCTCCTCCTAAACTTTGTGCAAAAATCCTCATTTTTATGGTTTCCTCTTCTAATTCCATGTAGTCAAAGGCATCATTTATCCTATCTACATGTTGTTAGGCAGTGGTGGATTCAGCTCCAGTAAAGTGAGGGATTTTGGATTGGTAGTCATTTGGAAAAGGTAACAAAGGTTGTGGCAGTGACAGGGGGGCATACCATACTTCCATGATGGGAGGGAATGGGACCAAAGGAGAATTTACAAGGGGAGGGTTTGTGAGAGGAGGTGGAGGATGAAGTGGAGTGGTTTGCACAGTGGATGTGTGGATGGGGGTGGTAGAAGTACTTGGACCAGCAAACTGATTTTGAGCAGACTTGGGATAAAAAGAGCCAAAGTGATGGAGAAGCTGAAAGTCGAGAGGAGTGGAAGGAGAGGCTTATCTACTAGAACTCTGCTGCAAATCTATGGGCTCAAGGTCAGTCTAGTCAATCCCACTTTGTGACTTGGTTCAGAAAAGGTTTCTTGTATGGTGCAAGTCAAGCTAGGAATATTTCAAGGCTATGAGATGTTCAGGGACGGAACCTTCTCTATGAATCGTCCTAACAGTAGTTGAGCCTTCAGTTTTAGAAGTTTACCACAAAAAATTTTCTGGGTCATCAACGATGGTAGGGGGATTTGGGTCCGAGTGAGATCTGGTACTGATCCTTTGTGAAGCCAGATTTCGAACTCAAAGAATTGAGAGGTTGAAAGTTTATGACTGTTTTCGAAAGGCTGACCTCTCTTAGTGTTTTCTAAACTCACATAGTGGGTGACTAGGCCTCTAAAATTCTCGGGGCTGATTTGACACAATCCTAAGGAAGTCTATGAACACTAGAAAAGTTAGAAGGCCTACTGGAGGCTAGTGGAGTCAATAGGTGGATGTTTTTTGTTGTTTTAAGGATATGTATTTATGGTCCACCACCAATAACTGACAAAAAACCAATCTAGGGATGTTTTGGGGTTTTCTGAGTTCCTTTATATAGCCCTTAGGTTTCTATGAGTGTCTTCCAGTTGTGTCATCATTTTGCTAAGATGGTGAGACAATTAGATTCTACTCTTGGCTAACAGTTTGAGTTCTCTATGATTTGATAAGGGTTTCTGAAGTTCTAAGGAATACTTATTTTGTCACTAACTCATAAATCTCTCACCTTGATTGCCATTGTGTTAGGCACTAAGTTGGTGATAAATCAATAGATACTGTATGATAAGGGCTTCTGAATTTTCTAAGGATGTATAAGCTTGTTGCTTACTCAGAAGGTCCCACCGTGATATCCATTATGTTAGGTTCCCGTGATTTGTTAGATTGGTGAGACCAAATTCACAGGGTAACATCAGACCAGTCTTTCGAGTCCTAGGACCTAGCCTTCCTGGACTCAAAGAGGGCTCTCTCTATTTTGTGCAAAGGATGTGAACTTGTTTTCTTTTAGGGTTTGATTTTAGGCTAGTTGTTAAGTGTAGGGTTTGTTTGTTTGTTTGGTTGGGTAAGATGATCAAGTAGAATAGGTGAAGTGATTAAATCTTCAATTAATTGGGCTATGGAGTCAATAAAGTCTTGGAAAGTTCAAAAATGAATCAGGGTGCATCACAGGGAAAATCTAGAATGGTCAAATGGATTTTCAATTTTTGTGTGAAATGAAATGAACATCAAGTTTGTGAACAAAGTAGGGCAAAGGGAAATTAAGAATCATTTTTCAAATACTTAAACAAGAAGGGACTTCAACACTAATTAGAATAAAGAAGTAATCAATAGACAGGGCACACCAATAACTCTTTGATTCAACTCAAGCAAATAAGCATTTCAGACAAACAATCCAATGAAATATAGAAAGTGAGAAACTCATTTAACTTCTAGTGATTTCACTTTCAAGGTTAGAAAAAATTTAAGATAAACATATAACTTTAATCAAAGAAGAGGGAACTCCTAAACATCATTGATCATAGCCATAAAGATCTCCAAAACAACTATTCAATCATGGACAAAGGGTATGATCAGAACATAGCCTCTTTGGCAAACCTAATTAGTGGTACTTTAGAGAAATATCTCAAGAACAATGTTTTAGGGACATCAAAAAAGCAGGGCTAACCATAAAACATCTTTGATACCTAATGTATTGAACCATTCATGAGATAAAAAAAGCTGGGGTGGGTCTAGAGAGCAATTAAGAATTCTCTAGACTAACCTAGCAGAGGAAAACATAGAGGTAGTGAAGAACAAACAGAACTAAGGTGCATTTGAAAAACCTTTCTTAGTCTAAAACCTTTGTCCTAATGCAATATAGAAGGATGAAACACAATGATACATAAGAAAACATGGACAGAATAGAAGCACATCACCATTAACCAAGCTCATGGATCCTGCAAGCAAGCCTTCTCCATCATTAATCAAAACAAGTCATTCACAAGCTCCACAACACCTATTTCTTATTCAATCTCCAAAAAACCATATATTTCTCTCAAGATTAATCAAATACCAACCTTTTACAATAAGGCCCCCATGCTCTATTTATCTATAAAAAGAGGAAAAAAACCCTAACTAAGGTTTGAAAATGTCAAAACTAGTCATAGATGTCATTTATGCCTAAGAGACCATGTAAGGCCCAAGGCACAAAATATCTCATGAAATAAATTCAAAAATAATTCCTAACACCTAAATTTGGAGTGATTTTCCTCAAAAAACACTAAAATATCATTTTTCCAATAATGAGTGCATTTTTTTGACTTTTTGGCCAAAAACGCACAGTGAGGTCTGAAAGCGTAGCGCCATGCATGAGCAAAATTGGGTCCACTTGTAGCCAAGTTTTGATGACCTTTCCAATTTCGGAATTGGCTCCGTGATGGCATGTTGGAAATTTTATTGAGTCTACTTTCCAAATCTACCCTTGGTTTTCTGATTGAGCTCCATTAACCTATCCAAAAGGAAAATTTACCAAAACTTCTGTAGGTGCAATGCCAGGCCTGAAAATGAGGTAGAAAGGTGAAAAATGAAGTGTTTTTGGCCTTTTGAGGGGTAAAAAATGCTCCAAATTCTCTGAAAATTTGTGATCATATTGTACTTGATGTGAGGATTCCAAAAATGCAAATTTTTCCTCCTGAGGATTCCTGAGATGAAAGCATAGCGCCAAGGGTGCTATGCTTAGAGGCCTCCAAATTTGTAAAAAACCAAAATTTGTCAAAATTTTCCCAAATTTGGTGGATGTCTCCCTTATGGGGTTTGAGAGACCTATAGAGAAGCTTGAGACAATATTCCAAGGTTTTCTTGGTATTTTTCCCCTTTGAGTGCTTGTAGTTTGGCATGGGCCTTTTTGAGTTTAGCCCTTGCAACTTGGTTTCTCTAGGCATAATGCTTGGTCATCTTCCTTTGGAAATCAAGATCCTTATTAGCTTTCTTCAATTTAGCCTCCAAGTGTATGTTTTCTCTTTGCAACCAAGGCTCCCGATCATGTTCTATCTCCATGGCAAGCAGCTCACTTAGAGGGAGTTGCTCAGCCAAGGCTGATTCTTGTTCTCTTTGTTTTTCCAATGCCTTCTTCAAACCTATGGTTCTTGGTCTCCTCTTAGACTTCCCTTCTTCATCTTCACTTTCCTCATAGGTGCCCATGAATTCCTCTAGCTTTACCTGTGCCCTTTGAGCTTCTTTTCTGGCTTTGATTGCTCTAGCCTCATAAATGGCAATTTGTGCCCCTAGCTGCCTATTCTCCATCTCAAGGGCATCACTCACACTCTTGGCCCTATCTATATTTGCTTGGAGGTCTTCAATTAGGGAATTTTTGTTCTGGATGAGCAAGTTTGAGATCCTTGCTTCATTTTCCTCATCACTGTCAACCTGAATGATTTCAAACTCTCTCTCAACCTCATGTTGATCTTCTTCTTCTTCCTTTACCTTTTCTTTTCCTTTATCTAGTGGCTTGGTAGATGTGGAAGGCATGGCCCCTTGAATTTTTGAGGCAGCAAACACATGCCTTTCCCCTCTTTGGTATACCAATGAAAAAGGCTCAACTTTGTTTATTTTGGTGTTTTCATCATGGCTGTGATCCTTGCTGCTACCATCAAACTCTTCATTTTCATCACTGTTTTCATGACTGTCATGACTGTTATTTTCCTTATTTTCCTATTCCTCACCGACGCTTGCTTCATTGGTGTCACTGATATCTTTAGCTTCTTCATTTTATGCACTGTCATCATCTTCATTTGGGCTGCTCTCTACATCTTTTTCCTCATCTCTGTCATGACTATGAGCCTCATTGTTTTGATTGTCATTAGGGCTCTTAGTTTCACTGTTGTCCTTAGGATCATCCTCAATTTGTTTGTCACTTGCCTCATCTTCATCATTATCCACCTCCATGTCTTCTGCTTCATTGCTGATCTCTTTTTCATCAATGCTTAATTCATTTCCACTGTCAGCTTCCCCACTTTCTTCATTGTTATCTTCTCCTTCTGATTCCATGCTTTCTGCCTCTTGTTGGCTCAACTCATCATCATCCTCATCTTCATTTTGGTCTGATTCATTGTCAGCCTCACCCTCATGGTCACTTTCTTGTTCACTGCCACTTCCTTCTTGATCTGATGCATCAGGAGAAGATGAGGAAGTGAGGTTTTATTGAGGAGAGGATACTTGTGTAGATGATGAGGTATGGTCAGTAGGAGGTGATGGAGGAGTAGAGGGAGGAGGATGAGATGATGAGGGTAAATTTGGCTAATGATGGGGCTGAGGGCTTGTAAATATTTCATGAGCTATGAACACCTCCCAAGGTATGCCTTTTTGTTCTAGCTGATGTAACACCGCCATCTTGATCAAGGAGTGGTGGAACAAACTCTGCATTTTATGGGAATAATTCCTCCTTTGGAAAATAGAAGACATCTTGTCGATACTCCTATACAAGTAGCCTAGGAAAATGAATCATTTTAACCCTGTTAAAATGCATGAGTAATCTAATATGGTAGGAGTAGAGTCTAGAGTATCTCCCCTCACATGTAAAATATTTCATGATGACCTTCATTAAGGATGCATACCTCTCCAGTAAGTGTGAGAAAGGGAAAATAGTCTTGCAACCTTCTTTGTACCTAGACTTGAGGAATGGCTCATAGCAGCTCATGTCCAACTTTTCCCTTTTGAACCATTTCTCACCAATATCAGGTATACCTGAAGCACTAGAAATGGAATCTGATGAGAGTTAAAAGGTTACCCCTGCCAAGCTTGATTGTTTGTTATGCAGGTTGAGGACAAACAACCTAGTGAGCTCAGGTTGAATTTGCACTTGTTGGACTCTTTCACAAAATTGAAAACACCCTAAATTTTGAAATCATGTGAGAATCATGGGAGAGGTGGTAATCTCCACAGTGTCTTAGGGCTCAAATCTGTTAACCTTCCCACCTTTTTTCCTCTACCTCATAGGCTCTTGCCCTCTTTCAATACTAACACTACCTTATTCTCCTAACATGGTGATTAGTGCTGCCTTTAACAACCCTAGACTTGCTTGTAAGACTTGATAGGAGGAGTGAAATGAAATGGTGGTGAAAAGCAGATCTTGAAAGTGAGTGTGATGGAGGTGTGGGTTTATGACTGATTTCCTTAGAGCTTTGATGAAGGTTTATCTTGAAATCAATGCAGTTACCCTAATTCACACCCTCCTTGACTAATAATTTCTTGCTTGGAGGTCAAAATAGAGTGTTTGACATGAGGACCTAGGGTTTCTAGTCACTAGGGTTTAGTCAATTTCCTTTAACCATTAAATCATCAAAACCACTTGGAGGATAAGGATAAGCAGCCACCTACCAAATTTCAACTTCTTTGCAGGTCCTTGGATGCATCTTGGAGGTGCCCTTTCATCATTTTTTGGCAATTTGTAGGTGGAGGGGGGCTTCTGGTCTAGGCATAGCGCCTACACGCACAGTTGGGTTTCGGGCATCCTGGGCGTAGCGCCTGCCCACGTGAAGGCCTATCGGGTCTCCTGAGCACCGTGTCGAGAAAAATCTGGGCCTGCTGGGCCTCCTATGAGCAGCACATAACATGTTTTTGTGCTTGTCGGGCTCCTCCTGTGTGCAACACTGTCGGGATTCCTGAGCGCAGCGCTGCACGTTTCCTATGCCTATCGGGCTCCTCCTGGGCGAACGGGTAGTGCCCGCCTGAACACACAGTGCATTCACCTGTAAGTACAATGCAGTTTAAAATTACACTATGAAATCTCCCCTACGCGTAGCGCTTGGTGCTGTAAGTGGAGCGCCTGCACGAAAACGTAGCGCCAGGTAGACTTACCTAATTTTCACTGAAACTCAGAAATTTCTCTTTGAAGACTCCTTACTCTTTTTGCAAGTGATAAATGAGCCAAATGATAATAAAAATTTCCCTTTTTAGTCTTAGGAAAACAAATCTATGCTTTGTAAACCCTTTTTTTAATGTTTTCATTCCCTTGGTCACCTTTAATGATTTTTCTTTGTCTTTTACTGCAGGTGACTTAAAAAATTCTAAGTGGCTCTTTTTTCTCTTGGTGGCAGCTTGTTGGAGAGATGAAATGGTTCTTATTTAGCCTTGAGGGTTTTTTTCACTCATTTGTCATATCAGAACCCTAAAAATGCCTTTCCCCTTCGTTTTGAAACCTATTGAGGGATTTTTTTATAGCATCACTGTCAAAACTCTTTTTTGCTTGCATTGTGAAGTTGTAATCAAGTTTCTTACCCATTTTAACATTTCTGAGTGTGGGTGACTTGAAATATGGTTTCTTCTTTCTCATTGATCCTTAGGTATGCAAAATCCATCTTTGGCCACTTCCGATTTGCAGGTGCCATGACGTACTGATCTAGCATCTTTTGATGTTTCTTGGTGTTTGACATATTTAGTTACACAACAGCAACCTCATAATCAGTTTGGCTCTCCTTCTTGAAACTCAACCTTATGTTTTATTCCTTTGATAATTTAGTGCAAATTACTGGAAATGAAGGCTTGACCTTCCTTATACTGATACTCTTTGCATTCTTTCCCTTTGAGGCAGTGAGATACTTTACCTTGGAAAACCCTGGAGGTCACCAACAACAGTCTCTTCAAACCTTTTGTCTATTGTCATCATGGAGGCCTATCTTCTTCATTTCATGTCCCTTACCTATATTTCCAAAACCTTAGGTTTCTGGGCTACTTGAGAAAAATGATTAGTGTTGTCCTCTAAGTTCTCTATAGCCCTTTCAAGTTCATTCATTTATGTTCAGTTCGCCTCACCTTTTTCTCTTTTTCATTTATGATTTCTAAAAATCTTCAGTCATGCTTGGTTGTACTGGTGTGCCTCTATCCATGTGACTTGTTGCCTTGGCTTCTTGCTTGACACACTGTTGGTCCAATTAGTCTTAGGAACCCTGATTTTTCTTGAACATAGGTTGCTTCCTCCTCCATTTTCTGTGGATGTCCTTTAATGAGGAGCAGGCCTCTTATCTTATCTATCTTCCTGTTGATAGCCACCTTGACAGTCCTGTAGAAATGTAAAAAACGAATAGTTGTTCTTTGCAGAATTTGAACTTGATAAGGAGGTATTCCTTGGAAAATTTTCATATTTATCTTGGAAAAATAGGTGTTGGGCTTCTTTCACATTTTATTCAGCTTCTAGCGCATGAAAAATAGTGATTTAGAACACCAAAGATAACCCTACAACCTATGAAACTCTAATGACCTAGTGGGTGGCTCTTTTGAATTGGTCTTTGACTAAAAGCTTGGCTTCAGGTCTTCAAGTATGAAAAATAGAGTTTTTAACAAATTGATGTATTGAGATCCAAAATCCAATGCACTTGATTTATCTAAAGAGCCTACAGAGATAGTTTTGAGACCATCAATGCTTGAGGCACCTGGTGGATATGAGAAGAAGCAGGTTGTTTGGTAATCTTAGATGGAAAGTGGAGGGCTTAGGCAAAGGCAAACCAGAGTGTTGAGGTTATGGGTGGAAAAAATAGGATAAAGATAAGTGGTATGAGCCCATGAGGGGTCTTGTAGGAGTGGTAGGCTAACCAGGGAATGGTAGAGTAGTGAAATAGTGAAAATTTTATCTTAAGCATAATGAAGTCAGTGAGATTTCTAAAACTCAAAATATTCATGAATCTTGTTATTAGAAATCTAGGACAAGTATTTAGTCATCTACAAAATAGCAAAAATTACTGATGACTAACACCTAGGAGACTGAATGTAGGACCTAACCACTTTTCTCGGATTGATAATGGAGAAGAGCCAACTAATCTAGAAGAAGGGTAACCTGCTACACATGTTTTTTCTATCAAGGTGGTGGACAAGCACTTTGTCGACATTATTCATTTCTTTGCCACGGGAATGGTGCCTGACGAATACTGAGTACCACAGAAAAAGGAGTTGGTAGCCCGCGCAGCTGATTTTACCATAATTTTTGGTCAATTATACAAGCTAGGAGCAGATGAGGTGTTGCGGAGGTATGTATTAGAACACGAAAGACAAGCTATCTTGGTTGAAGCCCATGGAGGTGTTGTAGGAGGTCACTATGCAGGAAAAGCAACTACACAGAAGGTGTTGAGGGCTGGGTTATGGTGGCCCACATTGCATAGCGATTCCCACACATTCTGCCGAGCCTGCAATGCATGCCAACGACAGGGAAACCTTCACGCAGAGATGAGATTCCCCTACAATTGCAGATGGCTTTACAGGCATTTGACAAGTGGGCTATAGAATTTTTCGGACCCATCAACCCCTCAAGAAAGAAGACGGATGCCTAGTACATCATTACTGCAACTAATTATGTAACCAGATGGGTGGAAGCGAAGGTTGTGAAGGATTTTAATGTAGATACCACTGCGCACTCCATATTTGAGCATATTTCGACCAAGTTTGGCTACTCGAAGATCTTATTAAGCGATCGAGGTACGCATTTTGTTAATGAAACTATTGAAGCTTTGACAAAAGAGTTTCAGATCCACCATGAAAAGAGTACCCCATATCATCCATAGGTGAATGGGGCAGTAAAGGCCTACAAATTTTTTTTGGAACATGCACTAACTAAGGTCTGTAACGCCGATAGAAGTAATTGGGATGTGCGCATCCACTCAGTACTCTGGGCCTATAGGACCACATGCAAGGAACTGACCGAAAAAACCCCTTTCAGGATGGTCTATAGGAAGGAGGCCATCATGACCATGGAATACATCATCCCTAGCCTGCACATTCCAGCTTTTACAAACATCGCAGAACCTGACATCATGGAAGAACGCTTGGCGCAGCTGGTTGCCTTGGAAGAGGATCGGTTCATTGCTAATTTTCACCAGCAGGTTCAGAAGGCTCACGAAAAATCTTGGCATGATCGACATATCCGACAGAAGGTATTCAAGGAAGACGAATTGTTGTTGCTTTATGAAAGCCAGTTTGTGTGCCATCTAGGGAAATTTCGTAAGCACTAGTGTTACAGGACAAATGACCTCCTCATCAGCTCAGAGGAGAAGGTAACATGGAAGGAAGAAAATGATCTAGACAAGACCCATTTCTGCCAAGGTAACGCACCCCATAAGTGGCTAGACAGCGTTATAATGCATTTGATACATGTAAAGGGATTTTTAGTACCTAGGGTAACACTCTGTCTTGCCTAAGGGGCAGCGTTATCCGTGTTTAAGTGTGAAAAGGGAAAAGATCTTGCAGAAAAGTGACTAGCAATTCCAGCTTTTTCTCATAAAGGACCAGTGCAAAATATAAACTAAAAGGCACAAACCTTTTATTAGGCCTTTCCAAATACAACTGGACTCCTAAGGAAGGAAAAAGCATGGAAGAACATGGAAACATCTTGATCTTTCCCATTACAAACTGGTTGAATAAGTTGGAAAGGTTTTCCCTCTCCATCTTCTATAAAATGGAGTTGTGGGCTCTTGGTCTAAGGTCGAAGGATTGAATATATGTGGAGCAGAATTTCATTGTTTTAGTGTGAGGGTTGAAGATCAACGAAGTTCATTAAGAAATTTCTTCCTTGAGCATCATCACACTTGGAAATAGAGAAAGAAGGAGAGGAATTGGGAGACTGAGGAGGGCTTGGTGCAACCAATGGTTGTAATCCTCTTTTTTATAAATTAATAGAACTGTATATGTTTTTTCCATTCGATGCATTAGTGTCACAATTGTTTTTCAATCGTCTATGTAGCATGATGTGAATGGCTTAGATCTGTATTTTTTCATGTTTCTCATATGCTAGTTTAATCAATAAAAAACTATATTGTTGTAGAGATTACATGGGTGCTTTGATTGATTGTAGGATCTTGATTTGGAGTCGGTGAAGAAGGATCTCTACTTTGTTGCTTGTTTTTCTCCATAGGATCTGCTATCGATAAAAGAGGTAATCTCTCCATCTTACTTTGTCGATTATAGATATTAGCATGAACATGTGCGCAGCATCTTTGTGAACTTTACAGCTAATCTGACTGTCTGCCTCAGGCACCAGAAAGCCCTGAGAGGGATATTTAATAACCACCACCCAAGCATATTACCCTATAGTAGAATTGGCAACTCCACTGGGGAGTAAACCCCAAGTTTCCGGATTGTTCCTATGACTTTCCGTTTTTCCGTCTGTTCACATATCCTTCTGACCAGCTTATATGCTCAATGAACATCTCAAAAGCTCACAGAGTCCAAATTAGACTCTGCTTAGCCATCTGTGCAACTTTACCCTGACTAAAGCTTCCCCTGTAAGTGTTTCAGAGCGTTATAACGCGGTCTTTGCTCAGATATAGTGTGTTAGTCTCAATATTAACGCTCTGTAGCCTCTACTTGCCAGTGTTACCCAGCCAAATCTGATGTTTACACATCTGTTGTGTTTCCCCTTGGCTGTGGAGTTATTGGCCATCAGAATAGATTCTCTTGCTGGATCCCTGTGCTTGTTTACCAGCTAGCATTTTTGTCTTTTGTTCTTATTTTGAAAAGTTAATGTCAATAACATCTACTTTTTGAAGAAGAAATTTTCTTTTAGTTTTTTGAACTTAGCTGCATTATTTCTGAAAAATTTTGGTTAAAAAATTGTTAAGAGAGGATAGATATATGTATGAATCTTTAAAGTTGAACTATGTTATTTGAATGTTTGGTGCACAGATGTTGAAATAAATCTCTCCTTGTAGAAAAACTCTTCATTGAAATTGAATATTTAGAGCATATTTTCTTCATGGTTTTTTGAGTCAGAGTCTCATCACATTTCATATGTCCACTCCCCCTCCACAAGACTAATAATAAAGTACACTAAGAATCAAGCGATAATAAAATTAATCATATAAATTTTTCAGGCTAGGATCTTGGGGTAGGAGAAGTGAGAAAATCACCCAAGATCTCAAAACTTGAGACTAGAGACATTAATAAGTGAAATCCTACTGCACTCATATTATCGGGACCACTCCACTACCACCAGAGTTAAGCGTAAGACAACACCAGGGTGCATGAAAAGGTAGCCCACCTTCGAGTGCATTCAGTGGGCATGCTATATCTTGGGGTTCCCTTCATGGATGTCGAAACTAGATCAGGGATCTAGGTGTTCTGCCCATATAGCGTGTTGTCTATGAACGTGACCCCCTTGATGATGTATGTGATTTGAGGTATCTTTAGTGGCCAAAATTTTTAGGGACTTACATGAGGTGTCTGGGACAGGTTGTCCTGGTACCTAAAACAAATGGACCTACTCTGCCTTCGGTCTTTAGGAGGGTACTTGTCTTCACGAGAGTGCTTACACCTATTGTTTGAGGTTTGAGCGAAGCTCTAGAGTAACTATAACTATGTTTATGACTAACCCTCTCTGTATGCTATTGTGATACTTGGTTTCATCTCTAGTAAACGGTAGTACTCAGACAGGGCCACCCTATCCTGCCTGCTTGTTGATTGATTTTAGAAAGTCTTTTTTCCTTTTTTCCTTTTCTTAGGTGTGTGGTTATTATCACTGAGACTTTATAATACATCAAAAATAATTAAAATTTGATAAAAATAAACAGGTCACCGTGGCGTCTTTCGACCCTCACCATATGTCTCGATGACAGTGAGGTCTCCCTCTATTGACACCGGAGGAGGATTCGAGTCTCGGTGAGCCCGTGCCTTCTTCGGAAGAGTAGCCTCTAGTGACAACCCCTGATTTTCACATATCACCATATCACATGGAATTTCCAGAGGATCCTTTCACATAAGGAGTCATACCTCCTTGCAATCCTCCACTCACTGATCCGTCGGTGCCAGTATTAGTTCAGATTACACCAAGCCAAGATATGTCTTTGGCTGCACCAACATCTGTTTCACAATCGACACCCATAGGGTCGATGCCGATGGAAACCAACCCAGGTTCACCACCATCTTCCTTGTTGGTAGTCATTTCTATGCCAATAATCGGTAGCCCCAGTAGCCAGCCTATGCCTGGTCCCGGCACTACGGTCACCACAACTGCTAGTGGGTCTCTGAATCCTTCGGGACCTACTCCTACGGTGACTACGCCAAGACCCATGGTATACTTTGGTTCCTTTTAGAAACCCTTTCGGTTGCAACCCTTTGCTGAGTTCAAACCCCTTGGACCAAGCCAGGGGGCAGTGTCACCAACACACAGATGATAAGGGGCACTTCGGTACCCCTGCAATTATCAGGACAAACAAGATAGCCCACTGTTAACACTGTTCCCTTAAGTGGTCAAAATTTTGGTATAGGATCTATGTCGTTGCTTAACTATGAAAATAGCAGCATGCCTCCAGCTAGATCTATTGCATCCATATGGGCAAACCAACCCCAAAATACATTTGGAAAAGGGGAAAACTTTTACACTGGGAGTAACCAACCGTTAGCCCCCTAGTACAATATACCCTACGGACAGAAACCATACATTCCTACACCCCCACCCACAGGGAACTTTTATCAAAAAAGTCCTACTTATCCTATTGGTAACACATTGATGGGCGGACCCTATGGTTCGAATAGTCAGCCTATTCTTCCTTGGTTAGATCCAGGGGAAAACACACAATTTCCATTTTTGGTAGCTCTAGACATCCCCAACATCTACAAACTGACAAATGATCCCATCAATCACAACCCACTCTGGCCTCCAGTACCGCACAAGATTCTGTCTGAAATCCCTAAATTCGATGGGAAACAAGGGGACGATGCGGCTACGCACGTCACCACCTTCCATCTATGGTTTGTCTCTAACTCCATGGTGGATGATAATATCTGGCTTTGACTTTTCCCTCGCACTCTCACAGGCAATGCTGCCAAATGGTACATTGAGTTACCATGCGGAGCCGTCAACGCTTTTGGAACCTTAGCTACAAAATTTCTTAAGAACTTCCAATTACCTATTAGATAAAAAACCGACAAGAAACTCTTAACCTTGCTGTGCCAAGACACTGCCACCCACATCTCCGATCACATTCATGAATGGAGATGTAGGAGGAGGCTGGTCAAAGCGCCAATCCTGGATCATATCTTATCTAATTGGTTTTGTAAATCACTCTTACCAACCCTAGCTAAGGACATTTGGCTGTCCGATGCGGTCACGGAAGATCAATCCATTCATCGTGCACAGGATTTAGATTTGATCTATTCGCAATCTGGCACACTATATGATTTACTCCCCCATGCCCCTGGTAATCCGAATCCTCCCGTTACTCAGAAACCTGAAGCACATGCTCACAGTATCGTTGGTGCAATCTCCAGTATAGCCATAAAACAGCCTAGTGGGCAAGCCTCCCAACCATCTTCGATTGCCACCGCCCCTAACCAATCGACTACTCTTCCTACCGCTGAGGTAAATTCTGTGCAACTTTCACAAAAACCTAGTGGAAAAAACAAGAAGAACAAGAAAAATACCTCTTCTTTGGAAGAGCAGTCAGATCATCAGAATAATCCCAATTAGAAAAATGTTACTAAAAACGACAAAGGGAAAGAGAAACCCATGAAATTTCCTTGCAGAATCTGTGCGGAGGACCACTTGACACACAAATGTCCTCGGCTGCAGGAATGCAAATATTTTATCACAAACAAGGACTCTGGGAGGACACCTGCCATCCTTCATAATCCCTTCCCTAATCCATAGCAACAACAACAAAACATGATTGCAAACCCACCACAACCCCTGCAAAGGGGAAATGGTGGTATGCATCCTTTTGATGAAGGATCGTCCGCCATTTATAGCGTAGAAATTGTTGAACTCCAAACACGAGCCAAACTTTATGGAAATCCTATCATTGATACTCAGGAACCTGGTACCAGTTCAAATCCATCGCCACCCAACGATTTTCATATCAAATGGCCCACTGCTGACCCTGTGATTCGTCCCCCCAAAGGGACACTTCGACGCACAACTCATAACGCCTCTGCACGTGCCGTCCAAAACTACAATATTGTAGAAGATTTGGTGCAGGCACCGTCAGCTATGTCTGCTCTCAAAGTATTGCAAACTTTCCTAGCACAAAGGAAAGCCTTGCTTTCGGCCATTGGTGGGATTGACCCCCAGGATTCTATGCTAGCTATCTTTGACATGGAGAAATCTAAACCTCGCCTCTCACACCAACTTGCATTCCAGGTGCAAGTCGTGTCAAAAGGGATACCAATCCATTGCACTGTCATAGACGAAGGTGCTTTGACTTGCGTTATGTCAACTACTTGCTGGCTCACTTTGGGTTCTCCCACTTTGTCTTTGCCGTCAAATTCCCTTAAAGCTTTCGATGGCCACACTTTCCTCCCAAAAGGTTACCTTGCTAGCTTTCCCATTTCCCTTAGTGGGAAAACAATAACAGTGGACATAGAAGTCGTAGATCATCATCTCGACTATAATCTATTGCTGGGTCGCAGTTGGTCATATGAAATGACTGCCATTGTTTCTTCAGTTTTCCGACTCATCCTCTTTCCATTGGATGGGAAAATAGTCACAGTGGATCAGTTATCCTTTTGCACCCCTGATTATGCCACGTTACCAAGTAGCAGTGTACCCCTAATAAGAGGTGTTCCTAACTGATACGTCAGTATTGGTACCAGTCTTCTAAAGGCATCTTCCCTGATGGGTTTCTTTCCTCTCCCACCACCTAAGGTTCCACATACGGTTGCAATGATATCCACCACTTTGGATAGCTCTATCGACCCATGGATCTTATCGGCGCCTTCATAAATTGACTCCTACAAAGATCAGATGTCACTCTCACCAGCCGAGTTGGCTTATCAAGCCATCCAGATTGCATCTGAACCCTCCACAGCTATGGTTTTAACCAATGGTACAAACCTCCCGCCCATCATGGTTATTTCTAAGGATCTCCTCGATGAAGTCCTACCTACAGACGAAGCTATTCGAGAGATCATGTCTCTATAAGAACAACCTTGGGGAGAGTTCCACCATCGTGCTTCGATGTTCGAGTCGGACGCGACAACTACTCAAATCCCATCTTTTACCCACCTGAGATCATCTCCTCCGTTTACATGATTGTTCAAACTGTTGATTCAGATGGGAACTTGGGAAACCTTTCTAAGACCATGCTCATTGATATCTCGATCAAAACGGGTATCATGGAAAATATTCAGATTGGAGTAGATTGCAATCTTGAGGAAATTGCACGCTTCACATCCCTTTTTAAGGAATTCTACGATGTGTTTGCTTGGTCTTACGACAAAATTCCCGACATAGATCCATCTATAGTCGAGCATGAAATCAAAGTTTATGAAAATTCCAAACCTGTTTGGCAGAGACTCTGACCCGTCCACCCGCGCAAAGCAACCGCCATTAAGACTGAAGTCGAAAAAATTTTGAACGTTGGTTTTATCTATCCCATTACTTTGACATAATGGGTTTCCAATCCGGTCCCCGTAGACAAAAAAACAAGGCACCATCAAATTTTGTGTTGATTATCGCGATTTGAATGCCGCTTGTCAAAAAGACAATTATCCTACGTCGTTCATAGATCAGATCCTTGATGATTGTGTCGAATGTGAGTCTTTTTACTTTATGGATGGTTTCTTGGGATATAACTAGATTGCGATTAAAAAATATGACCAGCATAAAACCGCCTTCATTTGTCCTTGGGGCACATTTGCGTATCGTAAACTCCCATTCGGTCTAAAGAATGCAGGAGCAAATTTTCAAAGGGCTATGGACTACGCCTTTGACGACATTAGGCATATTGTACAAGATTACTTGGATGACCTTCCAGCTCATTCCAAGAAGCGATCCCATCACCTCGCGCATCTGAAACAAATCTTCTCTCAGTGTAGGTTCTACAATATACGTCTAAATCCACATAAGTGCATATTTTTTGTTGAGTTTGGACGCCTTCTGGGTTTTATTATCTCCAAGCATGGGATTAGGGTTGATCCCGATAAGGTTAAGGCAATCATTGAATTACCTGCACCTCAATCCATTCTACAACTCCAACGTTTGCAAGGGAAGGCAAACTTTTTACGTCATTTCATAGTAAAATATGCCGAGATGACGAAAGGCTTTATGCACTTATTAAAGAAGGGAACACTATATTTTTGGGATGACCAATCTCAACTGTCATTTGACGCCTTGAAACGAGCACTCGTTTCTGCCCCACTTCTTAGTGCCCCCAATTATTCATGCGACTTTCTCCTCTACCTAACAGCCTCACCATCCTCACTTGGCATGGTTCTGGTTCAAGTTCACGATGACGATAGTGAACATGTGATATATTACTTGTCAAAAGGTCTTATTAGACCCAAACTACGATATTCACATGTGGAGAAACTCTCTCTCGCGGTGGTCTTCGCTATCACCCGAATTCGACACTATATATTACTACGTCAAACTATCGTTATTGCATTGGAGAATCCCATGCGACACATTTTGTCTCGCCAATTTATTGGAGGAAAATATTCCAAATGGATAGTGATCCTCCAACAATTTGACTTGGTATTCACTGCTGCCAAAGCAAAGAAATCTCTAGTCTTTGCCGAATTACTGTCGGACCTTTCTAGAATCGACCGAGGAGATGTAGCTCATGATCCATTTTCTGATGAATCTATCTACTTAGTTGATTCTTCTGATCCTTGGTATGGATACATTTTGGTCTACCTCCAAACTCAACGCTTTCGCCCAACTCTCACGTCTGACGAACGCTGTCGTATTCGCCACCAAGAGAACCACTACCTCGTGCTAAACAATACTCTATATTGTTGTGGTGTCGATACTATTCTTCGGCATTGTCTCACTTTTGACGAAGCAAAGCGAGTATTAAATGACTGCCACGTGGGGGCGTGTGGCGATCATATTTCTGACATAGCTATTGCCCAGAAAATCTTGCGTGCAAGCTATTATTGGCCCACTTTGTTTAAATATTGCATCACAGCAGTCCAGAAGTGTCATCCGTGTCAAATTTTCACAAAGAAAATGCGTGCTCACCCCGCCCCTCTCCACCCAATTGTCTCCATTGGTCCTGTTGTGGACAATTTTGTCACCCCCTAGAGACATTCTAGAGTTGCCATAGACCAGTGCCTAGGACATCTTAATACAGCAAGGAGCTCTTCATATAGTTTGGATTGTCAGTCCAAGAGTTCACTTACTATCTCTTGTTTGAACAAGGAAATTAGTTTTGAATGGGACCAATCTCTCTTAGAAGCTGATACAAAGGATAAGAACATTGTAGGGACATCATGTAAAACTCTAATATAAAGGCATCAGACAGTTAAGAGACAGCTTACTGTAAAGAAGGCCAGTTCAAATAATATATCACAGAAATAAAATATCAGGAGGTGAGTGCAGTGAGGAAGCATAAAGAAGATATTAGTTAACATGAGACTGATACCCAGATACACAAAAGAACCACATAAGGGCATACCAATTTATGAATCCTTATATGACAATGGAATTTTAAAAGCACCCTCCTCATGCAACTAATATAGCAGAAAATATGGATGAAATGAACATGGAACAATATATCATGACTAGGCCTATTTAAAGCGCTTGACTAATTCCAGAAAGGGCACCAACAAGGATGAATCCTTACTGCAAACTAGTGAGCCACTCGCATTCTAGAACATGATACAAGAAGATAAATAGCATGAAATGAGATATTGTATTAACACATAAGAGAAATTACATATTGTGAGATACCAAAGACCAGAATCCTCATTACAGTTATAACTCCTCCTCACTGAGACCCTACAGGCTCTGAACCTTCATACAGAAATATTACAAAATGTATACAAAAGCCTTTTCACTGCACAGTTTGCTGATAGAAATCTGGAACCCTTACAATGTCTTTCTTTCTAGCCTTTATAGAGGAGATAGAGAATTCTAGAGGAGGAGGTGGATGGAAAAAATTTAATGACTTATTTTGAATCAGATGGCGGAAAACATTTGCGCCCACACTATGAATGACTGAACATAAATGACTGTAATTTACGACTTATTTCTGGAAATGAATGCTGGGAGTGAGAATCTGCTTACAAACAAGACATAAATAATAAAATATGTAGATATTGGGCCCTTTGCTGGAGGAGGAAGATCTGCGGCAATTAAACCTTGAGGCGCCTACTTCTGTACGTGGTACTTTCGATCTACAGGTTTTGAATTTAAATTTGAAACCTTTTTCATGCCAGACACTGAATTCATTGCTCCTTCATAAATAATATGCTGCTGCATTAATGTTTTCATCTACCCAAATGTGCCCTTTTGGTTCTCTGGAGAGTTCTATAGATCGAAGTATCTTTCTTTAATGGTGGTCACATCGCAGTGGCTCCCGGATCCTTTCCGCTAACTTCGTTCCCACAACAAGTTCCTGCAAAAGCAAAGCCTGTTGGATAAAACTAATCACAGGGGGAGTGAGCATAGTGAGGTTAATGGAAGTGGTGACACAGATTTGAAAGGATAATGAGATGACGTGTGGTGGCGAAAAACACAGAGGAACAGCAGAGCAATAGAAAGTGAAAATGAGGTAATACAAAGGGAAGATGATGAGCGCAGGAGCAAGGACATCAAACAGAGACACTAAAACACAACACATAAAAAGAATATGTGAATGGTGGAGGGAAAAGCGAATGACACATGGATGGATGACGAAAAATGGCGAGACAATGCTAACGGCACCAAAACTCAGAAATCAACTTTCGTGGGAGTTACGAAGAAAAACGTGACAAAACAATGGAGCAACGGCTTTGGAAGTGGGACCCATAGCGCACATCATGAATTCGCAAGAGGAGAAAATGTGATGGAGGGAGTGATGGAATAACCAGAATCTGCGCTCTGCGCTATGCGAGGGGCATGACCGGTTGAGCGCAGATCGGAAAAACGAAAAATGCGATGCCATGAAATGACATAAACGGGAAACTGCGCTTTTGCGATGGGGAGGAGAATGCGATAGCGCGATCACGCGATTTGCGATAAATTCTCTAGGGGTAGCGCTTGGCTATATGGATGAAAGGAGGCGCGGAGCTCGGGGAGAAAGGATCTAGGCCTTATATAACCTTTTAAAAGTAGATTTTAGCCTCTTTTCAATGCATTTCCGGCTCGGGAAATGGCAACGATAAGGAAGAAAAAGGGAACCCTAGCTAGAATTTGAATGTAGGGGCTGATTTTATACAACATCGGCTCCACCTGGGGACGACATGTTCGTCCTCGGGCATGCCGAGAACTCGCAGACCTCAGACCCTCTTGTGCGTGAATTTCATTCCACGATCCCTTTTCTTTTCCTCAAAACTTATCAGCTTATTTATACTATTTACATTCAAAATTGAAATCACACTTACATACATCATATACATAAAATACATCAAGATTGGTCTGCTTGAGTCAGTACTGGAAGTAGTGTTTAAGGAATTGTCCAGTCACAGGGGCGTCTAGCAGATCACCCTGTAGGTTTTCTAACATGAAAGTATTATTTCTCCCTAGATTCACGATTTTGAAAGGGCCAAACCACAGTGGATCAAACTTTGTGTGCTTGCCCTTCTCTACTCTTCGAACATCCCACCTAAGAACTAGGTCTCCAAATTGGAAATTCCTATCTTTTGCATGGCGATCAAAAATATCCTTCATTTTTTGCTAATACTCTACTAGTCTCTTATTTACCTGGTCTCGTGTTTCCTCTAATTCCACCAATTGGTTTATCCTTCTGATCATATCATCTGGTTCTTCTTGACTTTCCTGCATGAAGCGTGCCACCGGAAATGCTAATTGCAGAGGAAACACAGTAGCTCACCCATACACCAGCTCATAGGGTGACTTCCCTGTTGCTCTCTTGCTCGTTATTCTGTTTGCCCATAGAGAAAACTTTAACTGAGAGTCCCAATTCTTCTGATTTTCACTTATTGTTTTCTTCAAGGCCCTCACCAGGGTTTTATTAGAGGACTCTGCTAAACCATTCCCCTGTGGATAGTAAGCTGTGGAGTGAGTCAATGTAATGTTATACCTTTGACAGAACTTTACAAACCTGGCAAACTTGAAAGCCTGCGCATTGTCAGTTACAATTCTAGCAGGGTAGCCAAACCTAGATATGATATTTTCCTCCATAAACCTCATTATTACGGCATCTGTAGCATTTCTGGTAGGCATGGCTTCCACCCATTTCGTGAAATAATCTGTGGCTGTTAGTATCCATTTATGTTGGCCACTTGATGGGGGATGTATTTCTCCTATAAAGTCTAATCCCCATTTCTGAAATGGTTCATTCACATGAATAGGAATCAGGGGTAGAGCTGCTAATTTTTGTCTTTCTGCAAATATTTGGCACTTGTCGCATGTTCTGACCCGAGCAAAAGTATCTGAGTACAGTTTTGGCCAGTAAAAACCAGCCCTCAAGATTTTATGTGTTGTAGCCCTCCAACTGTAATGTCCTCCACAAATTCCTTCATGAAATTCTGTCAGTACATTCTGCACTTCATTTTCTGTGAGGCATAATAATAATATACCTAGAGGGTCTCTCCAATAGAGCTGTCTATTGGCAATTACATATTTCTGTGATTTCATTCTTACAGCTCTGTATTTTACCTTATTGCATCCTGTGGGACAGCTAAGTGTTAAAAGATATTCAACTATTTCTTTATACCAAGGACTAGTTAGATATTTCATATGTATCTTTTGAGTGGCCATCTCCAGCCCTTGTTGTTGTTGTTCTTTTTCGGATCCTTCATTTGCTATCAGAGATAGATTAATGCCCAAAGCTTGATGATTCGATTCAGACAACATCTTGGCAAGTCCCTATCCCTTAATCAACTTAGTGGGCTGTACATCCAAATCATATTCTTGTATTTTTGCAATCCATCTTCCTCTTTTACCTTCGCTATCTCCCTGAACAAGAATGTCTTTGACAGCTGCTGTGGGGACATATGCAGTAATGTGAGATTGCAAAAAATATACTCTAAAAGCTTTAAGGGACTTTACCAGGGCATATGCCTGCTTCTCCAATATATTATATTTCAATTCAGCATCATAAAGCACTTGACTGAAGAAAGCTATAGGTTGTTCATATCCCTCTTAATTTTTCTGTAATAATACTCCAGCAATCGTATGAGGTGAAGCAAATGAAAAGATCATAAATGGCTTGTTGTAATCTGGTCCATCTAGCACAGGAGCTTCAACAAATTCTTGTTTTATCCTTGTGAATGCATCTCTAGACTCCTGGGACCATTTTACTTCATTCTCCTTTTTCAGCATATTAGTTATATGCCTAACTATCTCGGCATAGTTAGGAATAAACCTTCTTAGAAAATTAATTCGGCCTAAAAACACCTGTACTTCCTTCTTATTCCTGGGCAGAGGAATGTTGTTTATTACTTCCACTCTCTTAGGGTCTACTTTCACACCATCTTTTGTTACAATGTGCCCTAAGATTTTTCCCTCATCTAATGCAAACAAGGATTTTTGAGGATTGAGAGAAAGGCCATACCTTCTGCACTTCTCAAAATTTCTTCTTAAATGCTCAATATGTTCATCATAATTCTTCGAAAACATTGTGATGTCATCGAGATATACTACCAAAAACTTGTCCCGCTCCCCAACAAAGGCTATGTCCATTGCCCTCTGAAAAGTAGCTCCTGCATTAATTAATCCAAATGGCTTCCTAGCATACATAAAGGTTCCCCATGGTGTTGTAAATGCAGTTTTCTTCTGGTATTCTGGAAATACAGCTACCTGATTATAACCAGAAAATCCATCCATCATTGACATTCTGGATGCTCTCACCACTTTCTGCAGGATGTGGTCCATCTTAGGCAGTGGATAATTATCTTTCAATGATGCTCTATTTAAATTCCTGAAATCCACACAGAGCCTTATTTCTCTGTTTTTCTTTCGAACAGGAACAAGGTTTGCTACCCACTCAGAGTATCTCAATGGCACAATTATTTTAGCTTTCAATAGCTTTTTTACTTCTTTTTCAATAGAGGAAAGCAGCAGAGGATTTATCTGTCTTAGCTTCTGCTTATAAGGCTTTGCACCTTCCCTCAATGGAATCTTATGTTGCATTATACTAACATCAAAATTTTTTAGGTCCTGATAGGACCAAGCAAATACATCTTTGTAAGATTGAAACAACTTCAAATATTTTTCTTTGTATTCTTCTGGGACTCTTTTAGATAATTTTACAATTTTGGGATCAGCATAAGTACCCAGATTCAAATCTCCCACTTGATATTCTTCTTTCACCTTGTTTGGCTGCAATGGGATATCATCTTTGTTAAATAATCTTTCTAGAGGAACCATACCTCTAGGTATAACATTTCCTTTCAGCTGCAGCACTTTATTTCCTGCTATTCTTTCTTCCCATCTGTTCTCTGCAATATTTTCAACTTCTTCCTCCTCATTATCATCAATCTCCATATTGGAGAATTCTCCCACTGTCTCCATGAATCTCTTCATCTGTTCATCATATTCAAATACCTGCCAATGCTTTATATTATCTGGAATAGAAGGTCTGTACCGTACCTCCACTTCATATCTTAAAAGCGGGTTCTGAGGAGGACGAAATGTACTGGCAGCTACAGCAAGAGAATCTGCTATTCTATTTTGCTCCCTGGGCATGAACTGTATGTTAAAGGCTGAGAATAAATTTTCTATCATGTCCCATAATTCGTTTCTATATGCTCTCAACCGTGGATGCTTAGTTTGGCATTGATTTTTGATCTGTCTCACCACCAGCTCAAAGTCTCCCAAGACTTTTAAACTTTGGATGCCCATGTTTCTGGTTGTCTGCAGTCCCAATAATAGTGCCTCATATTCAACTACATTGTTTGTAGCCTCATACTCCAATTTAAAGGACAACGGCACCCATCTTCCCGTGGGAGAGATTAATAACACCCCAGCCCCATTGCCTTCTCTTGAATTTGCTCCATCAAAATGCAAAGTCCAGATTCCTGATTTCTGATCTTCTTTAGGCTGCTCAGCTTGAATTTGACCAAAAAGGGGCTCATGAGCATAATTTTGATTTTCTTCTAACATCAAACATGAGAATTCTCCCTCTTTGTTATAAACTGGAGAGTTCTCTGAGCAGTCAGCCTTAGTTACCATTTTAACAAATCTAGTCTCCCTGTATAACCTCCTCTCCTATCCTCCAAAGACAGGGACAGTAGCATATGTTAAATCCAATTTAATTGATCCACTGATTTTTGTACCCCAGGATCTTGACAACAACATGCCAAAGCGGGTTGGGATATCGACGACCACAATTTCCATGACCACACTTTTTGCTGGAATTTGGGCCAAATTGACCACTAAATCCTTAATCATTCCCAAGCATTTAACTCTTTTAGAATCAAATGAATATAGGTCTTTGTATGGTCTCATGATTTGCAGCCCTAGTTGCTCCATAACAGACAGAGGCATAAGATTATGGGAAGCCCCAGAATCTAGCATACAATTGTGTAATAGCAGGTCATGGATAACTAAGGAAACATAAAAGGGAGGAGTAGAAGGGTCTATCTCCTTGACGTGTGGGCCAAAGACTACCATGGGTCTTTCTTCTTGGAGGTTTAAACTATCAGGCACGATTGGTATTTCAGAGGGAAGAATAAAGGAAGTAACTTGGGACTGATATATAGGCTGTTTTAATAGTTCAGTCAGGGGAACAGGAATCTTAATTTTCTCGAGTTCTTTTTGTAAATTAAAATCAGAAGGGGGATTTTCTGTTACACCTTCTTTTGACTCCTTATTTTCACCTGAAGATTTGACTTCTTTTGACACTGGCTCAGCATTAGGAGGACTGACTATTTTTGAAGAAGAAGGAATCTGATCATTGGACTGCAGGGGAGTATTTAGAAGGTTCTTACCTTTTTCTATGTTTCTCTTTGTTGTTGATTCCTTCTGAGCAGATGCTTCTTTCTGAGGTGGTTCCTCTTCTTGATCTTGATTCTTGGTCCTCTTCCTTGAAGATCTAAGATCATATTTGACATTGAATTGTGCTTGCATGAAATCAGAAAATTGCTTACAATAATGATCAATCTCTGCTTCTTCGTCTTCGTCTTGCAACGGGAAATCCATATCATCATTATTTGAAAAAGCCATATTTGAATCTTCTAATCCATAAGCTGCATCTCCAGTGGAGTCATCTGCCGGTCCTTCCAGGTACAGGGGATGAGGTACTTGGTCTTGTTTTTCCTTTGTTTCTCTTGGCAATATCTGCAACGGAGGCCTTCTATACTGAGGATTGTATCCTCTGTTTGGAGCATTGTAATAGTTCTTGGGAGCTACATTTTTTGCTTCCAGTTTAAGCTTGACCATCTTCTTTATAATTTTTCTTATTTCATCCATTTTATTTGAATCTTTTTCCTGATTAGAGGTGGAGACCTCTTCTTTGCCTCTCCTCCTAGTATCCTGTTCAATTTTTCCTTTTAACTTCCCAGTGGAGGCAAAGTTCGCTTCCAATTCCAGAGCATCTGACTGTGCATCATCTAAAGTGGCAGGTTTTCTTTCTCTCAACGAGAATACAAATTCAAAATCAAAGGCTGCTATAAAAATTATCTTGGCAGCAGCTTCATGGGGTTTCATTTCAGGAGGCAGGCTCAGATATAACTTTTTGAATCTTTTGATAAATTCTGATACCCCTTCATTCTGTTTCTCCTTCATAGTATTAAACTCAGTGAGACACTGACCATGATCTTTCTTTTCTCCCCACTTCCTGAGAAAATTATTCTCCATCTGGTCCCAGGTAGTTATTGAACGGTTCCCCAATGTCTTGAACCATTTTCTGGCTTCCCCTTCCAAAGACTGCACAAAAAATCTCAAGACCACATCCAAATGTTCAACGTTTAAGTTCTCTGCAAAAGAGCAGAAAGTCTCAAGATGTTTCTGAGCATCGATTTCATTTTCACCATTAAATCTCAGCAGAATATTTAGATAATCCTGTGGCATATCATTTAGTACTTGGGGTAAGGCCAAGGGAGCGTATTTGTTCAATAGAAAAGCAGGAACATTGGCCATTGGAGGAGGTGGGGGTTGTGCGACAATCTGAGGGACAAATGAAGGGAGAGGAGTAGGAGGAAGTGGAGTATGAATGGAAATGGGAATATATTGCACAGAAGGCTGAGGTGTAGATGGGAATAATTCACGGTTAACAGGAGATTCCTTTGTAACTTCTTTAATTTCCTCAGCCTCGAAAGTCGGATGAGAATCTTCTTCAATCCAGGCACTTCCTCTACGTGGAGTTTCTGAGTAAAACTTGAGATTTTCTGTTCTAAATTCCTGAGAAGAAGAGGGCGGATAATCTTCAATGGAATATTCAGGATTTTCAGCACGAGCTGACTTCCTCTCCTTCCAAAATCTTTTATGAATGATCTTCTCTAGGTTAGACACGTAGGGTGTTTTCAGCTGAGATGTATCTGACCTCAAATGCGGCCTACGAGGAGCCAGGACTACCAATAAATTTATCAAATAAAGACCAGTGGAGTCGCCAAGGCGAGAGATACGCAACTCTTCAACTCTCTGTGCTCACCTGATTAGAGAGTGAAAACAATTTGTCGAGACCCAGGGAAACTGATATTCTTGAATTCGGTCCCCGGCAACGGTGCCAGAAAGATGTTGTGGACAATTTTGTCACCCCCTAGAGACAGTCTAGAGTTGCCATAGACCAGTGCCTAGGACATCTTAATACAGCAAGGAGCTCTTCATATAGTTTGGATTGTCAGTCCAAGAGTTCACTTACTATCTCTTGTTTGAACAAGGAAATTAGTTTCGAATGGGACCAATCTCTCTCAGAAGCTGATACAAAGGATAAGAACATTGTAGGGACATCATGTAAAACTCTAATACAAAGGCATCAGACAGTTAAGAGACAACTTACTGTAAAGAGGGCCAGTTCAAATAATATATCACAGAAATAAAATATCAGGAGGTGAGTGCAGTGAGGAAGCATAAAGAAGATATTAGTTAACATGAGACTGATACCCAGATACATAACAGAACCACATAAGGGCATACCAATTTATGAATCCTTATATGACAATGGCGTTTTAAAAGCACCCTCCTCATGCAACTAATATAGCAGAAAATATGGATGAAATGAACATGGAACAGTATATCATGACTAGGCCTGTTTAAAGCGCTTGACTAATTCCAGAAAGGGCACCAACAAGGATGAATCCTTACTGCAAACTAGTGAGCCACTCGCATTCTAGAACATGATACAAGAAGATAAATAGCATGAAATGAGATATTGTATTAACACATAAGAGAAATTACATACTGTGAGATACCAAAGACCAGAATCCTCATTATAGTTATAACTCCTCCTCACTGAGACCCTACGGGCTCTGAGCCTTCATACAGAAATATTACAAAATGTATACAAAAGCCTTTTCACTGCACAGTTTGCTGATAGAAATATGGAACCCTTACAATGTCTTTCTTTCTAGCCTTTATAGAGGAGATAGAGAATTCTAGAGGAGGAGGTGGATGGAAAACATTTAATGACTTATTTTGAATCAAATGGCGGAAAACATTCGCGCCCACACTATGAATGACTGAACATAAATGACTGTACTTTATGACTTATTGCCGAAAATGAATGCTGGGAGTGAGAATATGCTTACAAACAAGACATAAATAATAAAATATGTAGATATTGGGCCCTTTGCTGGAGGAGGAAGATCTACGGCAATTAAACCTTGAGGCGCTTGCTTCTGTACGTGGTACTTTCGATCTACAGGTTTTGAATTTAAATTTGAAACCTTTTTCATGCCGGACACTGAATTCATTGCTCCTTCATAAATAATCTGCTGCTGCATTAATGTTTTCATCTACCCAAATGTGCCCTTTTGGTTCTCTGGAGAGTTCTATAGATCGAAGTATCTTTCTTTAATGGTGGTCACATTGCAGTGGCTCCCGGATCCTTTCCACCAACTTCGTTCCCACAACAAGTTCCTGCAAAAGCAAAGCCTGTTGGATAAAACTAATCACAGGGGGAGTGAGCATAGTGAGTTTAATGGAAGTGGTGACACAGATTTGAAAGGATGATGAGATGACGTGTGGTGGCGAAAAACACAGAGGAACAGCAGAGCAATAGAAAGTGAAAATGAGGTAATACAAAGGGAAGATGATGAGCGCAGGAGCAAGGACATCGAACAGAGACACTAAAACACAACACATAAATAGAATATGTGAATGGTGGAGGGAAAAGCGAATGACACGTGGATGGATGACGAAAAATGGCGAGACAATGCTAACGGCACCAAAACTCAGAAATCAACTTTCGTGGGAGTTACGAAGAAAAACGTGACAAAACAATGGAGCAACGGCTTTGGAAGTGGGACCCATAGCGCACATCGCGAATTCGCAAGAGGAGAAAATGCGATGGAGGGAGTGATGGAATAACCAGAATCTACGCTCTGCGCTATGCGAGGGGCGTGACCGGTTGAGCGCAGATCGGAAAAATGAAAAATGCGATGCCATGAAACGACATAAACGGGAAATTGCGCTTTTGCGATGGGGAGGAGAATGTGATAGCACGATCACGCGATTTGCGATAAATGATCTAGGGGTAGCACTTGGCTATATGGATGAAAGGAGGCGCAGAGCTCGGGGAGAAAGGAGCTAGGCCTTATATAACCTTTTAAAAGTAGATTTTAGCCTCTTTTCAATGCATTTCCGGCTCGGGAAATGGCAACGATAAGGAAGAAAAAGGGAACCCTAGCTGGAATTTGAATGTAGGGGCTGATTTTATACAACAGGTCCTTTCGCTAAATGTGGAATAGACTTCGTTACATGCAACCCCACTTCGGTCGACATACACAACTACATTGTCGTGGCAGTTGACTACTTTACGAAATGGGCAGAAGCCATCCCCACTTTTAGGACCGATGGAGAAACCACCGCTTTGTTCCTGTTCAATTAGGTTATCTGTCATTTCGGTGTACCCCTTTCATTTTTCACAGATCATGGGTCACATTTTCAGAACCATATGATGACGGAATTAACTTCCATGCTAGGATTTTGACAAGATCAGTCTTTTTCCTACTATCTGCAAGAGAATGGTCAAGTCGAAGCTATAAATGGCGTCCTCAAAACAATGATTCGTCGGTTAGTCGGCAATCATAAAATCACATGGCATTGGAAGTTATATTCCGCGTTATGGGCATAGTGTACGTCAGTCAAAACTGCCATAGGCTTCATGCCATTTCAACTCACATTCGGCCTAGAAGCAGTACTCCCAATCGAGTGTGAGATTCCATCACTCAAGCTCGCTGTTGCTCGCGCTCGATCGCTTGGACAAAACTCGTCAAGATGCCACACTGGCACTCGAAGCTCACTAGTTCCGAGTTAAAGTTCAATATGAAAAATCTGTCAAGCCTCGTTCTTTCCAAGAGGATGATCTCATTCTACTCTATGATCAAAGGCATGACCTCTTGGGGGAAGGAAAAATTCAACCATTATGGCTTGGTCCTTACATAGTCACCAAATTCCTCTCAAAAGGAGCTTATGAACTTCAAGACTGTAATGGAATTCCACTCGCGGAGCCCCGCAACGGGCTCTATCTGAAGAAGTATTTTGCCTAGTTCTCCACTAGGCATATGCTTTGTAATTTTATGTATATGAGTTTTGCCTTTGTTTTGATGTCTCTGGATATTTTGGGTTTTTGAGTTTTTCTCATACACACACTTTTTATTTTTTACACAGATGCCTTCGTCATCCTTATCATACGTCAGATATGCAGACGATGCTAGTCGTCATACTAGGCACATTACGTTGGTTGCTTGGGTCCTCTACACACCTAAGTCAAAACTCCTTGGTTCTGGGGGAATATTCTTGGGCAATGCCACCAACAACATTGTTGAGTATATTTCAGTGATCCAACTCCTCATGGAGGCTACATCTCGTGACATCTCCAATATAGTGGTCAAGTTAGATTCCCAACTCGTAGTTATGCAATTAAAAAATCATTATCGCATCCATCATCATGTCTTGTTAAGTTATTTCTTAACGGTAAAACTTTTAGAACATCAATTTCAAACCATTGCGTTTGAGCACATTCCTAGAGAATTTAATGCATTAACTGATTCATTGGAAAATTACGTGTTAGATTGGCATTTGTTACACTTGTTATAGAAAGAGTCATACATGAGTATATATTTTTTACCTTAGAAAATACATAAACATTAAAAAAAACATGAGATCAAAATCACCAAATATATATATATATATATATATATATATATATATATATATATATCGTATCTAGTTTAGATTACATAAAAAAAACAAAAAAAAACTTCTCAGAACTGGGGTGTTTTAAAAAAATTGGCTTCGTTAAAGCCTTGCTATGACATTTACACATCTATCCACTCCTACTAAGCCTTCTACTCAAAATAGCAGACAAATTCTCTGTCTATCCTCCTAAGAGGCACCAAGTATCTCTCTGGCACACCCACTATATGCCGCTGTAGAAGGATTGGGTTCTCTCTCATGGGAAGATGTGACACACCCATACTTAAACCCTCTAGGTTTCTAGTAAGCTCCTGTAAAATCTGTGTGTCATCACCCTCTTCGGCGGATTTTTCAACCTCCGCTGCTGCACCAACCCCAAGTAGCTGCATTCCTCGCCTTACATAGCAAGGGGCTCCGGCTGGACATACAGGTGCCACATCTATGTCAAGCAACAAAGCTTCATGTCAACATACATTTTCACCTGTTAAACAAAAAAATTTCATAAACATTCAAAAGATACAAAAAATACTTCAACACTGCACTGATCACGCTCTTTCTTACCATCTAGGCCCCACTGAGTGCCCGAGGGAAATAACAACTCTGGATATCCTGTATAGTTCATCCCTGCATAGGGATAATCTTCAATCATGATGATATGGTCTTCAAGCCACTCAAAGAAACCCTCATCAAAACAATGACGGATTGGAGCCTCTCCAGTCTGCGGAATCAAAGCTGCCCAACGAGCCTGTCTTGGCTCCTGCAGGCCCAAGGCATTCGTGACCATTCTTAGCCTCATGGTTGGCACCTGATCTAGTATGAATGACACGATCAGTGTACCATACCCAAACTCTCTTTGGGTATGAGTCTTACATGCTGTCAATTCTACACAAACTCGATGGACAACACCTTCACACCAATAAAATACCTGCGGCTGCATACAATTTAGTGCTAACAACACCTGGGCCTTGGTGGCCACGTGCTGACTCTTGGCGCCAGCCAAGTGAACTATCATCCAGATCAGAGACCTTAGCGGTCTCTATGCCACCCGTGCAATAGGCACCTGGTTACTCACTGCCACAGTATTGTTTATGTAGTGCATATGGATCAAATCGGTAGTGGTGTGGGGATCAGCCCTGGATCCTGTCAGATTAGGCCTTGGCCCTCGGCATGACAGGCCAGTCAAAAAATAGATGTTGTCTTTCTCAATCGAGAGTTCAATATCCCCGATATGAAAGACATGTTGGCGGTCATCCCACTGTTGGATTATCCATCTCAGAAGGTCCTCCTGTCCCCTCATCAACTCTAAACAAGAATACTTTAGCAATCCGCATCTACGGAGAACTAGCAACGTAGCTGCATCGGTAACCATTTCACTTTCTTCCCACTCATGCTCCCTTTTACGCCAAATACTCATGGTAAATAGCTTTATACCTGAACAAGCAACCATTTCACTGGATTATTTTTTGTCTGGAACACTTTAGAATGATAAAAAATTAGTTCTTAAAACATATTTTCCAACTAACACGGGCTATAGTGCCCAACAGTGCATGCTAATGCTCTGTTTCTTCTCGGGAAGATTGTTTAACGCAGGCACAACAATAATCACCCGCATTAGCTGCTTAAATTTTTTAGGGCCTACTAAAATTGACAATTTTAACTAGCAAAAAGAATTAAAAACATAATGAAATGATAGAGAAAGGTTCAAGCTTTTACCTGGATCTCGTGGAATGAAAAACCGTCGTCCGGATCATCCACAATCGACAGCTGAAGTTTCACCACTTTTTTTTCTCCAGAGCTCTATCACAACACTCAACAGAGTGAAAATGAAGGTCCGCGGCCTTCTTATAGCCATTCTGGAGGTCAAACTCACTCAGATAGTCTGATACAAAGAGGTAAATTCATGCTACATTTCGTCGCAACTATTGGTTTTTATATGTTACGGATGCTCTGATGGGTTTTAAATGTTTATATGCAGATCTGACCATATTCGACTCGGTTTCGAGCTTTATTTTTAAGGACTTTTTCTAGCTCGTAAAACTGAAAAAACCTCGAGTTTCCTTTGTCAGGCTTGTTAAAATAACACGACAGAGACATATGAGCCATTCTTTTCATCTTTTTCAAATCTCTTTAAACATAAAAATTAACAGAGTTTTTTCCGCGTGACTTGTTAAAATTTCACAGAAAGCATCGAGTTTCTCCTTGTTGGACTCGTTAAAATTTCACAAAGAACATTGAGTGTACTCCATCTCCTCGTACTCCTAAAAAAATGAGGTAGATTTCCATCAAACATAGCTTTCTCATTGTTTCGGATTCAATGGACTAACTCATGAGAAATGAATTGTTTTGGGCTTACTATTCTCCCTTCGTCGCGCCCGGTTATCAAGCATGACAAAGGCATCCCCTGGAGTTGTCTTTTACGATGTTTTTCAGACTCTCTAAATATGAAAAAACCACCGATTTTACCCGTCTAGACTCGTTAAACTTAATGAGACGAGGAAAAAATTTGGACATCATGGATACTTCTTCTGTTACATTTTCTAAAGGTCAATTTGGCAGCACAAAATATTGAACATGGCACTTCCCAGAAAACTCTTTCGCATTTAGCCGAACCCTACCATCTATGAGTTTAGCCTTCGTCTCCCAGTATTCCTGCATTGGTGAATCCTAACACTCTTTGGTGTTCATTAAGCCTAAGTTGCCTAGTACCCTTTTAGAGTGCCTTCTATTGTTCAAGAGGATCCCGCTATCTACTGCTCCTTGTATCAACCAAAGTCATCATATGCCAGAACTTATTTGTCATTATTTATTCCCATTTTCCGTTGATTATTTCCATCAGTATAAAATCATCTTTTCCCATTTCGTGTCAGCTGATGTAGGACGCCTCAGTGCCTACCCTTTGACATATCTCTTCCTATTGACTTCAACATCTTATCTAGGAATTTGATCCAGAAACACATCAGTACCCGTATACTTGTGGACATCAGTGGCAAGTCATCTTGTGTTTGGTTGGGGGTTCTCATTATTGGCTCCCAATCGAATAATTCTACGAGTGTTTGACATCAAATCCTTTTATTCACACTTGCTAGATTGTACTGTGCATCTTGGGGACCATCATTATTAGTGGCCGCCCTCGCGTCTGTTAATATTTTTTGTTATTTATTGGTAATCAGACGATTTCCTGCATGTTTGACTTCAACTCATTCATTCACATGTATGGGAATATGCAGTTTAGTGAAGCGGCAACCAAGACCTTGGGTCGGGGGTTACACCATTACAACTGTGTTTCCTTCCCCAAGTTGCGATATTGTTTTTTGGAGACAACTTTATAGTTTGATCCCGTTATGACAGACACTTTCACATTATGCTTATCAGTGGACATATTTTTCATATATATGTTCTAGAGAAATCATGTTGATTAGCTACTGAGAATGGGAATGCCCGACTCAAGATAGATATTATATTTCTGACATATGTTGTTTCAGGCTTTCCTCAGTTCTCCAAATCCTCTCATTCTACTACACTTGTTATAAAGTATTTCGGCCATCGTCTTTGTCTCTGACCTCACATTTTAGGAATCTGTTACAGGACAAATGACCTCCTCATCAGCTTAGAGGAGAAGGTAACATGGAAGGAAGAAAATGACCTAGACAATACCCATTTCTTCCAAGGTAACACAACCCAGAAGCGGCTAGACAGCATTATAAAGCACTTGAGACATGTAAAGGGAGCGTTAGTACCTAGGGTAATGCTCTGTCTTTCCCAAGGGGCAGCGTTATCTGTGTTTAAGTGTGAAAAGGGAAAAGATATTGTGGAAAAGTGACAGGCAATTCTAACTTTTTCTCATAAAGGACCAGTGCAAAATAGAAACTAAAAGGCAAAACCTTTTATTAGGCCTTGCCAAATACAACTGGACTCCTAAGAAAAAAGCATGGAAGAACATGGAAACATCTTGATCTTTCCCATTACAAACTGGTTGAATAAGTTGACAAGGTTTGCCCTCTCCATATTCTATAAAATGGAGTTGTGGGCTCTTGGTCTAAGGTCGAAGGATTGAATATATGTGGAGCATAATTTCATTGTTGTAGTGTGAGGGTTGAAGATCGGAAAAGTTCATTGAGAACTTTCTGCCTTGAGCATCATCACACTCAGAAATAGAGAAAGAAGGAGAGGAATTGGGAGACTGAGGAGGGCTTGTTGCAACCAATGGTTGTAAGCCTCCTTTTTATAAACCAATAGAACTGTATCTATTTTTTCCATTTGATGCATCAGTGTCACAATTGTTTTTCAATCGTCTATGTAGCATGATATGAATGGCTTAGATCTGTACTGTTTCATGTTTCTCATATGCTAGTTTAATCAATAACAAACTATACTATTGTAGAGATTACACGGGTGCTTTGATTGATTACAGGATTTGGATTTGGAGTCGGTGAAGAAGGATATATACTTCGCTGCTTGTTGTTCTCCATAGGATCTACTATCAATAAAAGAGGTAATCTCTCCATCTTACTTTGTCAATTATAAATATTATGATGAACATGTGTGCAACATCTTTGTGAACTTTATAGCTAATCTGACTGTCTGCCTCGGGCATCAGAAAGCCCTGAGAGGGATATTTAATAACCACCACCCAAGAATATTACGCTATAGCAACTGGTTGGGCCCATATATAGTGAAAGATATTACAGATGGAAGTGCGGTCAGGTTGGCTACGCTGCATGGATATTACCTGCCTGTTTATGTTAATGGAAGTCGTCTAAAACCTTACAGGGACAACCCGACATCCACCAAATGACGATATGGTTAGAGTACATGTATAAGGGAGGTTGCATGCACAGGAAAGGTGAAGAGAAGGGAGGTTCGATGGGCACATAGTGATGTTGCGCAGGAAGGGAGGCGCGGAAGGGTGCGACGAAGGCGCAGGGGTAGCGTGTAGCTAGAAAAACTAGTCGTTGGAACAGTAAAACTGGGTGAAAAATCGATTTTACTGTTGAATGGAGTGGGCATTTGGAAATTAATGCGGCGATCTGGGAGGATTTTTTACCGGTTCCTTTATGGTAAGTCATATTTAAGACTAATCTGACCATTTTTACTCATAGGAGGCTATATAATGAGGGGCGCAAGTCATAATCAGTTCCTTTGCTTTCCTCAATTCTTGCGCCATGTGCTTTACTGTGAACTCTGTGTTTTGTGTAAATTTTCCATTTGAATTTATGGGTGAGCTACCCCCTCTGACAGTAGCAACCCTGAATTCATCTTCCGAGAGAGAATGACTGCTTCTAACCTCGCTGAGTCATCGCCTGTGACAGCCTCCATAGAGATGACATCTGAAGATGTGTTTGAAGTAACCCCTGATGCTAAAGAGGTTGTGTCTATGTTGGCCAAGGGAAAGGGCAAGGGGAAGGAGAAGGGAAAGGAGAAAGGTAAGGAGAAAGGAAAGGAGAAACCCACAAATTGGGTTGCAATGAAGCCGCACACATCCCCTCAAATCGTGCATTCCCCTTGGCAGGTGCCTAAGGCATGCTTGCCCAATCTGCCCAAGCGCCCCATGTCAACCTAGGAGGAAGCTATGCTCGTGACTACGCTCTCCTGGTTTCCCGCATATGTGAAGCCAAGAAAACCAACGGTTCACACCCCAAATAACGTTGATGTGGTCCGAGAATACCTACAAATGCCGCTGGTCCCGGACGAGGTCCCTTTGATTGGTGACATGTTCGGGAGCCTCCCCTCCATAAAATTTGATGATCATGATTTAGAAAATGCAGGCGCCTTCTTAGACTTGGCCCCGGAATTATATCTTGAGAGGGTGTTGTATGATAACGTGTCGAAGGTGGACCCGATGTCGTGGGTGTGCAGATTAGAAGCCTCAGGGATATTAAATTTGTTGCGCATCCCTCACTTTGGCTGATATGCCATCACCATCTTGGTTGTGCGCCAGCTACTAGTGCTGATCCATGATGGGTGCTTGTGGATCCAAGGCCGCATCCCGATCGATGCCACGCTAATTCACCGAATCACCGGCCTGCCCATGCAAGGGCCCCATCCCATGAAGGGCTTCGGCAAGAAGTATGAGCAGAAGGTCGTCGATGAAGTATGGGAGAAGTATAAAGTTGATTGTGATAAGAGAGGATTCTTGGTAGAAACCATAGTTGATCTGGGCATGCACATGTGTACTCTATTGCTCGCCTGCAAAATGATGCACAAGTTCCAGGCATCGACCGTCCTTAGGCTTATGTGATTCAGCTAGTCGGCCGGTGTGAGAAAGGGGTCTGCTACAACTGGTCACAGTACCTCTGCGAAGAATTTCTATACAATGTGCACGACGCGTAGGACTAGGGGAAGGCATTTTTCTACTCTTGGATTTTGATTTTGATTGCCTTGGTTGTATGGGAGACACATGACGATGTGATACTCCCTGAGCTCGAGCTAGATATGTGTGAAGGTGCGTGGTATGTGAACCTTTGGGATTCGAAGGATCTAAAGAATGCAGAGGATAACAAGGTGTTCTAGGTGCTGTTTGACTGTGCGCTATAAGTAGAAATTCACTCCAGGCCGTGCTTGTCGCCCACGATCTACGAAAAATACAAGGGCATTACTGAATTCCATGTCACCATGCACAATGTGCAGATCCAGGCCCACAAATATCAAGCATGGTATAACCTTCCATATATGGCCATGGCTGCAAAGATCGATCAACTGGTCGTGACTTGGCCACCGAAATGGAAGCTTGGCTTCAAATCATCCGCCCCAGTTACAACAGGAACCTCTAGAAAGGACGCAACCCCGAAGGATACTGTCCTTCCAAGTACAGCGAAGGAAATCAAGGTGTGCACCATGGAGAATACCACAACCAAGGAGACCCCCAAGGATGTGACCAAGGGGGCAGAGTAGGAGTCTTAGCAGGACGAGAGAGTTGAAGGGCTTGGTGGGGAGTGCACAGAGTCCCCACGTGGAACAAAGTGCACAAGCAAGCCTCCGAAAGGGCAGAGAAAGTAGTGTAAGGCTACTAAGCCCGACGCGGAGGCAGAGGTCACCTTGACAGAAGAAGACTTGGAGAATAATGCGGACGTCGTCACTGTAGCTTCCGAAGACCGGTGGGCTACCCTAGAAGCTGATCAGCAGAAGGCTGCTATAGAAGCCTTGAAGTCTAGGTTGCAAAATCTTCAGTTAAAGGAAAACACGCTTCATGTGAGGTAGAATCAAGTGAGCCAGCCAACCATAGTCATAGTCTTGGCCACCATGACAGAGAGTTGAATCTGCCCCCTCTCAGGCGCAATTTCACTTTGGTACCTTTGATCTAGTGCGAGCAAGTCTGTACGTGCTCTGCTGTCGACCCCAATGTTGCAAGGCTAAAAGGTGAGCAGCTACAAACCCTCTATGCATTCATCTCCGACGAGATTCAACACAAAGAACTATGGGCGCAGCAGCAGCAAAACAAGGTCGAGCAAACCATTGTGACCAAAGCTACCGAAACCGCCCAAGCCCAGGCATCACACATCACAACAGTTGCGCATCAGACTGAATTGGAGCATTTGATAGATTGGCTCTCTCAAGATATGTCGGAGGTAATTCCTGCCTCCATTGCGCCACAAGCCAGGGTTGAAGTCTTGGTAGATGCCTTGAAGGCATCCCAGACCGAAGTACAGGTTGTTAAAGCAAATTTGGAGCAACAAATAGCTGCCCTACAAGCTAAACTACAGGCCGATACTCCTTCTGAGGTGCACGCCCAGCGAGCCACGTTGGTCAAATAAGCTACGAGCAGAATTACAACACAAATCACCAAGGGCACAGAATTGTTAGAAACTGTTATGGGGTTATGCTCCACAGTGCAAAAAAATCCCCTCCTTCGCCAATTCAATCAGGAGTTGCGCCAGAAGGAGCAAGATTTTGAGAAAATGGAAGCTACCATGCCCACCCTTGTCGTCGCGCAATGATTGGTGCATCTTCAGACCAGCCACGTGCTCAGAGATGAAATTGAGGGGCTTCACCACAAGAAGCAGGTCATCAGCGACCACCTAAATCCATGGGTCGATGAAGCTCTCAAACTTTCACAGAATTTAGATGGGGCAGTCAAGAAATTGAACTAGACCTTGGAGAGCATTACTGAAGCTACTGAGGGACCGACTTCACAAAAGCTGGTTGGCATCGCACAGAATGCAGCCACGCAGAGTGAAGGCGTCCTACCCCCTTTTTCCACCGCTTTCGAACAACTCCAGGAGAAGATGAAGACCCCACTACCGCTGTGACTTGGGACGAGTCACAAGATTGTGTTGGGGGCCTGTTGGAGTGGAGTCCCCTAACCACATTTTTAGTACATTTTTGTAATATTTTGTAATATTTAGTCTAGCACAAGGGCTTTGGAGCGGGTCAAAGCCCCCAATGAATTGTAATGGTCAAGGGGTATACCAAGAGTCTGTAAACCACAGTTTGCGGACCATAGATTAGTGCAATATAATAGGTTATAAATAGATGGCTAAATAGAGTCTAGAGGTAGGCTAAGTTTTGGATCGAACTTGGATACGAATTTGTGGATTTTTTGTGTCGATTATCTGGGTAAGGGCTCCTATTGGCTATGTGCGCGGAGACCCTGATTCTTGCTGTGTGTGGACCCCGCTGGCTGTGTGCATGGGCTAGAAAATGTAAGTTGGATCTAGATGTTAATGAATGAGAAGACTATTTTTTGATCACTGAGTACTTCTGTGTTCTGGTTATTGGTTGTGCTCTGTTTTATTTCTAAATTTATATATGTCTGTTTAATACTGATGATTTACTGATGTGCATGTGGATGCGATATTGTAAAAGGGAATGAATGCATATATTTGGTTAGAATTAGTTGCTTTTCTTCTGTTAACATGCTATCTAATTATTTATGAGCTTCACCGAAGATATTTCGCTGATATACTGTTAAGGGTTCCTGTGTTAGGGCTTCTCCAGTGCAGGTCTGTTGGATCTGGAAGGACCCACTTCAATTAACTTTCTCTCTCTTAGGGTGCAAAAACCTAGTTTCAGCACCCTCCCATACTATTTTGAGTGATACCTTGACCTGCGCAAGCAGGAAATTTTTGAAAGGGCTAGTAGTACAGGGGTTTATTGGAAAACCTTAAAACCAAACCTGGGTCAAGACCCGTCAAGCCAAAAAATGCAATCTTCATAAAGAACCTGATAGAGAGTATGCCTTCTTCAATACAAAATATATTTGAAATGTTCTTTCTTCAAATTCTTCTTAGGTTCTCCCTTCTCTTCAGTTGTGTGAGCTTCACTTATTTCCTTTCTTTTGTTTTTCTACTTGTTTGGACAGTCCCTCTTAAATTTTTTTAATGCATTGCATGCAAAGCATTGAATCTTGGACATATCTAACTTCTTGCACTTTCCAAATTTCCCTTCTTTATATTCTTGGTTCTTGTAATAAAGGCTTGAGATTGTTCATTTGATTCAATGTCATCCTTTTCCTTGATCCTAGTCTCTTCCAAGATGCATTGAGCCCACAACTCATCAAAAGGAGTAGAGTCTTTCTTAGAGTAGATGCTAGTTACAAAACTAATCCATTATGGTGTCAAGGAATTTAATAAACAAATTGTCATTTCATAGTAAAAAAATTTCTCCCCAAGCCCATGTAACTAATCTCTTATCTGTGAAATATTCATCGGGTACAAGGCCATATCTTCATCCTTAAATTTCTTTATTTTGTATAGTTGGTTTCTCAAAGAAATATTTTGACCTAATGTGTTTATAGAATATAGATCTACGAGCTTGTCATACATAGCCTTAGAAGTCTTCAAATTAGTAATAAATGGAACAAGATGATCCTTAATGGATTTGAAAATCATCCTTTGTGCCCTTACTTCTACTTTCTTGTATTTTTCTAGCTATTGAGTCTTGTATTGGTTAGGTTCAACAACTTCACTGAGGGCATACTCCATTATTTCATGTTTTGTAAGTTCCAAATCAATCCTTTTCTTCCATGATAGGAAATTTGTTGATCAAACGAGCTTATTGATTTCCTTGAAGATGTTGAGATTGCAACAAGATGATGAGCTTAGTGAAAAGAGTCACCTTCACTAAGTGGGCCCGCAGGCTATTTTTGGCTCAAAGTCTATTTTTAAACTATGTCTATTTTTAGACATGTTGATCATATTCTATGAGTTGCAGGATGCTATTTGTGGATGGTTGGTCAAGTTGGAAAAATAGATGGACTTCTATTTTTATACATATTGGGTGGAATCTATTTTTAGATTTCCAGTCTAATAATAGATATGTCGAATATTATTAGCTCTTAATAATATTTGGACTCTAAACATTATCTTATTCTCTTGGAGCACTTCTTAAGTGCACAGATGTGGCACAGGAGCTGACAGAAGGAATTATGCTATTCCTGAGGGTTCGCTGGAGCTATTGCATGGAGGACTTCAGTTAGAACTCATGTGACAAAGTTTGGTGGAGTTGTGTTCAGTTTAACTCAGTTAGACACAGTTGAGCTAGTTGTATCTAGTCTAACTGATTAATACACTAGTGAGAGTGGTGTGAATTAATTAATAATTAATTCACTAATTATTAGCTCATTAATCAACTGAAGAATACATCAGTTAACTACAGTGCATGGACAGTTTCAGTGGAGACTAGTGGAGAGGTAGGTGAAAGAGCAAGTGTGACTATCAGTTGTGACTATAGTGATGCATGGTTTGCATCCAACACTCAGTGGAGATGCCAATGAGGATTGCGCAGTGCAATCCAGGTGGATTCAAGTTCATTCAGAGCCATTATTCAGCAGGGATTGCATAGTAGAGGCAAACAAGCAGGTGGTAGAGATCGGTGCATGGATTTGCTAGATCGGACCTGATTAGTGTGTAGCGATTGTATTGTATTGAGAGCTTGACATGTTCAGATTTGTATGAGGATTTTTACATGATCTCTATGACATATATTGTATACAAATAGTTGGGGTTTTTAGCTTCAGGCTTTCCGGTTAAAACACTGTGTTAATGTGTGTGAATTTTTATGGTTTCATGTGTGCATTGCAATTGATTTAATTTCCACATGTGATGATCAATGAGTGGAATAGATTCTGTATTGTGCATGAAGTCAAATAGTGTGTGATCAGGATAATATTAGTTATATAATTTATACATGGTATCGGAGCAGTTGATCATTGGAGCAGATTGCAATTATTGAAGCGGTTGAGTTTTGTGCTGGTGGAATTCGAATTTGCTGCAGTGTTTTCTTGGTGTCGAAGTTGAGATGTCTTTCAATGGATTGCGATTGGAGTATGCCCTTGAGGGCAGCTTGAATTATATTGCATGGAAGGACAGGATGGAGGCAGTGTTGGATGATAATGGTTTGAAGGAATTCATAGATGCAGGAATTCTGAAACTTGCTTCTAGTGATGCAGCCACACTTGACGCATGGCAAAATAAGACAGCAAAATGTCGAAGAATTATGTTGGAAGGTGTGAAGGATCACATAATGTCTAGCCTTCATGTTAAAGCTAGTCCATTCTTGATGTGGAAAGCTTTGAAAAACTTGTTCCAAAGAAGAAGTGACCAACGGAAGTTGGCGCTTAAAGACAAGCTCAGAAAAATAAAAATGGAGAAAGGCGAAAGTATACCCAAGTACCTCATGAAGTTTGTCCAATGCAGGGATGAGCTGGGAAGTGTGGGGGTTACTGTAGATGAAGAGGACTTGGTGAGCTTGGATCTCCTTGGGCTTCCTAAAAGTTGGAATTCCTACAAGGACTCTGTCAATGGTAGGGAGAAACTGCCAGGATGGGAGTGACTTTGGTCAAATCTTGTGCAGGAGGAGATAAGGCAGAGTACCAGGGATGGATCTTCATCAAAAAATGAAGATGAAGAAATTGCGCTTTGGCTACCAAAGAAAGGAAAGAAAAGGGAAAGAAAAATCCTTCTCAATCCGGTGCGAAAGGCAAGAAGAAGGACTTGTCCAAGGTGAAGTGCTTTCACTGTCACCAACACAGACATTATGCCACTAATTGTCCAGAGAAGAAGAAAAATAAGCAGGCTGTTGGATCTGCAGCTTGAGAGGCCTTAGCCTTGTAGTTTGAGCTAGATTTTTCACTAATCGCATGCTTGGTTTCAAGTGTGATGGGATCAGTGTGGTTTCCTGACAGTGGTGCTCTTTCCATATGACCGGAGACAAATATTTGTTCAATGATCTGGATGAGAAGGATCTTGAAGTGCACATCGAGATGGGTGATGATGGTAGATACAGTGCGAATAGTATCGAGACCATTTCCTTTGAGAGGGAGTTTGTTAAAACTTTCATATTGAAGGATGTCATGCATCTTCCAGGATTGAAAAAGAATCTGATCTCGTGGTGATGTTGGAAGACAAGGGATATGATGTTGTCTTTAGCAAGGGAAAGGCTTTCCTACGCATTAAGGAAACTGGTGAAACCTGGAGGATAGGGGTTCGAGTTAAGAACCTTTACAATTGCAGGTAGATGGCTACGCAGCAATGGTATGCAAAGCAAAAGGAGTGGTGAGCCGGGATGAGGGCGAATTGTGGCACAGGAGATTGGGCCATCTTCACCATGGTGCTTTGAAAATTTTGCAGCAAATTTCTACCGGGCTTCCCAAGGGTACACTTGCGTAGTAAGATCAGTGCAAGGGATGTACTTTGGGAAAATTTGTGAAAGCCACCTTTCATGAGAAGGATAGTCGTGCCACGATGATCCTTGAGAGAATTCACACAGACGTGTGCGGACCTTTATCAGTAGCTTCGATAGCAAAGCACAGGTATTATGTGATATTTGTTGATGAATTTTCTCGTAAGTGTTGGATCTTCTTCATGCAGAAGAAGATCGAGACATACTCAAAGTTCTATGAGTTCAAGGCACTGGTTGAGAAAGAGTCGGGGAAGCAGGTGAAGGCTCTAAGGAGCGATAATTGTGGTGAATTCATTTCTGGAAAATTCAAAGACTTTTTCAGTGCAAAAGGAATTCAAAGAGAGCTCATAGCGCCTCATAACCCACAACAGAATGGGGTCGCGGAGTGAAAGAACAGAATGATTATGGGTGCTGCACAGGCGATGTTGCATGATCAGGGCCTTCCCATACACTTGTGGGCTGAGGCATGTAACACTGCGGTTTATGTGCAAAACCGTTGTCCTCATAGAGTACTTGGCATGAGTACACCCGAAGAGGCATTTTCTGGTAAGAAGCCTGATATTTCTCATTTGAAGATTTTTGGCTCACCTGTTTACATTCATGTGACGAAGGATGCTAGGAAGAAGCTGGAGCCAACTGTAGAGGTTGGGATATTTTTGGGGTACATAGAAACACCCCACAACTATCGTGTGTATTTTCCAGACAGTCGGAAGACTGTTGTGCGACAGGATATCAAATTTCATGAAGAGAAAGCCATGAAGTGCTTTCTTGAGAGGGATCCACACTTGCATGCAGATGAGGAGCTATTAGTTCCTAAGGATGAGCCTCAGGATGTGGATCAGCCACAAGAGGAGGTTCATGGAGTGGAAGAAACCACTCATGCAGCGGCAAACATCAAAGGGCAGAAGCGCAATATAGAAGATGAGCAACTAAATCTTGATGTAGAGAATATTGTAGGAGCACCTACATCACAACAGACAAAGATACCACCTAACCGATATAATCGGATACATTATTTCATGAGAAAGTGCGAGACAGAGCCATCCTTTTCTTCGAGGAAGATGAGGACCCCGCATGGTAGATGCCATGGTGGAAGAGTAGGATTCGATTGTCAACAAGCAGCATGGAATATTGTCCCAAGGCCGGAAGGGAAATCAGTGGTAGGTTCGAGATGGATCTACAAAGTGAAGCAAGCTACTGACTGGAGCGTAGAGAAGTACAAGGCAAGATTTGTTGCCTGGGGCTTCTCACAGATTGAGGGGATCGACTATGAAGAAACCTTTGCACCTGTCGCAATTTATTCTTCCATATGGAGCATCCTTTCTCTCTCAGCGCAGATGGGTTGGCACATTCATCAGATGGATGTGAAGACTGCGTTCCTCAACAAAGTCATTGAGGAGGAGGTGTACATAGAGCAGCCTGAAGGTTTTGAAATATTCAGCAGCGAGTAGCATGTGTGCAGGCTCAAGAGAGCACTGTATGGGCTTAAACAAGCACCTCGTGCTTGGTACACACGGATAGACAGTTATTTCACCGGACTTGGTTTTACCAAGAGTGAGGTGGATCCCAACCTGTACTAGATTGTGGTTGAGGGTAAGTTGCTGATCATTGTACTTTATGTAGATGATTTGATATTGATGGGAGATGAACTGTTGATACTCTCATGCAAGGCAGATCTTGCAAAGGAGTTTGAGATGAAGGACTTGGGCCTCCTTCATTATTTCCTGGGATTGGAAATTTGGCAGCGGAAGGGTGGACTGTTTGTGTCTCAAGGAAAGTATGCCCGGGAGATACTGGAGAAGTTCAACATGCAAATCTGCAAGCCTATCGACACTCCTCTTCCTGGTGGTTGGAGGAAAGAGGATGCTACATTGGCAGAGGTAGTGGATGCCACTATTTATCGACATTTGGTTGGTTTGCTCATGTATCTAGTCAATACACGACCGGACATATGCTATGCTATTAACCAGCTTTCACAAGCTATGGTTAAGCCTGCCAAACTCTTTTGGAAGGCAGGCAAGCATGTCCTGAGGTATCTCAGGGGCACATCTAGATATGGATTGTGGTACAGACAGTTGGATGAGGTGAGGCTGCATGGCTTCACGGATGCAGATTGGGCAGGGAGCCCAACGACGTAAAGAGCACACATCCGGAGGGATTTTCGCATCGGGTCTACAACAGCTGTACAACAGAAACAAATATCCGGGTGGCACCCGCTCTCGTTGGAGGCCGAGTACAATGGCAGCAAGCTGGCTGCATGCGAGGCTATATGGATGAGGAAGATCCTTGCCCAAGTTATGTTCGGTTCACACTTAGATCCTACTGTGATATATTGTGATAATCAAAGTTTCATTAAACTCTCAGTTAATCCAGTATTTCATGATAGATCTAAACATATTTACATCCGGTACCATCATATCAGAGATTGTGTGCAGCGGAAGATCATGTTACTATCTTACATTCCTACGGAGGATCAGGATGTAGATATTCTGACGAAGGCGCTCACCAGGAGCAAATTCGAATACCATAGAGACATGATCGGGGTGGTAGATAATCCCTATCTTGTTGAGAGGGAGTGTTGAGATTCAACAAGATGATGAGCTTAGTGAAAAGAGTCGCCTTCACTAAGTGGGCCCCGCAGGCTATTTTTGGTGCAAAGTCTATTTTTAGACTATGTCTATTTTTAGACATGTCGATCATATTCTATGAGTTGCAGGATGCTATTTGTGGATGGTTGGTCAATTTGGAAAAATAGATGGACTTCTATTTTTAGACATATTGGGTGGAATCTATTTTTAGATTTCCAGTCTAAAAATAGATATGTCGAATATTATTAGCTCTTAATAATATTTGGACTATAAACATTATCTTATTCTCTTGGAGCACTTCAATTAAGTGCACAGATGTGACACAGGAGCTGACAGAAGGAATTACGCTATTCCTGAGGGTTAAGTGGAGCTATTGCATGGAGACTTCAGTTAGAACTCATGTGACAGAGTTTGGTGGAGTTGTAGAAGTAGTTGGTAGAGTTGTGTTCAGTTTAACTCAGTTAGACACAGTTGAGCTAGTTGTATCTAGTCTAACTGATTGATACACTAGTGAGAGTGGTGTGAATTAATTAATAATTAATTCACTAAATATTAACTCATTAATCAATTGAAGAATACATCAGTTAACTACAGTGCATGGACAGTTTCAGTGGAGACCAGTGGAGAGGTAGGTGAAAGAGCAAGTGTGACTATCAGTTGTGACTATAATGATGCCTGGTTTGCATCCAACACTCAGTGGAGATGCCAATGAGGATTGCGCACTGCAAGCCAGGTGGATTCGAGTTCATTCAGAGCCATTATTCAACATGGATTGCGCAATAGAGGCAGGCTAGCAGGTGGCAAAGATCGGTGCATGGATTTTCTATATCGGACCTGATTAGTGTGTAGCGATTGTATTGTACTGAGAGCTTGACATGTTCAGCTTTGTATGAGGATTGTTACATGATCTCTATGACATATATTATATACAGATAGTTGGGGTTTTTAGCTTCAGGCTTTCCCATTAAAACACTGTGTTAATGTGTGTGAATTTTTGTGGTTACATGTGTGCATTGCGATTGATTTAATTTCCGTATGTGATGATCAATGAGTGGAATAGATTCTGTATTGTGCATGAAGTCAAATAGTGTGTGATCAGGAGAATCTTAGATATATAACGCATTAGTTATATAATTTCTACAGAAGAAAGAACCCATATGACATGTAGACCCATAAATAGAGTAATAATATGATACTTACCTGTCAACCAATAGTATTTCCTTCTTTGATGATGTAACCAACTATATTGATGCTTTCAAGATCTTCAAATAGACTTCAATGATGTCCTAGAAAGATGTCTCCTAGGATACCTTCAACAAAAGCTTCAAAGAGTGATGAATGATTACATGATGCTTCCTTTAAAAGTGTCTTCTAATGAGCCTTCTTGTGATCTTCCTTCTCAAGATTTCCTTTGATGGGAGCTTTAAGTAGTCTTCTTTCTTCCTTCAATAATATTTGTATCCTTCTGCAAGTGATTCCCCTTGGAAAATCCTTCTTTGTGTCCACAATATTATCTTCTTAGTTGCCTTCTCTTGCTCACCTTAGCTATGATAGCATGTTGGAAAACGTAATATGGCGACTATTAAATTATATTTTCCCTTTTCATTTATATTTTCTTGTGATATTTAATTGTCTTCTTGTGTTTTATTTATGAGATATTTTAATCAAACAAATATCAAGAGAAATACAATAAATACAATGGAAAAAAAATTAGGCTCCAAGCTAGTGCAAAACCTCTCCAAGGGGCAATCATGGAAAATTTATTCTCTTCTTATAGAATCTTCTTCAAATGAGACAATCCAGACCCAAACTCTAGACCAAGTCCTCCTCCAAGTACAGAATCCTTATCTGATGATATCTACTTCTCAAGTTTAACTTAGTAAAATAAACAACATCCTTTAACTGATCTAGAAAATAATCAATATGAGAAAGAGGATATTGATTCTTTACCGTGATCTTGTTCAAAGCTTGGAAATCCACACGCATTTTCCATGTACCATATTTATTAGGAACCAAAACAATAGGAGAAACACAAAGAGATGTACAAGGTCTGATGACCCCTTGTCAAGAAGTTGTGGAATTTGCTTCTTAATTGTTGCATTCTCCGAAACTGACATTTTATACATGCCAATATTCAGAAGTGGTGCATCTTGCTGCAATTGAATCTCATGTTGGATTCCTCTTTTTGGAGGTAACCCTTCAGGTTCCTGAAACATATTTTCATAAGTGTTAAAAACTTCAACTAATTCATGCTTGAGTTTAGAATCAAATCTTGAGAAGGCTTCAGATTCAACAATATCTTTACCTTTAATCATCAACAACACAAAAATATTACTAGCATTCACAAGCCTTTTCATTTGACTTGTACTAACAATAGATAAGTTCATCTTCTTCCGACACGCTCTAATAATATACTCAACTCAATCTTTGAAAATATTATATTTTTTTCTCATGAAAATAGAATATGGCTCTTCGATCATATAAATATGGACTCCTTAAGGAAATCCCACAAATATCAAGTGGTATAATATCACGCTAGACTACCTCGTCTATAAAATTTGCAGTGATGGAAAAATTGAGTTTACATTTTCTTGTCACTTGAAATCTGGCATCATCACATACCCAACCCAAAGGATAAGGTTTTGCATGAGGTGTAGTCTCTAAATTAAGTTTCTTGACAATTGCTTCAGAGTTAATATTGACTTGAGATCCACTATTAAATAATGTATCGACCTTTGTATGTTTTGTAACGACTCCGATATGAAAATGCTCACTTCTTTATTTATCATTTTGAGATTCAATAGGCTTGCTAGAAAAAATATTACTTGCGTTAGAAGCTATACCTTTTATTCCCATGGATGTGATTTTGGTTTCATCACCTAAATTAGATCATAGATCTTGTTGAGTTGTAGCAGCAGTCTTTTGTTTCCCCTTGTTATTGAACTTCTTTGGTCTCAATTCTGGATGTAATTTTCAGCAGCGGTCTTCATCATGGCCATATTTTGAACAATGTTTACAAGTAATTTTCTCCCCCTCTTTCTTGATAGTAACATTTTTCTTATCTTTGCCTTTAAATTTCCCTTTTCCTTTATCTCTATATTTAAAGGGTTTCTTTATGGACTCTTGAGGAACATTCTTGCCTCTTGATTCTAAAAGATTTTCCTGAACACATACTTCATCTAGATTGGTGGGATTAAAAATAATTATAGTATGTCTCAAATAACTATGTAATCCACCTATATACTTGTTAACACTGGAAAATCGTACAGCAGAATATGACATTAATTAATGTCAAGCCTAAGGATTTACAAGGCAGGAACACATTATGGAATCAAGAAGTATTTAAAATCTCTAAGGTTTTGAGAAGATCATATTTGAACTAGTCTTAAATGATAAAATGTGCGCTTAATCCTTCGAGAAGAGCACCTTCTGTGCACCATTTTGCTCGATAAGCGCGCATTCCTGGAAAAGGAAAAATGTCGCTTTCCAGGACCACACAAAGCAAAGGACAATTACTCCTTATATGAAGCCGCCTAAGGATAGCCACCAGTTCCTCCTTAGACACTATGTGAGCACACAATGGAATATTTGGAGCACACAATGGAATCATACCTCTCCCTTGGGTCACCATCCATCATGTACCAAGAGAGGGAAGGAGGATTTGAAACTCCCCTATATAAAGCCACCAAGAGATGAAGAAATGGTGATCACATTGTTAAGCTGGCCAAAGTTTCCCAAGCAACACCAGCAGTGTGTGACCCAAAGCTAGACTTGAAGAGGAATCGATCGTTGGCCACCCAAAAATCCTAGTCCACCACGGCAGAGAGAGAGGGAGACTACATGAGAGGTAGAGCTTGGAAGGCAACATCCTTGCATCGAAACCTAGAGCCATTGCCTAGGTGCCCTTTGGCAAGTGGTTAAAATTTCTTCTCCATTTCAAATGTTTAATAAGAAGAGGCATTTAAGCCATTGTTGGTATTATTATCATTTTGACTCCTTTTAATAGCTTCTGTATATTTGTGTTTTAGTTTTAGTTTACTTTGAGCATACATTTGCATACTTTTTCCACTGAATTGTGTTCTTTTGAGCTCCACCACTTTCTTCCTATTACCAATAGTTTAAGGAGTAGACCACACTCTTTAAACTGGTGCGATTTCGTACACCCATGCATCAAATCCACCACAACAGGATTGGCGACTCCACTAACGTGTTCCAAATTTATGTGGTTGTGCCATCTTTTGCAGGAGACCCTTTGTCTATGGTGGAGTGGAGCTGGCAGTCCTCTAACCCATCTTACAGTCCCTAGATTCACTGGAGTGATAGACTGAAGAAGGAAGCTCCTAATATTTTTTACTTTCAGGATTTTTGCATGCATTATTTCCTCACAGACGCGCAGGGTGTGTGTTCAGCTTTGACCTGTGCGTAGGAAGGCGCACCTGTCAAGGATTTTTGCGTGCAAATGGCAGAATGAGATTTTTCTCCCTATATTCTGCATTTTTCTACTTATAGGGTGTTGGGCAGCCCCTAATGTATCTGCCAACACTTGTGTGGATACCCCACAACTTCTGAGAACCCACTTTTTGCTGCTTTCTGTAGGCATAGAGTTAGTTTCTCTTTAAGTTGATTTTTTGCAAAAATCTTCACATAGTTTAAGTAGGGGGGAAATTAACCATTGCATTCCGAATAATTTATATTTTGCAAAAATTTGGTATTCACACTTAGATTAACTAGTCCAAGTAAGTGGCCCAAGACCACACATGCATAAGCTAGTGTAGAAATTGTTTAGCCTAATTCAATTTTTGCATTTAGGAAATTGTGGGACTAGGATTGAATTGCCAATGCCTATTCTTGGTATTAATATTATGACGCCAGGTTAGAGCAAGTAATCTTTGCTTCCTTTGCACCCTCCGGTGATCCTAGGAAAGAATATGAATGCTCTATTTTTGTGATTCGCCATCTCCCTTTAGTTAGTCACATATATTAACTAGGAAGATTTGAAAGTGGCCCATTATCCGCACACATTTTCCATTTTGAGCCAGGAACAAGATAACGTAGTTTAACTAGGGTATTTTTTGTAAAGGATCATTGATATCCAATTGTTTAAACTATGAGCTTGTTCACCTTATGCTCACACACACTCACCCACTAAGAAAAGAAAGCCACCTAAAACTAACTTAAACAAACTCACTAAATTCTCCCCACAGGGGCCACAAGAGAATTTATAGATTAAGTTAGGATCAAGGGGGTATGCATCCAATAAGCCGCCTTGATCACACTTCATATTGAAACATATAATTTTTCTATTTAAGGAGCTTCAAAATCCACCTATCGGCCCACGGAAAATAAAACCCGAGTGCGGCAGAGACCCGATTCAGAGGTGGTTAGGCTTAGGCGCAGTGCGTGCGGTATCAGTTGGGGCTACCTGACCTGGCTGATACTCGGTACTATTAGCTGACTACCAAGAAGCCCAAGACTCGAACGCTCACGTGGGACAGTGGTTCTTAGTGGCCAAAAAATAGGGCATCCTTTACCCTATAGGTGACGGTGCAGGCAAGCGCCAGACCCTCTACCCTTACCTTGGTGGATTCTCTTCGGCTGACTAGGGGCGTTGCCAGCTCTTATGGGACGTTGTGCCAGCACTCGCAAGAAATATTCTCAAGGCCCAGTTACTTTTGAGTGTGTGAGGACGCATAGGTCTTCTATGATTTTGAGTATCATGTGAAAAATAAACAAAAACCATATTTTTGTTTGATTGATCACATAGATTAAGTTAAAGGGAAAATCATTTTATTTTTTCTTTGTTTTATGTATGTGGCTATAATTTTGCTTTTACCTAGACTCTATCCCCTCAAAGTTTTCTAAAACCTAACCTGGTTGACACCTAAATGGTCCCAACAGAACCTCGTTGATCCAGGCATCTTTTGGACCTCCCCCCATTATAGGGAGGGGTTCCAGGTCTTTCACCATTTAGGCATCAAAGACGGAATGCTACCACCATCATTGGTTCATCCTTCATTGGAAAAACCATAGTTGGGAACCCTATTCAGTCTCCCAACACCACACCGCACACCACTCCCCCCTCGACCCCTAGGGGGTAGAGGAGCGTGTCCCATCCAGGAAGCCAGCTGAACACACAGCAGGGTACGTCACAGACTAACCCTCGTTCTAACTAGAACTTCATGTCTTCACATGTTTCCATGGTGTCAACCTCCCAGTCACCCTTCTTAGCTGCGTTGAATCTACTCGATTTAACCAAGCTCACAAATGACCCCATCGCACACGATCCTTCATGGCCTCCCATGCCCATGAAGCTCCCTTCAGATATACCAAAGTTCGAAGGCAAGCAAGCGGAAGACCCAGGTAATAATATAATGACCCTTCACCTGTAGTGCTCATCGAATAGTATCATCGATGAGACTATTCGACTGAGGCTATTTCAACGCACTCTTACGGGAGTAGCCGCGAAATGGTATGTGGAGAAACCTCCTACTTCACATGGAACCTTTAGCGCCCTTGCTACCGCATTCCTCACTTATTTTCAGATACCCATTCACCATTATTCAGGAATGGAGTTACTGACTCATTTTAGACAAACCCCCGCCATCCATATCTCTGACCATCTTCATGAGTGGAGGCAGTGTCGCAGTTTATGAAAAGCTAAACTCGGCGATCGGGTCCTCTTAGATTTATTCTTGAAAACTCTGACAGCGGAGATTTCAAAGGATGTGGCGCAGCAATACCCCACATCCGAAGAGGACGCAATCAGTAAATCCCAAAAGCTTGAACTGATTTATACGTAGTCACAATACATTTACAATATCCTGCCTAATGCCTCGCGCCTGCAAACTTATCAAGAATTGCAAGGCATGTCAAACTCTGCAGACGGACTAGTTGGGTAAATGACCCAAGGGTACCTAGGCAGCAGTATTCACAATCCCGATTATGCACATATTTCCACCTAGAACATGTCTCAACCCGGATTTCAAAGTCATCACATGCCTCAACAAGATTTGACTAGTAGGGCGCAAGCGTATCACCAAGGAGGACCCTATCCTCCGGCTGAGGGGACCTAGTATGCAAGAAGAAACACTGATGGAAGAGCTCCCCACCAATGGCTAGCTGCAAACAAGGGACAACGTTATGCTCAGTCACAAGCACATGAAACACCTACGCAAACCAATGCACAGGTGAATTTTGTGCAGCCGTCCCAAAATCAACCACACCAGTACAACCAGGAGAACTACCCTCCTAACGTGGTTAAGAAAAAATCAAAAAATAAGCCCAAAGGGAACCCTTGACAGGGGGAAGCAACCAACAGCGCCCACCACGATCCCAGGCTGGAGGTAACTCCAACCAGAATCAAAACCAGGAGCCAAGCAATGCACAATGGCAAGGCAAAAGGCCACCTCTGCGAACAAACCATTCTTGTTCAATATGTGCTGAGTACGGGCACTATACTCACCACTGTCCCGATCTCCCTGAGCTAAAAAAGCTTCAGAGTAACCAAGGATAAGGAGGATCTTCCTAGCAAACCGCTGTTATGCAAGAACCTTTCCCCCACCAAGGGACGGTCAACACTCAACAACAAAACCCAGATTATTCTAGGAAAAACAGCCCTGAGATCTACATGACAGGAGAAGAGATGTTTTTCCAGACACAGAATCGCAGTTACAACACCCCACCAGACTCCACTACATCAGGGGCTAGTACTAGTGCATCGACTGCACCTTTGAATTTTTTAAAGATGCCTATAGAACCATTGCCAAAGATGGCAAAGGGACCTAATAGGTGAGCAGGTAACTACTCCAAAGCAGCCCATAATTATAGCATCATGGACGATTTAGCTCAATCATATGCTTCTATGTCCGCGTTGGAAGTACTGCAGCCATGCCCAAAGCAACGGAAAGCCCTACTTTCTGCATTAGGTGCTGTCGACCCTGTTGATACGTGCATGATGGCTTTTGACTTAGACAAAGCCGCCCCTGGGCTTCCTTCCATGGTCGCATTCCAGATACCAGTATCGGTATAGAATATCACTATTCACCGATGTGTCATTGACGAGGGTGCATCAACATGCATCATGTCAAAAAATGTTTGGTAGAAGTTGGGTTCTCCCGAACTAAAACCCTCGGTCATAATGCTTAGAGCATACGATGGTCGTCCCTCGACTCCCGTCAGCCTCTACCAAAACGTACCAGTCTGTTTAGCCGGCAAGACGATCCACATAGACATTGAAGTCTTGGGCGCTCACTTGGATTACAATATACTCCATGGGCGGAGTTATATGTATGCCATGTCCACCATAGCCTCCTCCGTCTTCCGTATTATGATGTTCCCCCACGAGGATCTCAACCTTACTGTAGACCAACTGACACACAACAAGAAGCATCCCCTAACCAACACAGATGTAATTATACCCTATGTAGATACAGCCACAGATGGTCTTTCACGGTACCAAGAATATGACTCTAGCTAATTCAAATCGTCGTCCATCCTAGGGTCATTCCTAGGAGATCCTCCCATTATCCTTGAGGTATCACCCGATGCCACAGGGGCCCCGATGTGCATGATGTCCACATCAAGCACCGAGGTTAGTCAGGACATGGACTCAAGCAGTAATGACATGAAGGCATCGGCCACGACAGCCTCTCTAGCCTACGCCGCCTCCCAAACCCCTTTCCTCTAGCCTCCAGATGGCTTTGTCTCCCAGCAGGTTTTGGCAACACTGGTGCTACCCAACATATCGTTGGCATTCCCAGTTTGGTAACTCCCCCTTCCGGAACAACATCCACCAACGTTATTGTCATAGGGTTAAAGCCCCTCAGTCCCAAGGAGCCCCAACCAACCCAAGAAACAGTTGAGACCGCCCCCGCAAAGGAAGTTCCCTTTGCGAAACCAGTTATCATGGCCAAGAAAACTGCAAACTGAGGAAAGAAGATGGTGACCCCCGCCATTCAAAGGGAATCACTAGTCTGCACCATATGTGATGTTATAGGTCACCCTACCCACATATGTCCGGAGCTGGACGAGTTAAAACCACTCCTTGTTTACTGGATAAATCAATCTTGTGGACAAGATTGATCTCCCTAGTACCAAAAGGTAATATAGCAACAAACAGCCAAATAAACCTATCTTTCTATAAACATATGCGATTTACAAAAGAATACTATAAAGGTGTTAAGGTCTTACCGTAGATCCAATGCTTGTTCGAAGTATTTGTCCCTCGGTCACTTGAAGGAGTTATCTTTTATAGACCTACAGCCACAAACAAGCAAACATTAAATAGCACCTATATAGTAAATATTATAAATCATGTCTATCATGGTGATCAAGGAATCCATGAAATAAACAGTTAATTAATAGCTTATTGAGAAAAATGAATTCATTTGTATTAACTTTGAATGAAGAAAACCTTACAACCTTAGCCTTGATGTTGAGCAGGCCTTCCCTGGGTCTGAAGCAGGAATCTCCTCTACTCTTACAAGCCTTGCACTCTCCAACTGAGACAGATAGAGGTATGTGATCTCTCCTCACAAAATCTTAGTCAAATGAGTCTGAATCCCAATAGCACTTAAGCTCAAATAATTCTAAAGCTTGAACTCCCTTTGAGGCTACCCAATGCCTCTTTTTATAGTGCAAAAGAGGAGGTTTCAGTTCCAACTATGAAGGGATAGAATCCTCCTTCAAAGGGATAAGCTCCTCACATCAAGGGGTTAGCTCCTTAAGGTAAGGGATACATGAACCTCAAAAGAGCGGTTATGCCACCGCAAGATTCTTTCCAGAGGCTTCTAGAAATTACTAAAAGTGATCTTTTTGAGTTGGTGCGTCTGCACAATGCTTTACATGGGTCCATGCCCATAACTTGGAAGAAATCATTGCAGTGCCGGGAGTCTGAATTGAGAAGGTGTAGGGTGACAAGAAAGAGAAAGTGCGATACCAAAGTTAAGGAGATTTTTGAGAACTTTTCTCTTATTTTCAAGGCTTGACATGAGGAACTGATGTGTTAGACTTGCAAAGGAGGAAGTATGAGTGATAATGAGCTCATACATATAGCAGAATGTCAAGATGACAATTTTTCGATTGTAATAGATTTCCCCCTAAAGTGCAAAATCTGGAATAGATGCTAATTTGAAATCTTGTCATATATGAAGAGTGTAGTACTTTATCATTTCAAGAAAGGATACATCATGGACCACTTTGAATTGAACACCTTCAAAAACATTCAAATGCAAAGTATATATATATTATAAACACCATCATTCTTTGGTGAGACTACATATGAATTGAACTAACTAGAAAACTAACTAAACTGTTCTGATACAGGAATGATTTTGTAATACATCAATAGTATAGACATGTGTAGACACAATATGGACGCAGCCATCTGTTTATGAATAGTCCACTATATAAATGAATAACAAAATTTCTCGCAGCCTGGATGGTAGAAACTAGATCCAAGGTCTTGATTTCCGCTTCTCAAACCAATACGATTCTATCCATGTGAATGAATGTGTCGAAGTCGAACATGGTAGAAACCATTTGATTATCAGTCAATGATGTGAACTGTTAACAAGTGTGAGAGTAACCACCAGTAATGTCAATGGCTCTTAAAGTACTCAGTACAATCCATGAAATGTGAATGAATGAGTTGAAGTCGAACATGTCACGGAATCATTCGATCGAAGGTCAATGATGCAACCTGTCATTGAAGGCGAGAAACCTGCCATTGAGGCATGCAAATTTCAAGGTACTGACGATTTCTAGATCAACTTCCTAGATAATGAGTTGTCGTCGATAGAAAGCGATCCGTCATAGGCAAGCCCATAACACGAAATCATAGATCAAGTTTTGAAGAAATATATTTGCAAGGACTAACTCAGGGATGGTCAAAATGGAAGACAAACATTTTGCAGATGAATGGTTTGTTTGAACTATCCTCTTGAACACATAACGACATTGTAGATGGCTTGGTGACAATTGACCCAAAGCTAATACCCAAAAACCAGCTGAAGACTTTCAATATGGTTTGATTAAATGTTAGGCAAAGGATTTCCCAACCCAGGTGAACAAAAGTGTCGTGTTCAAGAGTGGTTAACGGCTTTTCGAATAATCAAAATACAACAAACAGGTTCATTTTTCTCTCTTTTCCCCCACCATTTCTAGCAAATACCTCTTTATTTTTGACAAGCTTGAGGAGGATAAAATTTTCTTGTTTATAAGCTCATCCTTCAGATGAGTCCAACTTAGTTTAAGATTCGAACCCTAAGAAGGAGTGGTTCGTTCCTGTTTAAAATTGAACAGGTCCTTTACTGTTAAATTTTAACGAGTCCAATATAGGAGAAACTCGGTGTTTTTCAATTTTAGGGAGTCAGAAGAAAAACTTAAGAAAACTCCATGGGTTTAATTTTTCATAAATTTAGTCTCTCGAGCTCGAAAAAGGATAAAATAATGCGAGAGAGAAATCTATTGACCATAATTAGTCAACATATACCTTTTTCGTAAATAGTCCATTTCATTCTGTAAAAGGGGTAAACTTATACTGAAGGGACGATCATTCATTTATTTTAACGAGTTCGAATAATCAAGTACTCGGCAATCTTTTCAATTTTCGAGAGTCTGAAAAGAGCTTAAAAGAGGACTCCAAATTTTCACTTTTTTTAAATTTTTGAAAGAGTCCGAAAAAGTGATAAAAGTATGCTCTTTGTTGAAAAACGATCAATTTTCCCGAAAAATCCAATTTTCTGCACAAAAACCGAAACATTACACATACATGTTTAAGATAAATAAAAATGCTTTCAAAAATAACCTTTTTAAAGTGAAAAATAAACAAATTAAAAATTCATCTATTCGAAAAAACTTATAAAAAGGACTTTTCTAACTTCATTTTTACCATTTGTGTTCAGAGTGAAAAGTGAGAGCTTTTGGATAAAAACGTTCCTGCGAAGATTCTGGAAAATCCGTCCAACGAAATCGAGAATCGTAAACTCTAGGTAATCCACAACCTCCTTATCTTGCATTTCATCCATCTATATTTCATTTTTAGGTTTTAGATTTCATTTTTTAAGCAAAAATAGGTTGAAAAAATCGCCCGTGGGGGTTCGCAGGTGCAACATGCAGGCCTCGCGGACCCCGACTTTTTTCTACATGGAAAAAAGTTGTGGGTCCACACCTGTTCCACAGTACCCGTGCGTACCTACGCACTGTGCATGAAATTAAGGTGTGGACCCTGCGCAATGAAATTTCAAACTCAAATTTCTTAAATTCCGCCCAAAAATTTTCAAAAAATCTTGTTCTAATATGTATTTTTATGCATTGTAGGACATACAAGATGCTTGTTTGGAGAGAACGCGAGCATGAAGATGTAGATGATGCCACAATGAATCATTTGCCTACAATGAAGGCATTGAGAGCATGCGATTTGTATAAATTCTGGGCCATTCAGGGCATGAGGGCACAGGTAGACCTCCTGACGTGGCTGGTGAACAGATGGAATGTACAGGACTAGTGTTTTTTTATTGGCGACCACCGGCTCAAAATTGAGCTGGAGGATATCTATTTTTTGACTGGTTTTTCCAAGAGGGGTAAACAAATTTCTCTTTTTGGGGCTAGGCCAGGTGGCCAGTCTGTCGCTAGTCTCCGACTAGAGTTCTGTGATGATCAGGCAGACCCCCGGGACAAACGGATTGACATAAAAACTATCATCCATCTCCAGCTTAAATTTATTTCATTTACTGTCACCAGACTGTGTGGGAGCGCAGCGTTGCATGTGGCTACCGGTTCCCAAATGCGCATTGCTGTAGACTGTTTTCGAGGCACTGTTTTCAACTAGTGCGAAGCTGTGTTGGCCAATGTAAAAGGCTAACTAACCAGAGCAAAGAATGAAAAGGTAAAAAAATTTGGATATGGATCCATTGTAGTCACCTTTGCTCTAGAGAGGATCCCCATGTTAGCTCCGCAGCACATTTCTGTTGATGTTGGTCGACCTCGAGAACCTAGGATGGTTCGTTGGGTTGCATTGATGGCCCGTCATGCTGAGGGCATCGAGGTTGTTCGATTTTATTCTTCATACTTTCATTGGTTGGAACGCCAAATTTTTTTTATAGAGGACTTTCCATATGCCAGGATAGATTTCCGCGGCGACCGAGAGATGGCTCTCCCAGGAGGGGAACAGTGGGATGAATCAAGTAAAAATAATTTTCAACAATTTCTAAGTTCTAATTTTTTTGTATTTTAATCGTCCCAAAACTAATAATCAAAAGTTTAAATGTAGATGTGGGCCCACGGCGACCAGCCAATCTCTAGCCTTATGAGAGGAGGAATCTAGCTACCGCAGCACCAGCCCAAGAAGGCCAATCAGCAGAGATCCTGTCTGATTTAGAGCATCACCTAGAGCGCTTGACTCTAGACATTCCAGAGACCGACATAGATGATATTCCGCTCAGATTATAGAGATATGTGATTGGTGTCCCAAGACCTTTTAGGAGGTTCCTGTGTAGGGTGGCATGGGCAGTGGTCTCTTATCGTGATCCAGGGATAAGATGATATTTTTTTAGACTCATAACATTTTTGACCTTTTGTATTATCATTTTTTTCGATCATAAGGTGTATTTCTGTTAGTCATCAATATTTTTCACCTGTTGATGATGACTAGTTTTTAAAGCCAAGTTTTCTAGAAGCTGATCTCCAATTTTTCAAATCTGTCAGCTAGAAAACACCCCTAAACATTTTTTGTCCCCCTACCTTTTTCAGTCAGCCATGATGAGAAAAACCTAGTTGTCAAGCCCTATCTAGTTTCAATCATGTAATCTTGTCCATCAGCTGTCATAAGCTAAAGTCATCTGCTGTCATTCACCCTCATTCCCAGCTCATTCATTAACTAACTCATTGATAAGAATGTCAGCTACCCTACCTCTGGTCATATGTCATCTTGAGATCTGGTCATACCAAAGAGAATACTCAAAATCTGTCAAAAATATCCCCTAAGTTAGGTAGTGGCGCTGTGGGAAATCCTTCCTTGACAAAAGCATCATGATCCAAAATATTTTAGTTAATACCAGCTAACCTTGAATTGGTTTTTAATCTGCAAAACAAAGCTTGATACACCCTTAGGTTACGCCACTAAAAAGTCTTGATGTCTCAGCAGTACATGTTTCAAAAGCCAAATTGATATTAGGTGGATTTACATTGTTTCAATGTCTATTTCAAAAAGCAGAAATATACCAGTGTTCCAAAAGACATTATTAAACTAAACATGAGAAGACAACTGCTTCTCATATTGTTTTGAGCCTCGGATAAGAGTACTGGACAGAGAGGAAATTCAATGAACTTCTGCAAACACAGTAAAAAAGGTTAGTGACTTATGACTAGCAAGTAATACTCTACAGTTATAAGTCATGTTTCTCCTGGGGTCAAAAGATTCACAAGGGTATTCTATCAACATGATACACATCTCAGAGCATGCCCCTCATGGCATATTGTCAATTTTTCACTTTTATTACTTACTGTGATATACCAAGCATAGATAGGCATTACAAGGAAAGATGACACAGTTTTAGAAAGGGATGAATTGTCACTTGTTGTTAACCTCCTCCAAGCATGAGCAGATGGTTGGGTGATTGTGTTAACCTCCTCCAAACATGAGCAGATGGTTAGGTCATTTGTTGTAAACCTCATTCATTTAAAAGAAGATGGTTTGGAAATATTATGTTAACCTCCTTCATATAAAAGCAGATGGTTAGGAACATGATAAAGACCTCCTTCATTTAACAAGCAGAGGGTCAGGAACAGAGGTATGGCCTCATTCAAAGAGAACAAGGCTAACAATGCTGCAAATGGCCTAAAAAATTGTTTACACCTTTTTCTCCAATGGATGAAACCACTAACACAGCAGTGGTGTTTCAAGGATTGCTTACATGGTTTCCCTGTTTGAAAGACAGAATTGAAATGCAGTGGGAAACAATTAGATGATTATGAGTAGAAAAATTTTGTTAGGCAGATGGCCAAGCAGTGATATTATAGTATTCAAAGAAGCTTTTTTTTTCTTCTATCAAAGATCTCCTTCAAAGGCAATCTGAAGCTAAAGTAAACAAAACTTGGAACAAGCTCATAAATGACAGTAAGGGTATGAAAAAATGTCTCAAATTCAAGACAACACTCAAAGAAACAAGGCATATCACTGTCACAGACAAATACCTCTTTATGGACATATGAACAAACCCTGATGTTGTATGTAATTGCATTAAGGGTCTCTAAAGGCCTCTTTCCCTAATCAACAGATATAAGTCAAGCCTCGGTGAATGCAACTAAGGTTTTACCCACAGTGAAAGAGAAATATCATTATAAGGATGCATCAGCAGTCTTTGATATTACTCCGGAGAAATTTTCCTTTTTTAAGGATAGAAACGGAGAAGGGTGACAGGGTTATTTTCTTAATGAAGAAATAGTGAAAAGATCTTGCTTTCTAAGGAGTTTTCTTTACTTTAGAAAATTCATGACTATGGTGTCCTCAAAAAGAAGTTGTCCACAACATTTTGTTATTAACTTTATTGAAGATGGGTCGTTGTAATGTTTTAAAGGTGATAAAATTACAAAAAACAGTGAGTCATGCTTTGACAAAACAAAAAGGCATTTTCAAACATATAAGCCCTCCAAAGCATGACATAAGGACATTTGAATTTTATTTCATATAAAAGACGGAGGAGAATGTTGCAAAGTCCCATTTGCATTTCTCAAAAAACAAAGCAACGCTCTCCTAGCTGTTTACTGGAGATAACTTGGTTTTCAGGAAAAAGTTTCAAGTTTTTCAAAGCTTCAAGCCTGCGCGACGCGCCTGTGAGCGTGCATACACTGAGTTTACACTGCTGCGCGGCGTGCCTGTGCGTGGATTCACCCACTGCCCGAAGGCCGACCTGACAGTCTACACTACGCGGCGCTCTCTTCTGTGAACGTGCCGCTCACCCAAAAGCCCTCAAAAAAACGCCCTTGAAAGCTAAATCAAAGATCGACAAGGCCCTTAAGCGTTTTTCAAGGTATTTTTATCACTCCATGATAAATTTTGAGGTTAAGAGGTGGTGTGCTCTTGCTGTATTTTCAAGAGAGAAACAATGATTATAAGTTTGGGTTTTTGGTCTAAAATCAAAGGGTTTTTGTTGACTGTGGGTGTCAAACATTCACACAGTGATAAGGCAAGGGTGTTTTTATCAGTCTTAAAGAGCCTAGATACCTTTAAAAATAGTGATAGTCCACAGTTGCTATAAGGAGCATAATTTGTTAAAAAACAGAGGATAAAACAGTGAATAAATATGAGGTTTGTCAGACCAAATTTGAAAGCTTTTCTAGGGTCGTTAAGAAGCTAAAACTAGCCCACAACTACTAGACAGATAAACAAAGGTGCAGAGATCACAAAACATTTTTAAGTGATCACCTAGACAGTGATTATAAGGTGAAGGCTTGGTCATTTTAAAGGTCCTCTCTGTATTATGAAATAGAAAACTTTGAGCAGTCACCAGAGTTCCAAAAACAGAGTGTGTTGAAAGGTTTTTAAGTCCGTTGGAAGGTGTCTTGTTTTTTTTGTAAAGAGCAGTGAACAACAAAAGAACAGTGCTTGGAGGGAAAGGTGTTTTTTTCAAAACACAAGAGTTCTTTCTTCACCAAGAAACCACAAACACATCTTCTTCAAAATCCTTGCTCAAGTACAGTGATGAAATGATTTTATTTTTCATTTGGAAAATACTTGTTTGTTGGCATCAAAGAAGCACAGTGACTTGTAAGGAGGACAAAGTGTGGTGTTGGCAAACCATTTAAAAAACCATTTGAGACAATTTGTCTTAGTAAACTAGAAAAGAGTATCCAAAACAAAAATGCCTCCCAGGCAAGACAACAGAAGTGGTCTTCACAGGAGGTTTGAACCTATTTTAACTGAAGAGGTAAATGCTCATCCATCAGTCCTGTTTAACTTTCATGAACTTGGATGTCTAGAGTTTTGTCAAAGGGTTGAAGAGGTGAAAAGCTATCTCCCCTTGACACATCTATGTGATTTGAGATTGCAAGGGAAACACTTTCAGTTGCCAGGCTTGGATTTCAAGTTTTCTCCAAGATCCATTTCCAAAGCTACCAAAATCCCTTATATCGGGGAAAAATGGTTTAAACAGAGATACCTAGACTCAGAACAGTACAAACCCTTTTTGAAGCCGGAGCATCGGGATACATGTCCATCCATCTTTCCTTTTTCATATCTGTTAACTAGTTATGCTCCCCTCATGAAGATAATCATGAAATATTTCACGTGTGAGGGAAGGTTTTCCCGGGTCTATGCTTACCATGTCCGGTTAATCATGCACTTCACGAGGACCCAATTGTTAAACCTCCCTTTTTTCCTCCATAAAAGTATTGAAAATATGGCCTCCATTGTTCAAAAGAGACCTCCCTCTCAGCAGTCATCTTGCCTTTTCCATCATTCCCTCATCAAGATTGTCATTCTTCATCAACTTGAGAAGAAGGGAATCTCTTGGGACACTTTCATTGCACATCCATATTTCACCATTGTTCCTTCATCCCATGCATCTCCTTCACCTTCCACTCAGCATCTTTCACCTTCTTCTAGTAAGCCCATTCCAAAAAAGCTCAAATCTCCCATGATTGATGAAGAAGAACAACAGCATGATGAGGAGGAGCAGCACAATGAGGAGGAGCAGCACAGTGAGGAAAGGCAACAAAGTGAAGAAAAACACAGTGATGATATTCAGCACAGTGATGAAGAAAAGTGCCATGAAAAAGAGAAAAATAGTGAGGAGGGAAATGATGAGGAAATTTAACAGCTTGATGAGGATTTTGGTAGCCCTCATAGCAGCAAAAATGATGAAGATGAAACCCAAAAAATTAAAGAGATAGAGCCTCAAAGTCCCAAAGAAAGCAAGGACAAGAGTAAAGAGGGTAGCCCTCAAAAAGATATGTAGGATGACAGTCAAAGCATTCATGAAGAAACTCAAAACAGTGGCAAGGATGATGAGGGAAGTAGCAAGGGCAAAGAGCAAATAGAGCATGTGCTAGCTGCCTCTCCTAGGCAAGGGGCCATACTTTATTCTCCAAAAGTGACAAAGCCCCAGACATCAAGGAAAATAGTGCCTCAAACTATAACTCCAAATGTTACTAGGGCCCTCCAAAGCAATGGGAAGTTGCCCAAGCAGCCCATTGTTGAAGTAACCAAGAGAAGGAAGACCAAGAAGGCCACCCAAAGCAAGGGAAAGGAGAAAGAAGAAAGCATCCATGAGAAGGAGAGGGACTTTGACATAATTCAGATCCAAAGTGATGATAGCGACAATGAGGCCCGAATCCTAGAGTCTCTCTTGATCAATAAAGAAGAACAAATTCATGCTTTGAGGGCAGATCTAGAGAGGTCTAGAAACCTCAATCACTTTTTGCAAACACAAAACAAACATATGAGTTTCCACATGGCGGTATATGAGACACGGGCCATCAAATATCAAAAAGAGGCCTCCAAGGCGCAAATTAAGTTGGAAGAACTCATGGGAGAATTCACAGATAGCGAAGATGAATATAAGCCAATAAGAAAGAGGCCAAGGACCATGGGACTCAGAAGAGCCTTAGAGAAACAAAAGGAGGAAGAAGCTGCCCTTTTCCAATCTTTTCCTCTCACTACTTTTTTCACCCAAGAGGTAGAAAACAATCGTGAAGCATGGCTTGAGAGGGTGAATAATCACTTGGAGAAGAAGTTGGAAAAGGCCAATAGAGATTTGGACCTTCAAAGGAGGATGACCGAGCACTATAAGAAGCTTAATCAGTTCGCCCGACGGAAATTGAAGGCCACACAAGAGAAGCTCAAGGAAGCTCAAAAGAGGTGCCCGACACAAAAAATGAATAAAGATACCTCAAGGCTCCAAACTTTGGCCTCATCTTCTCAGCATGTTTCTAAAAACCCTTGAGGGTCATGCTCGCCAAAATTGGGCAAAATTCAACAAGTTTTGGTTTTTTGTCATTTTTGGGCTTTTGGCTAAAAGTCATGGGCATCTCCATTTCTGTTTGGGACATCCTAAAAGGATGAAAATGGTATCATTGGATGCCATAATTTTAGGGGCATCTGCTTAGCGAGTTTTAGATCAATTGAAAATGATTTGGTCCCCCAAAATGGCGAAAAACACTCACTTTTTCCACACTCTGCCCCGTTTATCAACAAAGTCTATTTTTTGGGTTTTTACACACGGGTCAGATTTTGATAGACTTCCAGTGATCAGTTTGGACAAAACTAAGAATTTTCAGAAAATAGACATTTAGAGCTTTCCAACGAGCCATCACGGGCCTCGTTTCAACATCGGGAAGGCTTCCAAAAGTTGCCCACAAGACAGAAGACTTTATGCTGATATTTTTCTTAAGTATTTTTGTGAAAAATGTACTTTTCTAAAGTGACTTTTCCTCATGTGCGTTTAGCTATTTTTGGCTATGGTTAGTTAGGAAAAATAAATTTATTTTCCTTTTTTAGCATTTTTGAGATATTTTATTAGATATTTTGTGCCTTGGGCTTTGTAAAGCCTAAAGGAAAAAATCAAATATTTTTGATGGGCCAATGAGATTGCAAGTTGCACTAAGAGGTTTTCCCTCATCTTGGCCTATATATTCCAAGAGACTTCATTGTAAATAAGGCTGAACTTGATGAATAGAAGCAATATATGGCTATACAAGCTTGGAAGAAATACTTGTCTCATGTATTAGATATTTTCTTGGATGTTTTGGATGATGAAAGAGGACTGATGTTGGATTCCTTGACTTGGTAAAATGGTATAGTGTTCCTCTCTGTTATGTTTCTTAGTTTTCATTCATATTTAATGCTCTTTCTTGCTATAACACAATAGAGAATAGATCTGAGACATGCCCTTGGAGGCACCTTATATTTCTTGTTTCTTTATAGCTTCTTTGTTTTCTTCCTTCTTAGTCACATCAAAGAATCCTTGATTGCTCTTTGATAACTGAAGAAATTGTTTGCTTGTTTCATTTATGGTTTTATGCATGCTAAGTATGATTCACGGTATGCCCTGCTTACTCATGGCTAGTCATAGCTCCACCTCTAAAACATTTCTTTGAATGTTTGATTGTCCTAGTTGAACCAAGGAGGTCTTGTACTAATCTTTCCCTTTGCCTAAAACTCTGCAATCTTACTTCAAAGTGCCCGATAGCTTGAAATACTATGTCTAGGCATTTCCTCATAGTGATTTGAGTTATTTTTTTGTCTTAATTTTCTTTCCCCAAAGTCTGATAAAAATTTCCTAAAGTTAGAGAGTCATATATCTCTATGTATTGCTTGAATGTTTATTTCTATGCATCTATCAGTTTATAGTTATATTTCTCATGATTAATGGTTATCCCTACCGTGTTTATGTTAGCTATTGAACTATTTATGTTTGAAAGCCTTTGTTCTTCACAAAATTAGTGTCCATCCCACTCCATTTTTCCCAAAGATCCATTTTTCCTTGATCAAATCGGCCCTTCAGCATACCTTGTATCACCATCTGAAGCTTTCTTTACCTTTTCGACCCCATAGCCCAGTTGATCTGACAATATTTTTATCTATCTCAGTCTTTGATCAGTTCATCCCTCAAAAACCTAAAAGCAAAACCAAAAACCTACTTCATAACTAGCCTAAAATCAGTAACATAAGAAGCAAACACATAGATATCCCTTACACAAATAGAGAGATCCCTCTCTGAGTCCAGGAAGGCTAGGTCCTTGGGCTCCAAAGATTGGTTTGATGTTACCCTGTCACTTGGCTTTCCAATCAGCCAAATCACGGGACCCTAACATAATGGCAATCATGGTGGGACTAACTGAATACATAACAGTCTAACAAACTCTTGTAGATTCATTAGTCTTTCAAAATTTAAACTGGCAAGTAGTCCATAGAATCATTTAGATTAAACTCTTTTTGTTTTCACCACCATAGAAAAGTGATGAATCAGGTTTATAACACTCTAATAAACCATAGGATGCACATAAAAACTCAGAAAACCCCAAAACATCCCCAGATTGGCTTTTTCCTAGTTATTGGTGGTGGACCATAGCTACATATCTACAAAAACAACCAAGTTCCACCTGGCAACTCCACTAGCCTCCAGTAGGCCTAAAAACTCCATAAAAACCAAAAATTTCATAAACCATACCTTTCTGTTGACTCATATTTTCCAAAACTTAAAATTCATGGTGCAAACTCTGTAATCAGTGACAAACTAAGTATAACTTAGCGATTCAGAAACTTCACCTAAACATATGAGATAAACAGAAATAAACTTGCAAATAGAACCATTAGCTTGTCCAAACAGCCTAGCAAACTGTTGAAACCAAGTGATCGCTCTTCCTTGCAAGTCTTCACCTCAAAGTTTGCTAGAAAACGTTTTCCCGAAAGCATCTTTGATAGTATTGGTGGTGGACCATAGATCTCAAAGAATCCACCTGGAGACTCCACTAGCATTCATTTTTGTGTTGACCATCCTTTGCATTAGCAAAAACTCTAGAGAGGCCATCCATACAAAACCATCACAAATACCATCCTCTAAACTCTGAATTCGAAATCTGGCTTCACGAATAATCAATACCAGATCCCATCCAGACCCAAATCCCCCTATCATAGTTGATAACCCAGAGAAGATTCTGTGGCAAGATTCTAAAACTGGCAACTTAGCTACCGATAGGTCCATCCGTAAAGCAAGATCAGTACCTAAACACCTCACATCCTTGCAGGATTCCCCATTTGACTTAAAATCAGCAAAAACCCTTTTTAGAAGCAAGTCACAAAGTAAAGTAAACATTGACGATCTTGAGCCCCTAAATTTGCAACAGGGTCCTAGTAGAGAAGCCTCACCTACTACACCTCCCGACTTCCAGCTTCTCCACCACTTTGGCTCCTACCACCCCAGATCTGCTCAAAATCAGGTCACTAGCCCAAGTACATCTGCCACAACCATCCAAACCACCACTATTCAAATCACCTCAGCTCATCCCACAAGACCTCATATTGTAAATCATCCATTAGCTCCCGCCATGGCAGCTTGGTATGCACCCTTGGTGTTGCCACACCCTTTGGCTCCTTTACAAAATGACTACCAATCCAAAATCCCGCACTTTACTGGAGTTGAGGCTGCTACTGCCCAACAACATGTAGATAGAATTAGCCATGCCTTTGAATACATGGAAATAGAAGATGAGACTATAAGAATGAGGATGTTCGACCAAAGCCTGGGCAGAGAACCCAAAAAATGGTTTAAGAGCTTAACTCCAAACAGCATACATGATCTCCCAGAACTTTACCAAACCTTCATAAATAAGTGTTAAATCAGAAAGAACCCCATTCAAATCCTGTCTGAGTATAAAAAACTAAAAATGGAAAATGGGGAAAGTGTCCAGGAATACTACACTAGGTTCAATAGTGTTTATAACGCCCTCCCGCCTCATTTCAAACCTCCACTTGGCTCAGCCTTGGCAAAGTTTCTCGAAGGTTTCGACCCAGACATGAATTATCAACTAAGAGACAAGGACCCCCCAACCTTAGAGGAAATGCAAAAAGTGGCTATAAATGTAGAAGCCAATTGAGCTGAAAAGAGAGCTAGGATAAGATCAGAGAAGAAAGTCACATACCGTGACGAAGTTGCCCCTTCAGTATCTTCCTCAGATCCTAGAATAGATGGCCTGGTTAAAACCATGGCAAATATGTGGGAAAAAATTAGTGAAAAAGAACCTCTTAGGGACAACTAGCCAAACCCTCCAAACAAAAACCAGAACCAAAAATTTAAGAGAGAACAACCTCAAAACAAACCAAGGGAAAATGACCAACAAATTAGGCCGCCCTTTAATGAAAATTATGCTGATGAGGATGAGAGGGATACAGAACCCATTGATGAAAGTCATTTGAACCTGATAGGTTCTGATAACGAGAGTGAGGTTTACCTCACAGAAGAAGAACAAGCTTTCTTCTCTCCGAATCAAAATGAAAACAACTATGAAGATCCCGAAGATCTTGCTATAGATTTTCAGAATGCCATAATAGAAGCTCATAGGTGGTATGATCTTAGAAGCAGAAAAAACAAGAAAACTCCAAGAAAGATAGCTCGGACACTGTTAAAACCCCTGATACCATCCTTAAAAGAGCAGTGGATAGCAAAAAAATCATGGTCAAGAAAACTGACGAAAGCAAAGATAAAGCTATTCAGACAAGCCTTGGCCCAGATTTTCCCAGTACCTCTTCCAAGATTCCCGAGATGGCCATGTTGAACAAAATTCCGAACCAGAGTCAGCAAATTAAGAACATAGAGAAAGTCATGTCCGAAAAAGCTGAAAAAAACCTATCCAAACTACAAACTCCTTTTAGTTTTGAAGGGGAAATTGCCAAAATAAAAATAACCATACCCCTTACTGAGCTAATAACTATAGATAGGTATAGATCTCAAATCTTCAAAGTTTTTAACATAGGAAATGAGGAAGATACTTTAAATCTAACTGATGACAAACCTGAGCTTTTGTTCGGTCCCAAAATAGAAGGTGAATACCAAGAAGGAACTGTCTCTCCTTTCTATGTAAGTTTGAACATACAGGACAAGATATTACATAGCGCCATGTTAGACTATGGTACCTCCCATAACCTCATGCCTAAAGCAGTCATGGAAAACCTGGGTCTAGAAGTAACTCAACCTTACAAATACTTGTACTCATTTGATTCAAGTCGGGTCAAATGCTTAGGTCTAATAAAGAACCTATGTTTTTCTTTCACACAGCTACTGGCAAAAAACCTAGTCATGGACGTAGTAGTGGCTAATATTCCTCCTAAGTATGGAATGTTATTATCAAGATCATGGGTTGCCAAAATACAAGGTAACCTTCAAATGGATATGTCATTTTCTACCATCCCAGTTTTCAACCAGACTAGGAGGTTGTACCGAGATACTCACATGAAATACATGGTTAGCAACCGGGATAGGCCAAACAACACTCCCATTTATTCCATTCATTCCAATTTAGATTCTTTTATCTTATACAATGAGAGTGATATAAATGAGCAGATAAAAGAAAATGAGGAGGATTTCAAACCATCAAAACAACATTTCCCACCCCCAAATGAAGAAACTGATGACCAAAGCTCCAAGAAACCTGAAAAACAGCTTAGTATCATGTATGAAAAAGAAACTCTTTGGAGTGTAAGCTTTGACGGTTCTTGTGGAAAAACTGGTTCGGGAGCCGGCATCTAGATACACAATACTATAAAGGTCATTATTTCAGATTAGAATTCCAATGAACCAATAACATTACGAAATATGAGGGCCTTCTCCTTGGTCTGCACATACTTACAGACTTAGGCGCTAAGAAAATATCAGCCCAGGGAGATTCAGAACTTGTAATTAGACAAATCAAAGGTGAATACTCGGAAAAAAACCCAAGACTAAGAGAATACAGGAATGCAGCATTAGATATCCTCAAAACCTTCGAGAAATATGAACTCACTTATATTCCTAGGATTCAAAATAGCCTAGCCAATGAGCTCACCTTTGCCACAAGAAATGGCCAAATACCATGTTTAAACGAGCCATGCAGTATTCAGGTCAAACATCGCCCTACAATACCAGATAATATTGACCATTGGAAAGTATTCAAAGATGACGATCAAATTGATGATTTTTTACAATCTAGAAATGACTTCGGAATAACCAAAACAGACTTAGAAAATGAAGAAAAGAATCTTGGCAAAAATCAAGATCAAGAGCCAAATCTACCTTCTTTGACAGATGTAAACTTGATAAATCATCCATATGAAACTGAGACAGGTGACGACATAGACCAAAGAGAGCTTGAAGTCTTACACTGTGAAAATGGCACCATACCTAAAGGGCTTGCACCCTTAGAGGAATTGTTCGATTTTAACGATGTGGCCAAGAAGCCCAAAATGGAATCTACCGAGGTTGATATAGAAGAATATAACATAGGAAGCTCGAAAGAACCAAGAATGATCAAGCTGTCCAAAACTCTCCCTCCTCACATAAAACAGAAATACATCAAGTTGTTTAAATAGTTTAAAGATGTGTTCGCATGGGGATACCAAGATTTGAAATCATACGGCACAAGCATCATACAACATAAGATTCCCCTCAAAGAAAACCAGAAGCCTTTCAAACAGAAGTTGAGAAGAATAAACCCCATCTTACTACCTTTGGTTGAAAAGGAAATAAAAAATATGTATGATGTTGGGATAATAGTGTGCCTCAGGTACTCTAAGTGGGTTTCAAATCTAGTATCAATTAGGAAAAAAACTGGTGAGATCTGACTTTGTATCGATTTCTGAAATCTAAATAGAGCCTGTTTGAAGGAAAACTATCCATTGCCCAAAATGGACCACATACTTCAAAAGGTGGTGGGTGCTAAAAGGATCTCATTACTTGATGGTTTTTCCAGTTATAACCAAGTGCTGGTTTATCCCACTGATCAACACAAAACTGCCTTCACCACACCTTGGGGCACTTTCATGTACGTTAAAATTCCTTTTGGATTGATGAATGCTGGCGCCACATTCCAAAGAGCCATGGACATAGCCTTCTTAGAAGACAAGTTCATTTCATATTCATATATCTCGACGATATCATAGTATATTCCAAATCAGATGAAGAGCACCTGGTTCACTTAAGAAAGGTTTTTAACAAATGTAGAAAATATGGTTTATCTCTGAACCCCAAGAAAACACTTTTTGGTCTCGAAGAAGGAAAACTCCTAGGTCACATCATTTCGAAAAATGGAATAAAAATAGACCCCTAGATAATTGAAGGCATATTGCAAATAAGTCACCCCAGAAACATAAAGGAGTTGCAATCTTTTATTGGAAAAATTAATTTCTTAAGAAGATTCATCTCAAATCTTGCCAAACTTCTGAGAGATATCACAAACATGTTAAAAAAAGAGGTTGGGGTTAAATGGACTACAGAAGCTAAAAAATCTTTTGAATTGGTTAAAAGAGCCCTAACTGAAACCCCAATACTAATAATTCCTGATTTCACCAAAGATTTTTACATTTTCTCATTTTCATCGGAACACACGATAGCTGTCGTGTTGTTACAAAAGAACGCAACAGGGCAAGAACATCCCATTGCCTTTTTTAGTAAATCCCTAAGAGATGCCCCCTTAAAATATAACATCATGGAAAAACAGGCATTCGCATTGGTGAAAGCACTGAAATATTTCCGAGTTTATATCTTGCATTCTCATCTCATTGATTTCGTTCCTAATACCGTCGTCAAAGACATATTAAATCAAGATCCCGATGGTAAAAGGGGAAAATGGATCGCTATCATCGTAGAATATGACTTAGAAATATGACCCACCAAACTGGTTAAAGGACAAGGACTCGCAAGACTAATGGCTGAAACTAACCTCCAAGCATTAGATATCAATTTTGTTGACACCTTAGAAGAACAGGAAGAATGCATAGCCCCTCGTGTTGAAGAAGTGTTTTTAAATTCACCTTGGTATGTGGATATTCTTTATGTATTATTTTATCTAAATGCTTCTCCAAATTTATCAAAAACAAAAGCAAGGTTCCTTAAACAAAAATCCCTAAAGTTTTTCATTATAGATGGAGTTATGTATTGGAAAAATCCCACTAGTATGCTGCTTAAATGTTTGCTTGAGTATGATGCAGAGAAAATTATGCACGAAATGCACGAAGGGGAATGTGGAGGTCATATCTACTGGAAAACCACATCTAAAAAAATCCTTAGAGCCGGTTATTATTGGCTTACCTTATTTCCTGACACTCACAAATTAGTTATGACATGCCATAAGTGCCAAATTTTTTATGGCAAGAAAAAACGTTTACCTTTGCCCTTAGATCCCATCATAGTTGAAGGACCTTTCCAGCAATGGGGTTTAGATTTTATTGGGGAAATTCACCCTTCTTCATCTGCTCAACACAAATGGATCCTTACAGCCACTAATTACTTTACCAAATGGATAGAAGCCATACCCTCCAGGAATGCCACTGATTCAATCATCATTAAGTTCCTAGAAACCAACATTCTATCTAGATCTGGTTGTCCTAGGAAGATCATCACGGATAACGTTGCTGCCTTTTCCTCCAAAATAATGGTTGACTTCTGTTACAAATATCACATTTCATTAGGGCATTCCACAACTTATTACCCTCAAGGAAATGGTTTAGCCGAGTCCTCTAACAAAAGCCTAGTCAACATCATCAAAAAACTTCTGGAACAAAATCAAAATGCATGGCATGGAAAACTAGTGCATGCACTATGGGCTGATAGACTAACCACCAAAAAATCAATCGGTATGTCTCCTTACCAACTAGTGTATGGCATGGATGCCATTTTCCCGACATCTTTAGGGGTTCCAGTGATGAAGCTATTGCAAGAAGTTCAAATAGAAGAAAATGACATGCAAAGGAGGGTAAATCAGACTATCCATTTGTAGCAAACAAGAGATGAAGTTTACCAAAGGGCTCAGTTAGTGCAAGACAATAAAAAACCGATTTTTGACCGAAGAACCAAGGAAAATGATTTTCAGATTGGGGATAAAGTTTTAAAATGGTATTCCAGAAGAGAAGACAAAGGTAAACATGGCAAGTTTGAAAACTTATGGAAGGGGCCTTTCATCATCAGTTCGGTTAGCGGAAACAATGCCTTTTCCTACAAGAACTTGATGGGACTGAAACTTTTGGAGGTCCTGTGAATGGCAGGACATTAAAGCATTATTTTTGTCAAGAGCTCCACTTTTAAACATTTTCAAGCATTGTATATATCATTGTTTGAAGAAAAAATAAAAAAACAGAAAATTCAAAAACAATAGAAAGGTCGAAAAAGAGGGCAGTTTGAAAAATAGAAAGAAAGCCCCATGTTCAAAAAATAGTCATACTGAAAGAACGCAAGTCTAAATGTCACTACTAGTGCTCAAAATGTCTTGTTCAGTTATCTAGCCTAATCATAACTGAACATGTTTTAAATTTATTTTCTGATAAGTTAGTGAGAGGAAAGATAGTCAATATTGTGTAAGCTTGACTTGTCAAAGAAAATAGATTAGGAAAAGATACTGGTTCCACATGCTCAAAACAGAACCAAAGAGGAAAACAGGGATGAAAAACAAACTGTGTATCCTAGCCTTGATTTTCTAGTTTTCATTTTATGCAAAATAATATTTGTGTGCAACTTGTTTTTTATGCCACAAGTACATGACAAATCAGACTGTTTAATTTTGATTTGGTCATTTTTCAATTTCATGTTTTAGAATAGAGAATGAAATCCTGTCAAACAGCTTAACCTTGACAGTTGATCCAGCATAGGTAGAGAAACAAAGGAGTTCATCAACTTAATGTGAACTCTCGGCAGATATAAGTGTAGAATTAAATAGTGTCATTTTTCAAAAAATATTATGTCAAAGGGTTGCCAATCCAAATGCACTCGAAAGAAGAAAAAATGTTAGGAAATGTAGCAGGGTAGGTAGAAATGACTTTGATGTTGATCATGCTGTCAATTTTCAGAAATAGTATCAAGGAAGAAAGAAACTTGCACCAATGGATAAAGGCACTGGTCTTCAAAGGACAAAGATCTGAAATTCTGGACACCTCCTGAAAAGGAGCTGCCCTCCCCAAATGGAGCCACTATTAGTCATCAGTATTTTTCACCTGTTGATGATGACTAGTTTTTAAAGCCAAGTTTTCTAGAATTTGATCTCCAATTTGTCAAATCTGTCAGCTAGAAAACACCCCTAAACATTTTTTGTCCCCTACCTTTTTCAGTCAGCCATGATGAGAAAAACCTAATTGTCAAGCCCTATCTAGTTTCAGTCATGTAATCTTGTCCATCAGTTGTCATAAGCTAAAGTCATCTGCTGTCATTCACCCTCATTCCCAGCTCATTCATTAACCAACTCATTGATAAGAATGTCAGCTACCCTACCTCTGGTCATATTTCATCTTGAGATCTGGTCATACCAAAGAGAATACTCCAAATCTGTCAAAAATCTCCCCTATGTTAAGTAGTGGCGCTGTAGGAAATCCTTCCTTGACAAAAGCATCATGAGCCAAAATGTTTTAGTCAATACTAGCTAACCCTAAATTGGCTTTTAATTTGCAAAAAAAAGCTTGATACACCCTTAGGTCGCGCCACTACAAAGTCTTGATGTCTTAGCAGTACATGTTTCAAAAGCCAAACTGATATTAGGTGGATTTACATTGTTTCAGTGTCTATTTCAAAAATCAGAAATATACCATTGTTCCAGAAGACATTATTAAACTAAACATGAGAAGACAGCTACTTCTCATATTTTTTTGAGCCTGGGATAAGAGTACTGGTCAGAGAGGAAATTCAATGAACTTCTGCAAACATAGTCAAAAAGGTTAGTGACTTATGACTAGCAAGTAATACTCTACAGTTATAAGTCATGTTGCTCCTGGGGTAAAAATATTCACAAGGGTATTCTATCAACAGGATACACATCTCAGAGCATGCCCCTCATGGCATATTGTCAATTTTTCACTTTTATTACTTACTGTGATATACCAAGCAAAGATAGGCATTACAAGGAACGATGACACAGTTTGAGAAAGGGATAAATTGTCACTTGTTGTTAACCTCCTCCAAGCATTAGCAGATGGTTGGGTGACTGTGTTAACCTCCTCCAAACATGAGCAGATGGTTAGGTCATTTGTTGTAAACCTCCTTCATTTATAAGGAGATGGTTTGGAAATATTATGTTAACCTCCTTCATATAAAAGAAGATGGTTAGGAATATGATAAAGACCTCCTTCATTTAACAAGCAGAGGGTCAGGAAAAGAGGTATGGCCTCATTCAAAGAGCACAAGGCTAACAATGCTGCAAATGGCCTAAAATCTTGTTTACACATTTTTCTCCAATGGATGAAACCACTAACACAGCAGTGGTGTTTCAAGTATTGCTTACATGGCTTCACTGTTTGAAAGACAGAATTGAAATGAAGTGGGAAAAAATTGGATGATTATGAGTAGAAAAATGTTGTTAGGCAGATGGCCAAGCAGTGATATTATAGTATTCAAATAAGCTTTGTTTTTCTTCTATCAAAGATCTCCTTCAAAGGCAATCTGAAGCTAAAGTAAAAAAAACTTGGAACAAGCTCATAAATGACAGGAAGGGTATGAAAAAATGTTTCAAATTCAAGACAACACTCAAAGAAACAAGGCATATCACTGTCACATACAAAGACCTCTTTATGGACATATGAACAAACTCTGATGTTGTATGTAATTACATTAAGGGTCTCTAAAGGCCTCTTTCCTTGATCAATAGATATAAGTCAAGCCTCGGTGAATGCAACTAAGGTTTTACCCACAGTCAAAGATAAATATCATTATAAGGATGCATCAGCAGTCTTTGATATTAATCCAGAGAAGTTTTCCTTTTTTAAGGATAGAAACGGAAAAAGCTGATAGAGTTATTTTCTTAATGAAGAAATAGTGAAAATATCTTGCTTTCTAAGGAGTTTTCTTTACTTCAGAAAATTCATGACTATGGTGTCCTCAAAAAGAAGTTTTCCACGGCATTTTTTTATTAACTTGATCAAAGATGGGTCGTTGTAATGTTTTAAAGGTGATAAAATTACAAAAAACAGTGAGTCATGCTTTGACAAAACAAAAAGTCCTTTTCAAACATATAAAATCTTCAAAGCATGACATGAGGGAATTTGAATTTTCTTTCATATAAAAGATGGAGGAGACCATTGCAAAGTCCCATTTGCATTTCTCAAAAAACAAAGCAATGCTCTCCTAACTATTTACTGGAGATAACTTGGTTTTCGGGAAAAAGTTTCAAGTTTTTCAAAGCTTCAAGCCTGCGCGGCACACCTGTAAGTATGCATGGCATGCCTGTGAGTGTGCATACACTGAGTTTACACTGCTGCGCGGCGCACCTGTGCGTGCATTCACCCATTGCCCGAAGGCCAACCCGAAAGTCTACACTGTGCGGCGCTCTCTTCTGTGAACGTGCTGCTCACCCAAAAGCCCTAAAAAAAATGCCTTTGAAAGCTAAATCAAAGATCGACAATGCCCTTAAGCGTTTTTCAAGGTATTTTTCTCACTCCATGATAAATTTTGAGGTTAAGAGGTGGTGTGCTCTTGCTGTGTTTTCAAGAGAGAAACAGTGATTATAAGTTTGGGTTTTTGGTCGAAAATCAAAGGGTTTTTGTTGAATGTGGGTGTCAAACATTCACACAGTGATAAGGAAAGGGTGTTTTTATTAGTTTTAAAGAGCCTATCTACCTTTAAAAACATCGATAGTATACAATTGCTATAAGGAGCATAATTTGTTAAAAAACAGAGGATAAAACAATGAATAAATAGGAGGTTTTTCAGACCAAATTTGAAAGCTTTTCCAGGGTCATTAAGAAGCTAAAACTAGCCCACAGCTGCTAGACAGATAAACAAAGGTGAAGAAATCACAATTTTTTTTTAAGTGATCACCTAGACAGTGATTATAAGGTGACGGCTTGGTAATTTTAAAGGTCCTCTCTGTATTATGAAATAGCAAACTTTGTGCAGTCACCAGAGTTTCAAAAACAGAGTGTGTTGAAAGGTTTTTAAGTCTGTTGGAAGGTGTCTTGTTTGTTTTGTAAAGAGCAGTGAACAACAAAAGAACAGTGCATGGAGGGAAAGGTGTTTTTGTCAAAACACAAGAGTTATTTCTTCACCAAGAAACCACAAACACATCTTCTTCAAAATCCTTGCTCAAGCACAGTGATGAAATGATTTTATTTTTCATTTGACAAATACTTGTTTGTTGGCATCAAAGAAGCACAATGACTTCTAAGGAGGACAAAGTGTGGTGTTGGGAAACCATTTAAAAAACCATTTGAGACAGTTTGTCTTAGTAAACTAGAAAAGAGTATCCAAAACAAAAATGCCTCCCAGGCAAGACAGCAAAAGTGGTCTTCACAGGAGGTTTGAACCTATTTTAACTGAAGAGGTAAATGCTCATCCATCAGTCCTATTTAACTTTCATGAATTTGGATGTCTAGAGCTTTGTAAAAGGGTTCAAGAGGTGAAAAGATATCTCCCCTTGACACATCTATGTGCTTTGATATTGCAAGGGAAACACTTTCAGTTGGCAGGCTTGGATTTCAAGTTTTCTCCAAGACCCATTTCCAAAGCTACCAAAATCCCTTATGTCGAGGAAAAATGGTTTAAACAGAGCTACCTAGACTCGAAATAGTACAAAACCTTTTGAATTTGTAGCATTGGGATACATGTCCATCCATCTTTCCTTTTTCATATCTGTTAACTAGTTATGCTCCCCTCATGAAGATAATCATGAAATATTTCACGTGCGAGGGAAGGTTTTCCTGGGTCTATGCTTACCATGTCTGGTTACTCGTGCACTTCATGAGGACCCAATTTTTAAAACTCCCCTTTTTCCTCCATAAAAGTATTGAAAATATGGCCTCCACTATTCAAAATAGACCTCCCTCTCAGCAGTCAGCTTGCCTTTTCCATCATTCCCTCATCAAGATTGTCATTCTTCATCAACTTGAGAAGAAGGGAATCTCTTGGGACACTTTCATTGCACATCTATATTTCGCCATTGTTCCTTCATCCCATGTATCTCCTTCACCTTCCACTCAGCATCTTTCACCTTCTTCTAGTAAGCCCATTCCAAAAAAGCTCAAATTTCCCATGATTGATGAAGAAGAACAGCAACATGATGAAGAATAACAACAGCATGATGAGGAGGAGCAGCACAATGAGGAGGAGCAAAACAGTGAGGAAAGGAAAAAAAGTGAAGAAAAACACAATGATGATATGCAGCACAGTGATGAAGAAAAGCGCCATGAAAAAGAGCAAAACAGTGAGGAGGGAAATGATGAGGAAATTGAACAGTTTGATGAGGATATTGGTAGCCCTCACAGCAGAAAAAATGATGAAGATGAAGCCCAAAACATTGAAGAGACAGAGCCTCAAATTCATAAAGAAAGCAAGGACAAGAGTAAATAGGGCAGCCCTCAAAAAGACATGCAAGATGACAGTCAAAGCATTCATGAAGAAACTCAAAACAATGGAAAGGATGATGAGGGAAGTAGCAAGGGAAAAGAGCAAATAGAGCATGTTCTAGCTGCCTCTCCTAGGCAAGGGGCCATTCTTTCTTCTCCAAAAGTGACAAAGCCCCAGACATCAAGGAAAAGAGTGCCTCAAAATATAACTCCAAATGTTACTAGGGCCCTCTGAAGCAAAGGGAAGTTGCCCAAGCAGCCCATTGTCGAAGTACCTAAGAGAAGGAATACCAAGAAGGCCACCCAAAGTAAGGGAAAGGAGAAAGAAGAAAGTAGCCATGAGAAGGAAAGGGACTTTGACATAATTCAGATCCAAAGTGATGATAGTGACAATGAGGCCCGAATCCTAGAGTCTCTCTTGATCAATAGAGAAGAACAAATTCATGCTTTGAGGGAAGATCTGGAGAGGTCTAGAAACCTCAATCACTTTTTGCAAACACAAAGCAAACAGATGAGTGTCCACATGGAGGTATATGAGACATGGGCCATCAAATATAAAAAAGAGGCCTCCAAGGCGCAAATTAAGTTGGAAGAACTCATGGGCGAGTTCAATTATAGTGAATATGAAGATCAACCAAGAAGAAAGAGGCCAAGGACCATGGGACTCAGAAGAGCCTTAGAGAAACAAAAGGAGGAAGAAGTTGCCCTTTTCCAATCTTTTCCTCTCACTACTTTGTTCACCCAAGAGGTAGAAAACAATCGAGAAGCATGGCTTGAGAGGGTGAATTATCACTTGGAGAGGAAGTTGGAAAAGGCCAATAGAGATTTGGACCTTCAAAAGAGGATTACCGAGCACTATAAGAAGCTTAATCAGTTCACCCGACTGAAATTGAAGGCCACACAGGAGAAGCTCAAGGAAGCTCAAAAGAGGCGCCCGGAACCAAAAATGAAGAAAGATACCTCAAGGCTCCAAATTTTGGCCTCATCTTCTCAGCATGTTTCTGAAAACCCTTGAGGGTCATGCTCATCAAAATTGGGCGAAATTCAACAAGTTTTGGTTTTTTGTCATTTTTGGGCTTTTGGCTAAAAATCATGGGCATCGCCATTTCTGTTTGGGACATCCTCAAAGGATGAAAATGGTATCATTGGATGCCATAATTTCAGGAGCATCTACTCAGAAATTTTTAGATCAATTGAAAATGATTTGGTCCCCCAAAATGGCAAAAAACACTCACTTTTTCCACACTCTGCCCCGTTTATCAGCAAAGTCTATTTTTTGGGTTTTTACACACAAGTCAGCTTTTGACAAACTTATAGTGATAATTTTGGACAAAACCAAGTATTTTCAGAAAATAGACATTCAGAGCTTTCCAACGAGCCATCACGAGTCTCGTTTCGACATCGGGAAGGCTTCCAAAAGTTGCCCACAAGACAGAAGACTTTCTGCTGATATTTTTCTTAAGTATTTTTGTGAAAAATGTACTTTTCTAAAGTGACTTTTCTTCATGTGCGTTTAGCTATTTTTGGCCATGGTTAGTTAGGAAAAATCAATTTATTTTCTTTTTTTAGCATTTTTGAGATATTTTATTAGATATTTTGTGCCTTGGTCTTTGCAAAGCCTCAAGGACAAAATCAGATATTTTTGATGGGCCAATGAGATTGCAAGTTGCACTAGGAGGTTTTCCCTCATCTTGGCCTATATATTCCAAGAGACTTCATTGTAAATAAGGCTGAACTTGATGAATAGAAGCAATATATGGTTATACGAGCTTGGAAGAAATACTTGTCTCATGTATTAAATAGTTTCTTGGATGTTTTGGATGATGAAAGAGGACTGCTGTTGGATTCCTTGACTTGGTGAAATGGTATAGTGTTCCTCTATGTTATGCTTCTTAGTTTTCATTCATATTTCATGCTCTTGCTTGCTATAAGAAAGTAGAGAATAGATCTGAGACATGCCCTTGGAGGCACCTCAGATTTCTTGTTTCTTTATAGCTTCTCTGTTTTCTTCCTTCTTAGTCACATCAAAGAATCCTTGATTGCTTTTTCTTGTTTCATTTATGGTTTTATGCATGCTAAGTATGATTCACGGTATGCCCTACTTACTCATGGCTAGTCATAGCTCCACCTCTGAAACCTTTCTTTGATTGTTTGATTGTCCTAGTTTGAACCAAGGAGGTCTTGTACTGATCTTGACCTTTGCCTAAAAACTATGCAATCTTGCTTCAAAGTGCCCAATAGCTTGAAATACTATGCTTAGGCATTTCCTCATAGTGATTTGAGTTATTTGTCTGTCTTAATTGTCTTTCCCCAAATTCTGATAGCAATTTCCTAAAGTTAGAGAGTCATATATCTCTATGTATTGCTTGAATGTTTATTTCTATGCATCTATCAGTTTATAGTTATATTTCTCATGATTAATGGTTAGCCCTACCATGTTTATGTTAGATATTGAAATATTTACGTTTGAAATCCTTTGTTCTTCACAAACTTAGTGTCCATCCCAATCCATTTTTCCCAAAGATCCATTTTTCCTTGATCAAATCGGCCCTTCAGCATACCTTGTATCACCATCTGAAGCTTTCTTGACCTTTTCGACCCCATAGCCCAGTTGATCTGACAATATTTTTATCTATCTTAGTCTTTGATTAGTTCATCCCTCAAAAACCTAAAAGAAAAACCAAAAACCTACTTCATAACTAACCTAAAATCAGTAACATAAGAAGCAAACACATAGATATCCCTTACACAAATAGAGAGAGCCCTCTCTGAGTTCAGGAAGGCTAGGTCCTTGGGCTCCAAAGATTGGTTTGATGTTACCCTGTCAATTGGCTTTCCAATCAGCCAAATCACGAGACCCTAACAATTTCAACCTATGATCGAAGACGATGTATATTTTGAAAACAAACTTTTATGCTATGATATATCACTATTACTGGTTATATATGTACATGTTATTGAATATTGTTTAATTTACTGTTTTGATTATTGCAAATCTCTCTTTATCATACTAGAAGCAAATGCATCTGCTAAAATATTTAAATGTCTTGGAATATGTTGATATTCAATGTAATCAAATTCATGTTCCAAGAGACGAACTCTTAAAAATAACCATAATAACACCGATTTCAATGCACCCCTGCTTTCTAGCAATACAACAAGTTCTAATCCAATTCTATAATCAACCCGAATTCCAAACAATATGGATTCAGATAATAACTCAATCACTGCACTATACTCTGCAATGTTATTCGTTGTTTGACCGAGGCTTACCCCATGCATGGATACTAACTCGTCAGAGGGTGAATAGATAACCCAAGATGTGGAAGAAATGTTTCGTGTACTATGACAAGCACCATCAGCAAAACCAATGTAGGTTTGAAGAGACGTCGACATCTGCAATATCAAGAGTAAAACTCAGATAAGCAGGAATAGTGATCAGAACACACTCTAAACTAGGCACGCTTTTCTAATCTAAAACACACCAACAGTAAAGAATCTAATCTAATTTAAAAAATCTCCACACCAAATTTAAGCATAATATCTCTTCAGATAAAGCCCATTTATGGGTTTACCTAAAGGGACAACGCCAAAATCTATCAGCTCATAGGCCCCTTTTGCCAGCTTTCGCTTAACAATGAAAGGACCATGCCACATAGGCATAAATTTTCCAGCCCCTAGTTTATCGTTGGCTTGATCGTACACTAAAACTAGGTCTCCTTCTGAAAAATTACGAGGTGTAACATTTCTATCGTACTGAGCCTTTATTCGTTTAACGTGAGCCTCGTTTGCTAATGCAGCATTTCGTCGATTCTCATCTAGCTGAGCTAAGTACAAAAAATGCTTCTCCTCTTCAGACGTAGCTGGGAATAATTCTATGGCTAATTTCAATGACGAAATTTTGCATTCAATAGGCAACACAGCTTCCAAACCGTAAACTAGTTGAAAGGGAGTGAAACCAGTTGATGTTTTTACTGAGGTCCGATATGCCCAAAGTGCTGAAAATAACATGGAATGCCAATTCGACTTATGAATACCAATAATTCAATGATCATAGTGACTAAAAATTTATTGATAGCTTCAACCAGACCATTAGCCTGCGGGTAATATGGAGTATAACTATTGTGGCGTAGGCCAAGTTGATCTGTCAGTTCAGTCATCATGATATTTCAAAAATGACTTCCATGATCTGTAATAATAGCTTGAGGAACACTTAATCTAGCAATTATATGATTGAACACGAAAGTTGCAGCAGTCTTGCCGTTTGCCGAAAATGTAGGCATCGCCTCGGCCCACTTAGTAAAATAATCTACCGCTAGGATAATATACGCATGCCCCCCCGGTCGAGTAAGAGTCACATGTAATAAAGTCAATACCCCACTTTGCGAAAGGACCGACAACAATTATAGGGTGAAGAGGAGCGGGTGGTGCATGCATTTTACGATCAAAGACCTGACAATTGTGGCATTTCTGGACTGCATAGATACAATCTTTGAATAACGACGGCCAGAAATAACCAGCGCACAATATATTTTGGGTTGTGGCATACCCAGACATATGACCGCCACATGCTCCAGAATGACAGTCATTTAGAACCTTCTCAGCTTCTTCATGAGTAAGACGGCATCGGAAAACAGAATCCGCTCTGCGACCATAGAGTCACTACTACATTTGGCGGAAATTCCGACACTTGGTTCTGATGCTTTTGACCAAATGTTGGAAATTTCCCCAAATTTTTTCCATCCCGCTCGAAACCATCTCTATACCAATGCTTATAGAAAAGTGTCGCAATACCGACACTTAGAAAAGTGTTGCAATTGCGACATTTGGAGGAAGACGTCGCACTTGCGACACTATGGCCCAACGCGTCGCTATTGCGACGACTGCCTCTAAACATCGCAAGTGCGACACAATGTCTAAGTGTCATAATTGCGACGTTTAGAGGAATTCGTCGCAATAGCGACGCCTTTTCCGCTGTCTGTATAACGACACTTATATGCGCGCTAAATATAAATACGAAACTTATATGCGCGTTACATAAAAATGATTTTATTGTTTCGTATCCATTGCAATAGCTACATTAACGTCTAATCTCACGTGCGCATTCACCCTCCGCTCTTGCAGAACAACATTCGCCCTTAGCTCTTGCAGAACAGCATTTTCCCTCAGCATTCGCCCTCAGCGTTCGCGCTCAGCTCTTGCAGAATAGCATTCGCCCTCAGCGTTTGCCCTCAGCTCTTGCAGAACAGCATTCGCCCTCAGCTCTTGCAAAATGGTAAGTTCTTACTGCAGACCCTTCCTCATATAGTAGGGTTGACTCTATTTGGGTTTTTTTGGTCAATTCCATTGGATTGTGTTAGGCTGTAGGTTTCAATACCATCTATTATCTTCATCACCCAATACAAGATTTAAAATTTTCCCAAAGAAACGCTTATTAATTTGGCGGCCATTATTTCTCCCTACTTTAAAAACCCTACATTTAAATGAAAACAAGCATTGCATTTCAACTACAAAAATCTATTAGTGTTCAAATGTACATGTGTGCTACATTAACGTCTGATATCACGCACGCATTCGCCCTCCGCTCTTGCAGAACAGCATTCGCCCTCAGCATGCGCCCTCGGCTCTTGCAGAACAGCATTCACCCTCAACATTCGCCCTGAGCTCTTGCAGAACAGCTTTCGCCCTCAGCATTTGCCCTGAGCTCTTGCAGAACAGCATTCGCCCTCAGCTCTTGCAGAACAACATTTGCCTTGCATTCGCCCTTAGCTCTTGCAAAATGGTAAGTTCTTACTGTAGGCCCTTCCTCCTATAGAGGGTTGACCCTACAGCCTAACCAAATAGCTCCACTTGAGAAAACTTTTCATAATCTTGGGGCTGGATATACTGCAGAGCAAACAATTGTAGTTATCATTCGTGCTCCAATATATTAATATAATTTTTACATTGAACTGAAGAAATGGAAACAAGCAAATGCTATCCATCATACAATGCTTTGACACAAGAGTTTTGAGTGACATACTTGAAAAAAGAACTCATCGACTGATATTTATAATAATTTGAGTTATTCAAGTTAAACACAATGTCAAGAATCAAGATTCAATACCCTCTATTATCTTCATCACCCAATACAAGATTTAAATTTTTCCCAAAGAAAGGCTTATTAAATTGGCAGCCATTATTTCTCCCCGTTTTAAAAACCCTACATTTAAATGAAAACAAGCATTGCATTTCAACTACAAAAATCTATTAGTGTTCAAGTGTACATGTGTGCATCACTTTTGTAGGGTATTCCTTTTCCACTTTCACATTATCCAAGAATGTGTGTAGTATAGTTCATATTTTTTGTGATTTATATTATCTTGAAAAAGGAAAGGTAAATTATTTCCCATGGAAAAATAAGGTTTTCCCTTTTTACTACTGGAAATGGTACAACAAAGTTCCATTTCTACCCAAAACTCCTATGAAACAGGAACCAAATAAAGGCCATGTCCTCAATGGAAATCATTTGGCTTTGAAAATGGCCATTGCACCATGTTGTTTCTTATATTACATCACGATAGTTTCTTAGGTCATTTCTTGTTTCTTGAGATGAAAAAAAACCAAAGAAATTGTGAAGATCCTTTCAAGAAATAAATGACCATTTCTCAATCATATCTCAACTATTTTTTATTTTATTCAGTGGTTTCTTACTTCGAGAGAAATTTGACACTTTTATAAGGAATATAACATAAAAACACAAAATGGGAAGGAATTGATGAGGTAGATGACCTTTAGTTGTTGTCAATTAAGAATTGATAATACACGATGCATGTTATGTACTACAAACTAGATTACTTCCTGGAGTTAGGACACAGAGTATTGAATCAAATTTGTAGTTTCTAACTTCTTGTATTGGTTCATCAATCTTGAAATTTAGACATTGCATGTCTTCATTGCTTCATGTTTGAATAATTTGCATCATATCATACAATAGGAAATTAGGAATTATGATTATTATTACTTTATGGATCTGTTAAGTTATTTTTAAGTTTGCATGGTTTAGTGTGAAATTATTCTAGTCCCCAAACACATATAATCAAGGAATTATAACGTGATTTCAAACATTAAATATCAACAAAATCGCTTAAAGGATATTGAAAGGAAAAAGGTGATGGAAGATAGAAAGTGCCTTACTTAAATGCTCTAAGGATTTTTCAATAGTTGCTCCAAAAGCTTCACTTCAAGGCCCTTCAAGATCGCCTCCAACAATGCTATACCATCAGCTTCAACAATGTTGCTCCAAAAATATCCTCAAGGTCTTCACAACAAGTTTAATAGAAGTTGCTCCAACAATATATTCAATAAGGTCTTCATTGTCAACTCGTCTCTTGTTTGGGTGCCTTAATGTGCAATGACATGTTTCCAGGACTGAATTCAATGCAAGGCATATTTGAAACTCTAACTTTGTCGTCAGTGTCTTATTAGAAATTATTTTAGTTTTTATTTTGTGTTTTCAAGTTAGATATTGTTTTCAAGTTTTTACATTTATAATTTTATTGCAATGTGGCAGACTGATGAGAGCAGTGCAGGAACAACCCAGAGACGGGATGATTGCAGAAAGAGGCCAGCGGAAGAACATGTAAAGTGCCAGCATTGCTCTATCTTCAGGCATTTTAGTTATTTACATAAATGAAATAATATTAATTTTGTTCAAATATGCAGACACCTAGCCATGGTACGCCTGATGATTCCCTCTTTGAGGAAGAGCTTTCTTCATCCCTATCTCCAGTGTTCTTGTTGCGAAAAAAGGCATGAGATGCAAGGTCGGAATTTAATACTTTGATAGACGCGCCTCAAACACCTGAAACAGAAGAGAAGATAAAACAACTTATGAGCCAGCTAGAAAGATATCAGGTAATAATAAAAAGTCAAAAGGATATTTTTTTTGTTCTACATGAGATGAATTGTGATAGTTTGATTTTTAATTTTTACATTGACTAAACTAACAAAAAGTTCTTTTGTATGTAGCGTTTTCTAGCACTTGCTGAATCCGGTGTTGGTGGTAGTGGGACACAAGGGCAAGAGATTGCCCAACAACCCTCTTGTACACCTTCTACTCCTTTAGGTGCTAGCCAAGAAACACACCCTGCCCAAGCAAACACCCAGCCAATCGCTGAACATGTTGGCAATGATGAGGCTAATATGGCCAACTACATTATTGCGTTTCCTGGAGCTACACGTGTCAGCTCCACAGGGACCATTAATGGCACGTTGTTGGTGAACGATGAAGGTGTCCCTATAAAGCATGTACAACTCCCAGGTAAATTTTAATATTTTAACTATTTCATGTATTTTATCTAAAACATATTTATCATGATTTTTATTTTTAAATTAATGATAATATCTTTTTTTTTCTGTGTAGGAAACAATGAGTTCTACAGGTATCTGGAGAGCCATGCGTTGGTAATTTTTGGCCCAACCATACGCATAGGGTGGAATTCCCAGAGTTCCAACCTGAAAAAAGAACTTCTAGATTATCTAGAAACCCTTTTTGGGGTCTACATATTTGACAGAACAGCGGTGGCTCGGGTTGCCGGCAAATATTTGAAATATACCAGGGACACCTATAGGACGCAATTGCAATTTAACCCTAGATATGAGCGTCCTCTCACAGTTCCAGAGAGTGAGTGGAGAGCACTCATCCATGACGGAAAAGAGAAAAGGGCAAAGAAAGAAGGAAAAATGCCAATTGGACCCGCAAGGTAAATTACAACTTTAATTCAATAGCTTTAATTTTCTCTATGTCTAAAATAAAAGTGTGCTACGTCATATCTGACTTTAATATTTTGATGCTAGGTTGCCTGACACCTCAAAGGCAACCAAAGCTAGGATTGAAAAAAAGGGCCATCACAAGCTAGGCCAGGGCAGCTACTTGAAATTGGCCGCAAGAATTGTGATTAAGTAGCTAAACATCTTATAATTAATTGTATTATCTTCCAACGTTTTTGTAATCCTTTCAAATATGATTAAAAATACACAATCATATGTAATGTAGGGTGATGAATTCGGAACATAAACAACAGAGGAAGATAAAAATATCGCTTTCCATTTCGGCTATCAAGCCGTAGTTGAACGTCGCATAAGCTTGGGGCAGGTCCCAAGATCCAGAATGCCTGATAAGGTAAAACATTAACCTTTCAATATGTTTGTTTTCATCCATAAATTTAATGTCTAACAACTTTGCTTAAATCAGGGGAGCAACACTACCGACGACGCAAATAACCCAGTTTTAGAGACAAATGTAGATGATCCTCACGTGCAACCTGATCATTGTAGTAGGGACCAGGCCGACAATGCTACTATCAGTGAGGGCCGTGACGGTAATTAATTTCCACTTATAATTTTTTCTAATTATACCTTGATGGTTGTCCTTATAACGATTTTTGTTTAAATGACAGAGAATGTTTCCCTTGAGGATCTTACCACCAGAGAGGAAGATAGGGCAACAGTCCCAACGGCGACAACTGGTGCACCAGGTAAATAATCTCATTGCAATTTTTTTTATTAATATTACCGAACTAGTTCAATGATATTTAAAAACTGACAATTAAAATTTAATATTATATGTTTTTGTAGGCGATGCCCCGTCACTGGATGAGACCAGACATCGTGACTACGCAACTAGGTCAGCGGCGACAACTGGTGCACCAGGTAAATAATCTCATTGCAATTTTTTTTATTAATATTACTAAACTAGTTCAATGATATTTAAAAACTGTCAATTAAAATTTAATATTATCTGTTTTTGTAGGCTATGCCCCGTCACTGGATGAGACCAGACATCGTGACCACGCAACTAGGTCAGCGGCGACAACTAGTGCACCAGGTAAATAATCTCATTGCATTTTTTTTTATTAATATTACCGAACTAGTTCAAAGATATTTAAAAACTGAAAATTAAAATTTAATATTATCTGCTTTTGTAGGCGATGCCCCGTCACTGGATGAGACCAGACATCGTGACTACGCAACTAGGTTAGCGCCGACAACTGGTGCACCAGGTAAATAATCTCATTGCAATTTTTTTTTATTAATATTACCGAACTAGTTCAATGATATTTAAAAACTGACAATTAAAATTTAATATTATCTGTTTTTGTAGGCGATGCCCCGTCACTGGATGAGACCAGACATCGTGACTACACAACTAGGTCAGCGCTGACAACTGGTGCACCAGGTAAATAATCTTATTGCAATTTTTTTTATTAATATTACCGAACTAGTTCAATGATATTTAAAAACTGACAATTAAAATTTAATATTATCTGTTTTTGTAGGCGATGCCCCGTCACCGGATGAGCCCAGACATCGTGAATACGCAACTAGGTCAGCAGTGCGGGTTGAAAGGCACGAAACAGGAGCAGAGCACGATGATATTGATGATGTAATTAGGAGCTTTAAAAATAGGAAGAAGAAAAAGAAAATTTGACAATGTAAAATATTGTATTATTATAAGACAAACGTTAACATACTTGGAACGTTTTTTGCGTTATATAAAAAACTCATTTATCATACTATTTTTATGTCAAGCATTAATTGCAATGTTTCCTTGCGTACTTTTTGTTGAATTGTTTTTTATTAGTTATTAAATATTTTTTTTTATGCTCATGAAAGTAAAAAATGAAATATAGATTGGGTATTGGGGAATTGAGAGTGATGTGAGGCGGGGGGGAGGGGCCATAAGAGCTTTCACGTTCACGTGGTTGGCCCTGTTTAGTAGAGAATAATTTATTGGAGCGATTTAATCTTGGAGCAAACCTCCCTCGATCCAGCGTAGCAACAAAAAAGTCACTGTTGACTTAGTTGCTACTCTTTTAGATCGTGGGAGGCTTGTTCCAAGTTCATGTGACTCCAATAAATTGTTCTTGAAACGAAGAGGAGCTTATTCAGGTATGTTTTGACATTTTCAACATATGTTCTAACATTATCATAAGAATGCATCTTAGAGTAAAAATACTACATCAATTACTTGTATTTATTGTATAGATAATGATGGATTTTGATTGACTTGGCAGTGCAGGTACAAATCCTCTTGCATCATGAGCAATACAACTTGTCAACCAGGGTCATGTCCAAGATATTTTTGCTTGTGCGCTTGACCAAGTTCGTAATGTCACATTTTGTAAGTTCCTTTACAGTTCATAATTCAATATTAAGCTTGTTCATGATTATTATCTAGGCTTTTTGTATGTGTTTTTTCATCTATTTGATTGTAAGCAACTATGCATGTTTCCTGTTGTTCACTATGATTTCTCCCATTACCACTCCCAGATGAATCCAAATTTATTGTTACATAGGTTACTTTATTGTTACTATGATTTCTCCATTTACGATTTCATAGGTTACATCATGTAAAGTTGTCAATCTCAGGTTGGTGATGAGCTTTAGTTCTCCAGATTTGGGGCTTTTCTGATATTTTCTCCCTCATGTCATTCCTGCATCACCTCGTTGTTCGAGCATGCCAATTGTCTACCACTTGTACCAATTGGCACATGTCAATCTCTGAGTGGTGCCACATTTCACCTATTTTCAGTGAGAGTTTAGGGTTTCTTTAACATAGCTTCAGAAATCTGATTCAGTGCCTGCTTGAATATTGTCACATAATACTCATGGTTTGGATTGATGAGCATGTTCTGAATGGTTGGTTGATTCATAAGAACCACCCATATAGTCATCTTGAGATATTTCGGAAGTTTTCTTGGGTTTCCTTTTTCACCGTTTCTAGTGGGTGGGATGGTGTGGGGTGATCCATCAATACTGGTGCTCTTGTAGTAGGGAATTTGTTTTTGGGGATATAAAGGAGCATTTGATGTAGATATCCCATTAGATGCATTCATAGATGGGAACGAGAGGTCAAGAATTTAAATTAAAAATATGCAACCTCGAGCATGGCAACCTAAAGGCCACGAGAGACACTGGTTAAAGATTGTTTTGTGGTGGCCTTAATATAGTCGTGATTTCTTTCTATTATATAAATGCAAATATATATTCCGGTCTCATTAAAATGAGGATTGTGGTTGTATTTCTCTTTGTTTTTTTCTCTCTTAATGCTCCAGAAGTTGCCAAAAGTTGCGATAGTTGTTTAGTTTGTCTGTTACAACTTAAAAATGGTTTTTAGCAATGGGTGTCATGTTTTTTAAGGTTCATACTAATATGAAGAACTTGTAATTCTATATTCAGCATAAGAGAAGATGGCCTCTACTTTGGGCAGTATGACAACAATTTCCACATCTACCTCATTGGGTAACAATGGAAAGAGGAAGAAGTTGGGTGCAATGTTTGATAATTATGGCAGACAATTGTCTTCTCTTTCAGTTTTTTCACCCATTTCCTTTAATCGCTCAAGTAGAAGAGGGACTCGGAGATTACGCGACAGAGAGAAGGTAGTTAATACAAGAGCTATGGAAAAGGAGTTGTACTTCAACAAGGATGGCTCAGTGACAAAAAAATTGCAGGTCAGAGAAAAAATTATGTTTAAAGGAAGGTCACCTGCACGTGAAACTTCACTGCGGTGGATCTTTCCTTGTCCACTTATATTCGATTTTAATGTGTTATTTAATTTTTCATGGAGGGTTGTTTTGGCATATGGTCTGGCATTCAATTGCACACTTACTGAAAGCATTGTCAATTTGTCTTGCAGGGGGTGTGAACAAGCTTGCTGATCTTGTTGGAGTCACCCTTGGGGCGAAGGGCAAAATGTTGTCTTGGAGAGCAAGCATGGTTCTCCGAAAATAGTTAATGATGGTGTGACAGTAGCTAAGGAGGTAATTTGTAGATGTGTGCTCTGGTTTTCTTTTTAACATTGTATTAGTTCCCCTTCTTAAATGTCTTAGATTTGGTAGGCATAATTTGAAAACTCAAAGGTGAAAGGAAACATATTTGTTACCCAGTGGTCTAGAAGGAAAGGGTTATGGCTGAGTCAAATTTTATTGTTATTGACAGTGTAATGAAATGTATCTCAATGCTATGGTTTTGGCCTTTTTATTGGCTGAATTAGAGGACCCAGTTGAAAATATTGAGGCCAAGTAGGCTGGTTTTCCTTTTTGCTGATGGTTTGGTGTATCTAATTGAATTAGTTGCCTAAGGTATTTTGGTTGCAAACTCCTTTTCATTTTTCATACAGTATTGGCCTTGTGGAATACATTTGATTGTGTGGTCTTGTTAGATCTACAACATTTGTAGTTGCTTAGTCTTATGGCCGAGGTGCACTTTTATTATGGAAATAGTTGATGCAATATTGTCATTTAATCCTTACTGCAGGGTAGCATGTTGAGAAGTTTCTTGTGAAACATTTGGTATTCAAAATGACACTTGATCCTATACAGCATCATGCACTTGACTTTAAAATACATATTCAAAGTGTGCCAGACAATTCTTGCAAAATTTCAAATATTTATGATGTTTTAAACCATTATCTTTTTCATGTATTGGATGCTGAAAATGTGAAAAATACTTTGGTATGAAACCAACTGGTGAATAATTTCCAGCAAAACAACCACTTCCAAGACATGATTTAGAAGTAGAACATATGTACTTATGAAGCATAGAAAGATATCCTTGATGCATTGTCAATGTTTGGCTAGGGTTATTTTTGGAGAAAATAACTCCTTATTCCTAGAATAGTGATCTTCAATACAAGTAAATGCCAGAGAAGAGAGATCGTCGTGTGACGCAAAAAAACTGAAATTGGACCCCTAAGGAGAGTTGGTGTGTCTACAATCGCTCTGTCATCATTTTCCCTTGGTTTACCCCGTTCTTTTCCTCCAGCCAGAGTCTTAATTGACTTCTTCTTTCTTCGGGTTTATTTATCAAATTCGTAGAATTTTATAAATAAATACTATCCACAATGGTTGGACTTTAATTTATATTCTCGACTTTATATTATCTCCAAGCCTTATAACCAATGTTTAGCTTTCAACATTTTGTATTTATACTCCATGTTTCTTTTTAAATAAATAACTTGTAATGAACTTTCGGCTCTATATTTCACCACCCAGCCTTACAACAATCACGCTCCAGACTTATGCTAATTATCCACCAATCGTTTAATTAAACAATTTCATTATACTCCGGCCCCACCTATATATATCAATAACCAATCAAACACTCGTATCGTACCTGGCTATCCTCTGTACAACTTAGTTAACCTCCGGGCAAGTTCAACGTGCGACCACCGTCCGATGGCCCTTCTCCAAATCAACGACTCTTGGCAATTTCGCTCGGTTTCCAACGTCGGGCTTTAACGTGCGATGGTGCGGGTTAAACAGTGGTTTTCCGGGGGTCACTTCGCCATGTGTCGCATTCCCTATGGAATCGCTCGCGAATAGGAAATACCGCCTACTCCACAAAAGCGGTGCGATATGGGAAACCCGCTTTTGTGATTCCGCTCGTGGTTTTGGTACAGGGCTTGACCACGGGTGCAAGTCTGGTTCCGCTATCCTTTTGTTTGTTAACTCATGTCCAATCCTCGGGTCAGGTTCCGAAAGCACAACAATCTTGTCTCTTTATTAAGCGGGATTTTTATATTTGAACAGTGTTCACGACCCCGGTTCTCTACACAGACCTCGCCTTCGGGTGGGGTGAGTTCATAGGGTTATCCAACAATTTAAAGGAATTCAAAGACAGAAGAATGGAATTATCAGTACCCAATCACCTCACAGTTAAACAATTCTTCACAATTAACAGTTCGAGATAATTCAATGGCAAATAAGCTTGTAAATCATTTAACTGGAAACAATTGTTCACACACAGAGGTTTATTGCAGAAATCCCCTCTCTACTCTCCTCTTCCCTCTCTACTTTTATTCATCCGAGGAATTACAATTTATATACATAACATATGGCTCTTCGGTTCCTCCGAGAGGACCGTTCTAGAAATCAAAAGGTCTAATTATAATAATTCAACTAACTGAAACTGTTCGACTCCTACAACTCTAACTAGTCTAAGTAATACAGTCAGCTAAGGTATTGACACCTAGCTATTACAACTCAAATGTTTTCGAACCCTCCTAGCCACAACATGTGGACAAAACCTCCTACATTGTTGGCTAGTGCCTAATGCCCCTGCATCATCGTGTGACATAAACCTATTAACAAAAGTGAACAGGGAATGATTATTAATTATGGCATACTAAGTCGTCAGTGATTTTGACTATTTGTCTTTAACATGTAAAAATGTTAAATTCCAAACTTACATCATCATGGTTTGGCATCATGAGCTTGACTAATTGTCCACCATGATCATAATTTCATTGTTGTATTCATATCTATAAACAATGTTTCAAATAATAATAATAAAAGTTCTATAAGAAAAATCCAGACCTCCATGCTGCTGCTCCTTGTGAGACAAATTCAAAATTGCATTACACAATCTGACACATAAGAATCTCCTATATCCCGGTGGTATGTATCCAAACTCTTATAATAGTGTCTTCAAGACTTATGTTGACATTGCCAATGAGATATTTAGGCAATGAAAGATGGAGCCTTCTTCATTGTTGTATATGTAACAATCTTTTATTGATATAAATATTGATGGTTTTGTCTTTCTGAAAATGAAATGTAAAAATAATTTATTGTGGTCAATTGAAAAGTTTTTTTTTTTAAGCTTTTCATTATGGAAGGGCGACATAGATATATGCCCTTCTAATTGAAATTCGGACCTGCCCTTCAAATTTGATCACTGTGTGGGACCTTAACAAACAATAAAACTATTCCGTTGTGCGTTATATAAAACATATAACAAAACCTTTGTCAAAACTTCAAACGAACCCTTTAGCCGTGGATATTTCATCACGAGTTGATAATTTTACCATGTGCCTTCTTCTAGAGGAATATTCTTCCACTTGATTAGGTACTTCATAATGGTTATATGTCAAAGAGATACAGAATGTTTATCTATAACATTTTGTGGTTCAAGAATCAACTTTCATTCTTCATCTAATTTTGGAAGTTCTATTTACATTGGCATATTTTTTCCCAAAACCTTTTTTAGGCAAGATACATGAAAAACCTTATGAATGCAAGAAGAAGGGAAATATAACTTCTATACCACTTGTGCAATCCTATGAATAATTATTTAGGGCCATAACAGTTTTGCAGTGTGGAAAAAGTCGGCAAAAAGTCCCGACTTTTTGAAAAAATCCCGAATTTTTCCCGGAGCCGACTTTATTGGTCGACTTTTTGCCGACTTTTTCATCCCTGAAAAAGTCGCGATTTTATCCTCGAAGTCCCGACTTTTTGCTGACTTTTTCGAAAAAATCTTGAGTGAGGTAGTTTCTTTAATAATTTTTTAATTTTTTTTGAAAAAATCAGGATTTTTTCCAAAAATGAATATTTTTGTATTTTTTTAGTTTTGCCGACTTTTTGCCGAATTTTTCAAAAAACTCCCGACTTTATCAAGTATTTCAACTTTTGGACCCTTGCCGATTTAATCCTGACTTCGACTTTTTCCACATTGCATTTTTGAGCTAATTCTTTATTCTTCTTTTTCTTGAATGAAGATTGCTTATAATGCTATAATCTAAAAAATACCCAATTACCCTCCTCAAATTATCTTTCACTTCAATGTTATTCCCCTTGTTGTTTTATCATGTTTCATGTCATTTGAAGGTTTTCCATAATAATTTTCAAAGTTTCTTTAGTATTTTCCATATGTGACTCTGTTTCCTATACTTTGGACTTATCTTGCAAAAAGTATGAGATACTAGGAGTTGGATATCCATAAAGGGCCATAAATGGGGAAATTTTAGTAGATGTGTGATAGGTAGTATGATAGTATCATATTACCATTATTCCTTGAGGAACCCACTTCATCCATTAAGATTTCTTTTCTAAAGAGTAACATTGTAGGTAACCTTAAAAACATTTGTTAACTATTTTTGTTTGACCATTTGATTGTGTTTGATATGTAGAACTCATGGCAGCTAGTGTTTCTCCACTCATATTAAATAATTATTTCCAAAAGTTTCTTGTTACTATTACTTTAGGAAAACCATGAAGACTATTAATTTCTTTCACAGACACTTCTGCCACTTGGCTTGTTGTTTATGTACTTTGAGCTCTACAAAAAAAATCTACAAAATTTGTCTATATAAATGACCAAAAAAATGTAATACTTACCTTTATATTTCAGTAACCCTGTAATAAAGTATATTGATATATCTTCTAGTCTTTGAATATGTATGTGGAATGGTTGAAGTAACCCTAGAGATTTTACTATCTCTCTTTTATTTATTATTCAAACCTGACCTTCTCTTACAAAATTTTGAATATCTTTCTTCATTCCTTCCAAAAATATATGTTTTGATCCTTTGAGATGTTTTAAGGAACCCTGCGTCCTACCATCAGAGAGACATGGGACTCCCTTAATATTTGTTTATTCAAATATGATTGCATGCATAAAAATATTCTACATTTGCACCAAAGTATATCTCTCTTTCACTCCCAATGCTCCATAGAGTTCATCCCATCCTTTATAAATTTTAGTCTTTGTTTAGTACTATTGTCATTTTTCCATTATGGCAAGCTTCTTCTAGCCACCTAGGAATAGAAATGTAATTGGATATAAATTTGAGGCCTCTTCTATTTTAGAAAGAGCATCATGTACTAAATTTTCCTTACCCTTTTTGCAGATTATCTCAAAATTAAACTTTGCATTTTTTCTCCTCATTTTTGTTAATCTTCTAATGAAAATCATAGCTTCAAAAAATACTTTATGCTATCATGGTATATCTTGACTTTAAAGTACCTCCCAATGATATACTATCCCCATTTTTTATTGCATGTAATGTTGCTTCCATTTATTTTTCATACGTAGATTTCACCAAATATTTTCTTTGAATTCTTTGCTTTTAAAAGCCAATGATATCCCTTATTGTGTTAATGTTATGTAAATTCCTTGTCCTAGTGCCTCACACTCTACTATGAATGTTTTACCAAAAGTAGGTGCAACCGATGTTGGTGTAGAAGACATGGCATCCATTAAAAGAGAGAATGCCAAAGTAGTCTCATCATTCCATATAAATGATATTTTCTTCAAGAGATATGTGAGTGGACTTGAAATTCATGCATAATTCTTAACAAATGATCAATAATATCATGTAAGTCTAAAAAATCTTCTAAGAACCTTGATTTTCTTAGGAATAGGTCATTTTGTAATAGCTTGCATCTTTTGAGGCTCCAACTTCACTCCTTCTTTTAAAACAATATGAACCAAATACTCGAATTCTTATTTCCCAAAAGCACATTTGGATATTTTTACATAAAAATGATTGTTCTCAATAATTTATATAACTTTTCCAAATGTTTACTAGTGTGGTATTCCCATGATTTATTATAAATATGTGTATTATCAAAGAAAACCAACACAAATTTTATAAGATGGGATCAAACAAAATTGTTCTTAAGTCGAGCCCACCGGACTTCAAACGGCGATAAACCATAATTCAAACCAAATTCACGTTCCAAAATAGCCTGCTAACGTTGGCCAATTTTGTGACGCGAAAACCAAATGAATTCTGCCCTAATCTTTTTCGGGTCCGGATTTCCACTGCGCGAGCGGCCCAAACAAAGATCCGCTCCTATCCCTCTATGACAAAACCATCGTACATGCTGACGTCATCAATCAAGACCCGCCACCATTTTAACTTTGTAAATAAAACAAATTGCATCTGCGTCATTTTCATTGTTCTGTGCGCTAGCCATTCTTCCATGCAACAAAATTCAAAAACCAATTGTTAACGCTTGCTGACCGTTACCTTGCTGAAGAGAATTGAAGCCGAGTATTTCAGGGTTCTTCTGTCATAACCAGCGCCTGTTTAAACATGTTTCATTTCCCGTAAACAGGTATTTATTCAAATTCCCCACTAAACTCTGTAAAAAATCCTGGTTTTAGTTTTAATTCTGCACTAAGGTCTGAAAAGAAGTTCAGTTTGGTCTTTTTCGTTCCCAGAATTGCAATTATATTCCCAAAACTGGTAATTGTGCCCCTTTTCCACAAAAACCCCGAAATTTCATTTTTGAATCCACAAGAACTAGAAATGGAAGTTCCTGTAGCTCTGAATGTCGTGCCCATCAATGCCCCTCACAAGGACTTGGATTATTTACCTTTAGCCGATATGGATTTTCAAATTAAGTACTTGCATCTCAGTGAGAATCCTCTTCGAATATTTTTCCGCTGCAGAGACAATTATTTGAATGGTTCTGACATCTTTGGACTTTGGGAATCAAATCTTCCTATGTACCTTCTCCCCTCAGTCCATATTTTTCGTGAGTTAATCCATTATTGCTACGCAAATTATGATCCCAACCAACGAGCAGTTTTATCCCCAAGTCAAAATGTCATTTCCCAATAACTGATCAATCCATAAATGAAATGCTACAATTCAAACCTGGTCAAGCTCTCACTCCCCTGTCCATGGCTAAATTACTTGAGAAATCTACTAAGTTATCCCATGAAGAGTTAAACCGCCTATGCCAAACCTTCATGTTACCAGAGCATCAGCCTAAAAACCCTCCCCCTTATGGTTATACTTTCTTTATTGATGAGGGTAGACTTATTTTAAACATGATATCTTCCATAATGGGCTTCAATACTAGTGAGTATGTTGATCAGTTAACCCTAGTATTTTTATCCATTTTTACCCCTGGACAACCTCCTGCTGTCAAGTATGATTTTGCATCTTATATTGCTGACAAAATCCATGATCAGTTCATGAGATTTGAGAATGAGAGAGTATTTAAGTATTCTTCTGTCATATATCATCTCATGATTTACTTTCAGTCAAAAAATTTCCCTTTTTATGTTAAGAAACTTGATGCCAAAGGGAATCCTAGGTCAGTCATCTTTTGGTCTGCCATTACTCACAATTCCTATGATTCTCCTTATTCCTATAATGAGTTTGTCGACCTTTTTGTTCATCCTGCAACTACCTTGTTGACAAGAGTCTCTCCTCCTAGAATTAACAATGAAATCAAGAAAATCCTTCAGCTCTCAAAGCATTACAAGATAGGTGACTGGTACCTATATCAAAACTACACAGAGATAAGGATATATGGATGTGAATTATGCCCATTCAAACTGCCCAAGTATGTCCCAGTGAGACTCTTTGCATTAGAATATTTCAGGAAAATGAATAATTCAGATATAATTCATTTTTGCAATGTAAAGAAAAAGGCTCAACTCAGGATCAAGATCCAATTAGGTCCCTTCATTTGTAACTCTAGAGAAGCTAGAAAGGAAGCCGAAAGGATTTTAGAAGACTATCTCAGACTAAAAAAGAGTTTCTACTGGGTGCCTTATGATCCAAACAACTTTATCTGTGATAGAAGAATGAAAAATAAATTGTCACCATACATCCATCAAAGAATCCCATAAATAGAACAATATGCTAATATGGATGAATGGACAGAAGGGACATTGGTTGAAAAATATAGTGAGTAGGTCAATGTTGAAAATGTAATGAAAGATCTTGAAAATATACTTGACCTAGAATCTTTTGGACAGGTGCAGGGATCTTCTTCAGCCAGGACTTTACAACAAAATTTGCAGGAGATTAGTACAGTAGCAGTAGAATCTAAAGGAAAATAAAAGGAGCCTGATATACAAATAATTGAAAAATTCATAATGACAGAGCAACCAGAGACTTCTAAAGAACAAGTTCAAGGACAAATTCCTCCTACTCAAATCAGTGAGCGAGAAATTTCTATTTTACAAACTCCTCTGAATATAGAAAAGGGAAAAAAGAGAGAGGCTGAAACAACTAATCCTATTGGTGGCTCTTCTGAACAGCAAGATGTTAAAAGGAAGAAATTAACTCCCCTTCCAGAAGATGAATAATTTCAGGAAATCCCTGACAGCCAGGGAAGAGAAGACAGTCAGCAAACAGGTACAGGTAGTGGGACATCCACTAATTTTCAAAAACAGGGAATACATAGGCAACAAAGTGCAGAAATATATTCTTTAAAACCTCCAGTAAAACCTTCCTGGGACATCAAAATAACATTCATCAATATAAAGGCCAGGAACAATCCACTTAGACTTCAAGTGTACAACCAATTTTTGAAGATGGCTTTGAAAAATCAAGAAAGATTGATGTCAGCTTATGACATCCAACAGGGTAAGATGTTAATGAGCCGTTTGAAGCCCAAGGTGCAGCAGCCTCAGACAGCTGCAGATTACGTTAGGACTAATTTTGAAGTCTTAGCAAAGGATATACATCCTTTAGATCAAATTGAGCTACACAAGCAAACAGGTGAGATGATTTATTCTACTCTGACGGATAAATCAATGATGACCCATAAGTTGCAGGATTCTTTGGATAATACTAATACACAATTGCAGCTTGAAAAAGCCTCCTCCCAGGCTAAGGATAATAGAATCAAAACTTTAGAGGAAATAATCATTGGTTTGGGTCATAATCCTAAAGATGTGAAAGGTATTGAAGCTTTGATCAAGAGAAAAGATGATGATATTGCAACTCTGAGAAAACAATTAAAGTTACCAGCCTCAAGACATCCACAGACTGCATAAATCATCAAACAAAATTATGAGGAAGAACTAATGGATTTGCTCTTAAAATTGAATGAGCAACTTACTGCAACTAAAAAAGAGCTTGAGAATGCATTAAAAGATAAGCAGGCAAATATTCCAGTATCTACAGCAGGAGTAGTGACAGGTACAGCAACAACAGGTCAGCCAGCATAATTGTCACAGAGCAACACTGCAAATTTGAACACTGATGAATTAAAAAAGTCAATGGAAGATATGAAACTTCAGGCCATAGAGCTTCACAAAACAAAGGAACAATTGGCCACTCTAGAAAATAAATATGATCTTTCAAAAATGAGTGTTGCTAATAAAACAAGAGAAGTGAACAAATTAGAAAAAACAGTCAAAGCATTAGAAAAGGATCTCACATTGGAGAAACCTTTAAAAGAAATAAATGATATTCTTTGGGATAATATCATTCAATCAATAAAGGATGTTTGGTCCTCAATTCAAATAATGGATGAACAGAATAACTTAGTTAAAATGGCTCTGGATGAGATTGAGAGATCAAGACAAGAGTTGGGAAATATGCCAGAAGAGGCCAATAGACTTATACATTTTTTGAATACTCGGACTAAGAATCAACTTGCAGAAATTGGTATTCAGGATAGGACCGGAACAATTCTGGAAATAAAGAGAGTTTTTACTAAAAGAACTCTGGTACAGAATTTAGAATGAAGGTGCTCAGATATGCAAGAAGAAATCATTGCCTTCAGAGAAAGATTGAATATTTTGTTAAATAGAGGATTGCCCAGTCCTATAGTTGCAGAAGATAAGCTAATGGACCTTGATAGTTATGTTGAAAAATTGGACAAATATGTTGATAATCAAGCTAGTTCTTCAACCAATTCATCAACAACAGCATTGCCTACAGGGAAAAACCTTCATGACAGATTGGAGAATTTATTTTATCTTGAGCATGAAGTAAATCATTTGTTCCCAAATCAGCCTAATTTCTTCAGATATACTGAGGCTGATGAAACACTAAGAAATTTGCAAAGGACCAAAGTGCCAGAAGTTCAATGGTGGGAAGAAATGATGGAACTTTTGTAAAAAAATATCTTTACATAAATTTTTTCCTATTTACCACAGTATATCATGATAAAAAGGATAAAAGGATGAGCAAAGGTCAAAGAGTATCAGAGCAGTTAAAGAGTATCAGTGAAACGAAACAATCAACATAGAATTACTGAAGAGGACAACAGCAAGCCAAGATATAGGGCCTGCCTCCAGCACATTCTTAAAAGAAGGAAACAGCACAACATCAGTTATCATTTTTCTTATCTACGAGACCATCTGTCTCTATATTGTTGTAAAATACTTATTAGTTATCCTAGATAATATCTCAATTTGTTATGAGATATTTTGTATGATTTTTTGTATAAATACTCCATCAATTGGAGTAGTAAGTTTGGATTCATATACTTTGCAGTAACATTGACTTTTTCGGAATAAAGTGTTGTTGGAGAAATTTCTTTGTGGCTTGCTGGATGATGAATTGATGCTGGAGACTTTTTACAGGATTCATGTGTCAAACTACGGATCAATAAGTCATTTATATCCTGTGTTTTAAGTTTTTATATCTGTTCATTATCACTGTGTTTCATTTCTGAATAATCAATGAAAAGGAGTAAATCAGAAGGTACTTAAGTGTAATCTGGTTTTAATCATTATTATTCTAAATGTTTTCTTCTAAACTAGTTATAAACAGTGAATTCTTAATTGCTCCTGTTTTACTAGTTTAAGGATTTTGGGTACTTTAATTTGTATTTGGAAAAATGGACGTCGGTACTCTATTTGTTGCTTTACTATTCTACATACTGCTATTTCATTTTCTTATAGATGCCTTGGGCATATTTGGATGCTTTCTCAGATTGTCGATAATCTCCATGTGGACCGTTACTGAGTTTTATATCAAGTCCCTGTATGTGACATGGGGTATTTTTCTATCACTATCTGGGGTGGGACTTCCACATTTCTGGATGGATATTTGGGTTCCAATCTTCAGATGTGAAAATGTAATGACTTCATGGACTGTTTTACTTCATATAATATATTTAAAACAACGTTTTTTCTCTTGTGAAAAAAAAATGATTAATGTTTATCACTCTGCCTTCAAAACTAGCGATGCTGGTCTATGTTGCTGGTTTATTGATATGGTCTCATGGTATTTTTATATTTTGGACATATCACACTTCTCACATGATTAGCGTTTTTCTCTGTTCAAGGATTTTGGGTACTTTAATTTGTATTTGGAACAATGGACGTCGGTACTCTATCTATTGCTTTACTATTCTACATACTACTATTTCACTTTCTTATGGATGCCTCGGGCATATTTGGATGCTTTCTCAGATTGTCGATAATCTCCATGTGGACCGTTACTGGGTTTTATATCAAGTCCCTGTATGTGACATGGGGTATTTTTCTATCACTGTCTGGGGTGGGACTTCCACTTTTATGGATGGATATTTGGGTTCCAATCTTCGGATGTGAAAATGTAATGACTTCATGGACTGTTTTACTTCATATAATATATTCAAAACAACGTTTTTTCTCTTGTGAAAAAAAAATGATTAATGTTTATCTCTCTGCCTTCAAAACTAGCGATGCTGGTCTATGTTGCTGGTTTATTGATATGGTCTGATGGTCTTTTTATATTTTGGACATATCACACTCCTCACATGATTAGCGTTTTTCTCTGTTCAAGGATTTTTGGGTACTTTAATTTGTATTTGGAACAATGGACGTCGGTACTCTATCTGTTGTTTTACTATTCTACATACTGCTATTTCACTTTCTTATAGATGCCTTGGGCATATTTGGATGCTTTCTCATATTGTCGATAATCTCCATGTGGACCGTTACTGGGTTTTATATCATGTCCCTGTATGTGACATGGGGTATTTTTCTATCATTGTCTGGGGTGGGACTTCCACTTTTCTGGATGGATATTTGGGTTCCAATCTTCGGAATTGCGACAGATTAGAAACGTCGGAAGAGCGACAGTATAAACACATCGGAAGAGCGACGTTCAAAATTTCAGACCACATTTCGTTGTAATTGTGATAGTTTACAGACGTCGGAAGAGCGACGTTCAAAACGTCAGACCACATTTCGTCAGAAGTGCGACAGTTTACAAAGGTCGGAAGTGCGACGGATTGGGAAACGTCGAAAGAGTGACGCTTGTTTGGAAGCGACGGAAAAAGTGTCGATAGTGCGACACTTTTTAATTGTGTCGGAACTACGACGGTATGGTAAACCACATTTTGTCCGCCCTCAAACTGTCTCTCTTGCGACGAATATGTGTCGGAATAGCGACGAATTGGCCGTCGGAATTTCCGCCAAATTTTCTAGTGAGTGTATCACCAATAATATTATATTGTTGGGATTGGAAACGTATTTTTCGTCACTGAGATCGTGAGATTTCAAGCCGAAAATATTTGGTTTGGAGATAAACAATAATATCCCCATAAAAAGGATAAAGAGTACTGATAAGAAACAAGGATTTGTCCACAATGGGCTGTTCCGCCACAGTTTCAGTATTAGTAGAGGGGAAATCACACATCAGTTCGGCAAAAACCAAAGACTTCAATGCCTTGGATTTTTCAAATTCCAAGTCAAATTCCTACAGGATAACTATCCATTTGGAATACTTTCCCCCTACCAATTGTTTGGTCAAGATGTATATCATAGGGTTACAGTCAGAAATTACTATGGTTTTGCGTAATAAGATGTAGTGACAAAATCTTTGGACAGCTTGAACAACTTCCAAGGCCAATTTCTCCACATGCGTGTATTTGATCTCAGTTGGATGTAGATTTCGGCTAAGATATTAAATCACATGTTCATTGTTGAATTTATCTTCCTGATCTAAAACCATCCCAATGGTGGAATGAGAGGCGGCGAGGTACAAGAAATAGTCATGGTTGTAATTGGGAGGATGCAGTAATGGTGCATGGGTCAACGCCTGTTTGAGTGCATCAAAAGATCTATTAGCGATCTCATCCCAAAAGAATGGAACATTCTGTTTCAACAACTGGGTAAAACCCTTTGTTAGCTCGGCGTAGTTAGGAATGAACCGACGTAAAAAGTTTTCTTTCCCCTGCAAACTTTGGAGTTGGCGCAGAGTTGAAGGAGGAGGTAGATTGAAAATAGCTTCGACCTTCGACGGATCAACGCGAATGCCTGCTTTCGAAACAACAAATCCCAGTAAGTGACCCGATTCTACACAAAAAACACATTTGTGTGGATTCAGCCGAATTCGATAATGCCTACATCTCATAAATATAGCTCGTAAATGAGTGAGATGGTCGGCCCTACGTGATGAATGAACAGGTAAATCATCAAGATAAGGCTGCACAATGTGCTTAATGTCATGAAATGCATAAGACATAACCCTTTGAAAATTTTCCCTAGCGTTCTTCAATCCAAAGGGTAGTTTTCAATAAAAAAAATTCCCCCATGGACAAATGAAAGTTGTTTTTGGCTGATCAGCAGGGAGTATGTTTATTTGATTGTAACTGGAAAAACCACCCATAAGGAGAAAATTTCACTACCGGCACAATCATCAATTATTTGATCGATATAGGGGGTTGGATAATTGTCTTTAGGACAAGCTCTATTAATATCCCTATAGTCTATGCATACTCTTATCGTTCCTTGTTTTTTGTTAATAGAAACAATATTTGATACCCAATCGGTTAAAGGAATTGGATAAATGAAACCTGCACGAAGTAATTTCTCAACTTTAGCTTTGATAGCAGCATATTTTCTCGGATGTATCTAACGTAAGTGTTGTCGGACAGGTTTTGCATCCGGGTAAGTCTTGATTTCATGTACAACAATTGACGGATCGATTCCTAGCATTTCTTCATATGACCAGGCAAGCACATCACTGAATTCTTGAAATAGGGCTTTATAAGTTTGGATTTCATCGTCCGTACAACAAGCACCTATATGAATGTTTTCAATTATTCCTAGCTTAATTGAAATGTCAATAGGAATCATTCAAGAGATATTTTCCAAATTTAACTCAGAATCAGGATTTTACAATGGATTCTGCGGCTCTTTGACATATTCAGCAGTAAAAATAGAAGAGAAATAATTTTCAAAATGATTGAGCTCAGGTAAAAATGAAGATCGATGATGCAGATCTTCCCATGGTAAATCATCAACAGACAAAAGTTCACGAATTTTCTCATCAGTATGAACAAGATCGGGAAATTTCGTTGTGGCTGAGCTAGATATAGAAAGTGATTCCTCATGGATCCCATTCATTGGATCAGTTTCGGTTGAAGAAGGATCAGAAAGTGACTGTACAACCTGATATGCAATTTCAAAGGGACTCAAAGGCATCGCGCCATCAAATGAATCCAACTCAGAATCAAAAGGTACGATCCAAGGATCATCAAACGTAATGGTATTCGATGAAATCATATGAATATTTTCAATAGGAGGTGATACATTCAGAGGAGGAAAGGAAAAAGTTCCTAGTAAACCAGAATCTTTAATCAAACCTACCCCAACATCCTTGTAAGGGATAACCGTTTTACCGATGTGCTGGATAGTTTCTATAAAGGCTGGATCAGATGAGAAATAAGTTAACTGGTTTATTTTAATGATCTTTCCTTGATGTGGAACTTTGATAAGCCGAAAGACCAATGAAACAACACCAATCATAGCATAATACCAACTGCGATCCAGGAGAAGGTTGTAATCTAGAGGGGCATCAACCACCTCCACATCTAGATTTACGGTTTTGCCTTCGACCCCTATAGGTAAATCCTACAAAATACCAAAAGGATGGAACCCTCAGCCATCAAAATTCTTTAGAATTGTCAGAGACTGATTGAGTGTAGGAGAACCAAGAAATTTCCAACACTGGATCGACATAATACACGTAGAAGCCCCTTCATCAGTCACAGTCCGAAAGATCGGTCTGTTTTTTACTAATACTGGAATCTAGAAAGCCATTTGATGAGGTAGGTGGGGTGTACTATTCTCTAAATCGAATATTATAAGGTTCGAATCCTGAATATCGACAGCTCCTATAGCAGACAAAAATAATTTACGCTATGCTGGGCACGATTGCAACACTTCCAAAGCCGACATTGCTGAAGGGGAAATAGCTAAGTCCTCAACAATGTTGTAATTCTGAGCAGCTCTCGCATGTGGATTGAAATCTGATTTATGAAGTACACCTTTAGCAGGTGGTTTGATTACTAAGTCTGGATTTGGTTTCTCGATCTGTATTGGATCAGAAACACGAGGAGGTGTAGTTGATGTATATGAATTAGAAGATTCTGCTTCTTTAGCACCAACAGGAATTTTACTACCATAATCTTGCGATTGCGTCGCAATCCTGACATGAGACATCATCATAATAGGTTCTTCTGAGGCATTCGAGGTGGAACCAATCATCTTACTATCTTGAGTGGGAAAAGGATCCTTCAAGACAACAGGCTGTTGAGACCCTTTAACAAATTTCGAAACCTCTGCTCGATGTGGGCATTCTTTAGTAAAATGATCCTCGTCACAAATGAAACAAGGATAGCGAGGCTTACGTTTTTCGTCATTAGATTAAGTTTTATCTATTTTATCTTTTGAATTCTGTTTGTTTTTATTCTTCCCCTTCTTTTTACCACCAGATTTAGATTTGGTTGTAGATGTCTCTACGACATGAATGTCGGCAGAAATTTCAGCGGAAGACTCTCGTTTCGGGGAATCAGGTAAATTTATTATAGGAGAATAGTTCTTTGAAGATTTCTTCTTGCTTTTAGTATTAACTGTACCAATCATACCATCAGCGGCATGAGACCTTGAAGGAGCTGTAGTTATTTGACTTTGTTTTGGAAGATCGGGGATTTTTTCATGTAAAGTACCTATCTGCGTATAGATGAGGTCAAGATACTAAGCTTGAGCAATGACTTGCTCCTCAGTAACAACTCCTGCCTTAGCTACATCTTCAGTGATTTTGGGTAATAATTATTTAACAAACCATTCCGCCAAAATTTGATCCAGAATGAAAACTTTCACTAAACGCCTCCTACGTTGCCTTCGTGAATATGATCAGAAATATATGTGGATGTGGATTGTTTTAGCAAAGTCAATAGTTCTGTGCCATTGTCGTATCAGACAGGAAACTGAAAATGAGTTAAGAAAGCAGTTGCTAACTGACTGAAATTATTAAAATAGCCTCGTGGTAACTCAATGTACCATTTGGCGGCAAGATCAATAAGAGTTCGTTGAAAAAGACGTAAGCGAATTGAATCATCAATTATCGAATTAGACGCACACCAGAGGTGATAAGTCATAACGTTATTTGACGGATCCTCTCCTGAATTACCCTCGAATTTTGGTATATCACTGGGAAACTTATGCGGCATTGGCGGCCAATACGGATGATAGAAAATCGGATCATTCGTAAGGCGTGTCAAATCAGGTAAATACAAAGTTGCAATAAATGGTAACTGACAGTTAGGGTCACGAAAACATTAAGTAATAAGACCAGTTCCGGGAGGAGGATATCCAGGATAGCCTGGAATCGGATTTGCATTAGGAATAGTATAACCTCCCGGAAAACCAGGATTAACCATACCAAACTGGGGTTGTTGAGGTTGTTGATAAGTATAGCCAGGGTATGGTTGATACTAATAAACTGGGTTTTGTGTATTAGAACCAAATTGATACTGTCCCTGGTATGGTTGATATGTAAATTGTGGTTGACTTGTGACAATCGTACTTGTACCAGCTTGTCCTGTAGGTATCTGGACCGAATTCTGAACTGTAGGTCGTGACTGGGGTAAAGAGACTTGAGGAATTTGCACGGATGCAGGGATAGAAGAAACCAGAGCTACAGATACTCCAGAAACAGGTGTTATAGGTTGAACAGATGTTGCAGCAGTTGCAGCGGTTTGAGGCAGAGTCTGAGGTGTACTAGGCCCAGACTGCTGAACAGAACCAGGTGCAGGGATTTGAATAGTAGGCTGGACAGGTTGCTAGGTTGGACCAGAAACCAAAGGCTGTCCAGGTTGATTAGGCAACTGCACATTAGGTTGCATAGTCTGTTGAATTTGGGATGGATCCCACACCATATTTATTCCATGGTATTGTCCTGTAGAAGGTTGTACATATGTAGGACCATAGCCTGGTTGAATTTAGGGTTGATAATTAAGTGGTAAATTCCCAGCTCCTTTTACAAATGATTGACCAGAAGGCGGTTAAAAACCTTGTGTTGGGTACTGACCTTGAGGTTGATAACCCTGAGGCACGTACTAAATCTGGGGTTGATAAGGACTCTGAGAAACATACTAAGTTTGGGGTTGACCTTGGGGTATGTACTGTCCTGAAGGTTGTTAACCTTGAGGTATGTACTGTCCTTGAGGTTGTTCTCCAAAATAATATTGTCCTACAGTTTGTCCTGGGAAAAAATTACCCTGAAATTTCCCCCTAGGTGGTAATTGACTACCTTGAGGTTGCCCCCCAGGCAGTAACTAACCACCCTGAGGTTGCCCCCCAGGCAGTAACTGACCACCATGAGGTTGTCCCCCGGGCGGTAACTGACCACCCTGAGGTTGAGGATTTGGAATATTACCAGACATCATAACGATTTGCTCTGCGTTCGCCTTTTCAGTTTTAATTCCATTAAGACCAGATGATAATACTTGTTCAATCGGTCGAGGAGCTGCTCTTGAGAAAGTACCAAAAAGAGCCTGATACCCCGAAGGAACAGAAGGACCATCGTGTAAAAATGCTTCCGGTGATTGGGAAAACATCAATGACTCTCCTGACATGATAGATGAAGGATAGTAACCTCTGGGCGTAGGATGAAATGAAATTTGAGGTGGAGAAAAAGCAAGACCCGGGTTTTCGAAAAAAATTGTCAAAGATAAATACCAAGCGTCACTCCTAATAGGGCTGTAGAAAATGGATTCACGCTCCCTAAGATTCAAATACTGTGGGGATTCGGGAAGAGATACGTCTTCGTCTGGATTAGTAAGTTTTTCAATAGAAATGAGGCCAGATGGAAGATCTTCAGTAACAATATTTCTTACCCTAGGTGAACCAGGATCGCTAGAAGTTGGAGTAATAAATCCTGAGGACGTTTCCAGAATAGAAGATTCAGTGTCAGGCTCAGAAATTTCAGGTTCTTTAGCTAGTTCACTGGAAGGAGAAATACTACCAGTAACTTTGGAAACTGAAATTGGCTCAGAAATATACTCTGTTGTGGGTATTTGATGATCAGGATGAACAACTATAGATGAAATTCCGACTTCTGTAGATCTAATTCTACTGCTACTAAATGATACTAGAGCACGTAGCCCTTCAAGCTGACTTGGTGTGTACTCAGGGGGCTTCCCCTGAAGTCTCCAGGATTGTCTCAGTAATTCTGCCACGATTGAATATTAATTAATCACACGCAAACAAAGAAAATTTCAATGAAAAAAACCTAAAGTCTCTAAAGAAACCAACAGTTGAATCATACGCCTAAAAATATAAGAGTTCAAACCACACAAAAACAATAACTTCCCGTACTAAAAAACACTAGTTGGTGATGAAATCCAACTTAGTAGAAGTTTAATACAGAAAGGGCGGTTGGAACAGTTACCCTGACAACCTGCTTAATGAAACAGACTGGCACAAGTTTCTTCACAAAACCATCTCGAGTGAAGAGAACCCCCAGAGAGTCCAAGTGAGTATAGTCGACATCTGCTCCAGGTACAGTGAGATCTTTCCTTCACCGTCACCTTAGGAAATAATCTTAAGCTTATGGACACTAAGGTTACCAACAGTAACAAATACAATTGGGGGAACAATGTACGATCCGATTCCACGCGCAAGGGCAAAGTAACAAAGCTCAATCCCCTTGAAGGCTCCTCGACATGGTCAATCCGAGGTTTACCAACAAGTGACCCCAGGCTCCTCGACAATGGTTAATCTGAGGTTTACCGTTTGTAATGCGCGTAGATCTTCTATATTTCCCAATGAAACAGAATTTATTGTCTCAAAGGTTCAGACATGATCTCGTGATTAACTCCTTTAAGAGAAGCTTCCCAGATTGTACCAATTACAATTGGATTTATTTCCTACCGCAATATTTATCTACTTGTTTTTTTTTACTATCTTGGAGAGTTAATTACTCCCTACTCCAAGATACTAGCCTAAGCTATATCGGTGATAAGAGCCCTAGAAATAAAAAGATTACTAGTTCAATTTTAATTAAGCGTTGTTTTTATGGGCTATTCTTTAATTAAATAGGTATGGAAATGAAACTTTGATGGTGTGAAGACTCAACTTCCAAACACACTAAAAAATGAACCTAAAAATGATAAACAATTCGTTTTTCTTTCAATGAAATTCTAGCTAAAGAAAGAGTTCGAGAATACAATTCTTTTAAGAGACAATTCTTTCTTTGAACATGAAGAGTAAATGAAAGAAAATATTTTTTTCTTTTCAATAAGAACTCAAAATGAGACAAATAATCAATGCTCACAATAAATCCCTTTCACTTTCTAGACTCAAAACTACAAAAACAACTTTCCTTCAAAAGAGATCTACAAGTTCTAAAAAGCACTCAAAACTACAAAAAACTAATTTTGAGATCTACAAAATTTAAAAATCTAATTGAATAAAAGCTTCAATTTTTTTTTGAGAATGCTTTACTTAGTTGTTCAGTAAACTAAGGATTCATTTTTTTAGAATAAAAAACAAATCAAAAAACATCCAGATATGTTTCCTTTTGTAAAAATGAAATTCAAAACTTATAACAAAGTTTGTTCAAAGATTTGCAAAGATACAACTAGATCTATTTCTCAAAAAAGGATGGATTTCACAACCAAGTCAGACTCATCAAGAAGACAAAAAGACCAATGTGATCTGAGGTATTTCAAGCTTCCAATATTTGAGTCACTATAGAGACCAAGTGAAAACCAATCCAAGTATGCAAAACTTCTAGAAAATCACCCAAAACACAAATATTGTTGGAACTCACTCACAAGAGGCTTTTGATAGGAACAATACAAATCTGGGCAGATATTAGAAACCCTAAATCAAATTAAAGATAAATTGGAAGAAGAAAATTGAATATTTTCAAAAAATTTAACAGGGTCCGCAGGCCCCAAAAGTAACAGGTGCGGTCCCGCACTGGTTACTAAAGGAAAGTGCGAAACTGCCCGCACTATGTAAAAAAACAAAGTGCGGTCCCCAGAAAAATTCAAGAAAAACACAACAGACTTTAAAAAAAATTCAAAGCAAAGTAAACCTAAGTTACCCAGGCAAGTATCCATCAATAAAAAGCCAGAAAAATCATTTTCTCAAGTCAAAACAAAGGAAAACCAAAAATCAAGAATCTTTCCCTAGTATGGTCGCCAATTTGTTGACCAGATAAATCAATTTTGCGGACAAGATCGATCTCCCTAGTACCAAAAGGTAATCTAGCAACAAATAGCCAAATAAACCTATCTTTCTATAAACATATTCGATTTACAAAAGAATACTATAAAGATGTTAAGGTCTTACCGTAGATCTAATGCTTGTTCGAAGTAGTTGTCCCTCGGTCACTTGAAGGAGTTATCTTTTATAGACCTATAGTCACAAACAAGAAAACATTAAATAGAACCTGTATAGTAAATATTATAAATCATGCCTATCATGGTGATCAAGGAATCCATGAAATAAACAGTTAATTAACAACTTATTGAGAAAAATGAATTCATTTGTATTAACTTTGAATGAAGAAAAACTTACAACCTTAGCCTTGATGTTGAACAAGCCTTCCCGGGGTCCAAAGCAGTAATCTCCTCTACTCTAACAAGCCTTGCACTCTCCAACTGAGACAGATAGAGGTATGTGATCTCTCCTCACAAAATCTCAGTCAAATGAGTCTGAATCCCAACAGCACTTAACCTCAAATAATTCTAAAGCTTGAACTCCCTTTGAGGCTACCCAATGCCTCTTTTTATAGTACAAAAGAGGAGGTTTCAGTTCCAAATGTGAAGGGATGGATCCTCCTTCAAAGGGATAAGCTCCTCACATCAAGGGGTTAGCTCCTTAAGGTAAGGGATACATGAACCTCAAAAGAGCGGTTCTGCCACCGCAAGATTCTTTCCAGAGGCTTCTAGAAATTACTGAAAGTGAGATTTTTGAGTTTACTTGTGCCTTTTTAATCTTTTACAAGGGTCCGCACCCATAACACAAAGAAAGTGCATTCAGGTACGCAGGAGTCATGAAAATTAGGTGCGGGACCGCAAGCAAGACAAAGAGAAAGTGTGATACCAGAGTTAAGGAGATTTTTAAGAACTTTTCTCTTATTTTCAAGGCTTTACATGAGGAAATGATGTGTTAGACTTGAAAAGGAGGAAGTATGAGTGATAATGAGCTCATACAGATAGCAGAATGTTAAGATGACAATTTTCAGTGTAACACTCCTTGGCTCTGAAGCAGACATCTAGATGACGCGTTCCCGTAAAAAGGAACCTACCTCAAATGGTAAAGGCAAACCGATGCATACCAATCACGCATGCTCTCTCTGTGACAACTATGGGCACTATACCCACCATTGTACAGAGATACCACAGTATAGGGATGCCTTACATGCGGTCGAGCGATCCTATCAAGAGGATCCCTCCATTCAGTCTGTCAACGATGAGCCTCACACCATCCTATACTTACAAGAGGAACATAGGATTGTAGAATGGCCCCCAGTAATGCCCATTATACATTGTACGTTATGCAATGAACGTGGCCACTAACTCAAAGAGTGCGCAGCCTTGGAAATCATTCACAGATGGTATCCAATCGAAAGGGTTTACTACGTAGGGCTATGGGTAGCGCAATTCACATGCCTGTTATGCACCGACAACCGCCTTTTGGAGTATTTTCACTACATACCTCGCTTCTAGCTAGCCCTTGATAGCCTTCGCTCAGCCATAATTCGCCTTTTCCAAGAAGACAATATGGATGCTGAGTCCACAGGCAGCTCCATGACCCAAGTAGATGAGATGAGCGGATCTATCATGTTCTTGACAGCCGAAGAACGGCCTAGAAGGGAACTCCTAGTTACCCCCAATGACACTTCGCAGCAATGACCAACGTGTACATTATGCAAAACGATGGACCATGTAGTCATCCATTGCCCCAATTTAGCAGCCTTCTAACGTTGGTTCCCCATCAGACCGCAAACTGAACTAGAAGGAACCTTCATATCAAGGATATTTTCCTGATATGTTAGGGTAATCATTATGATCGACATTGTACTTATGCCTCGCAGATTCGTCCCACTGTCGACATGATTAATTCCATAGAGAAGAGATAGGAAGATCTCTGGGAATGGCATAAAAAGTACATCGCTGGATCAATGTCCCCAACTCTGCAATAGTGTATCAAGCCTGATAAGACAACACACCACCAAAGAGTAACCTCAGCCAAGCCTAGGATAACATGTGGCCTATGTGATCGAACGATCACCAAGTCAACCAATGCAAAGAACTCAAGCCCCTAGCAAACAGTCTCCGCATAGTCTCTTCTCTCCCTCAGAAACTTCTCTCCAATCAAGAGAAGATCACATGCACTTATTTCTGAATTTTCTCACACTTTCATCATACATTTAAGTGTATACATCTCCCCAAGCTAAGAGCGGCACGAGCTGCGTTAATTCTACACTCCACTAAAGAGGAAGACAAGTCTAAGCCAACGATACGGAAATGGAGACAGAAGACAACCTCATCTACATCTAACCCTTTCCAAGCATCCACGTCAGGAACAACGAGTAGCATAGAATCACACACTATCTACTCTGTTGGCTCAGTAACACCATGCACCATCTGCACTGGCCTAAATACGCACCAGAGACGTGCCTGCTAATGGAAACATTTAGGCACCTATGCGGCAGGCACAATTTCCACCTACTGAAAATCAACTATCCTAGTGGGGAACCTAACTTTGAGCCCATACAGAATCCCATTACGGAGATTCTTCCCCCACCAAATGCCGATGATACAATCCACCATATACAATTGGTATCTGCTCATATTGGTGATAGGATTACTGCCTCAACCTCGTCCCAGGATTTCCATCATAGTCCTATCGCAAAAAACCAAGGTACCTTGCACTTTTGCATTGATTTCCGCAAAATCCAAAATTTACATGCCGCCATTGAACTCCTTGATGACACACAGCCTCTAGAAAAATGCCTAGTACAACTAGAGCTAGTTGAAGAAATTCGGCAACAATCGCTGCAACGCAATGAGGCCCATAAGAAAAGGGTGACAACATCATTCGACCACCACATCAACCCTCGCTCATTTACCAAGGGATAATTATTCCTTCGCTACGATGTTGCAAAAGAGGCCTTAGCGCTAGGACAGTTCGAAACCCTGTGGAAACGACCCTACATCATCAAACGCTGCCTCCGATAGGGGGCATACATCTTGATGGAACCGGACGGGACTGGCCTCACTAACCCTGTCAACGGCCTTTACCTTAAGAAGTTCTACCCATAAGGGCCCCAAAGGCCCTTCTTCTAGAGTGAAAGTACACAAAACCCAATCACCAAAATATTTTTGACCCGAAGACTTATGTAAAAAACACGCTCAAAGTGCCAACATGGATCACCAAAATGAACCATATTTTGGATTCGCTGATGGAGCATCGCGATGATCTCAAAACTTAGTTGCAGCCACCTGGGTCATCTACCACCCCAATCGATCACCGCTTTGTTCAAACGGAATGTGTATTGGGTTAGCAACAAACAATCAGGCAAAATATGACACCGTCATTGGACTTATGTGCGACGCCCTCCATAGGGGCATTCATCGTATGCATATCTACCTCAATTTCCAGTTAGTAGTATCACAACTAAACTGAACATTTGGGACCAGAGACACACACCTGTTTAGAAACTATTTGTGTCCCAAAAGATTAAGCAGACAATTTGATTACATTACATTTTCACATGTATCAAGGAATCAAAACCAAACAGCTGATCACATAGCTAACAATATCCTAGAATGGAATGTATCTCGAATAAACCATCATCCATAAAAAACAAAAACATAGATATCCATTAGCATAACACAAAATATATAAACAGAAATAAATAGCACACCATGTAGAGCCGTAAAAATATCTCTCATATATATATATATATAATAATGTGTATTTGAGTAAAAAAATAGTATCGCTGGCCCACTGGCCAGCCCAAAGATACAAAAGTCATCAAAAATAAAGGAAACATCCTCATAATGAGTGCTTTCCCTATGTACAAAACTACTTTAGGGGGGTTCCCCCTCAAGAGGAGCACCTAGACCCACCACCGCTCCTGGTGCCACCATCGGAGCTGCTGTCACCACTGCGATCGCTACCCAACGTAGAGTGGGTCGATAATCTCTCTCATAGGCCATCACCATCTCTAACCAAACCTCCTCAAGGTCGTCCATAAAACCTTGAGTAGGCATTCCCTGGGTCAAGTGGTCCACTCGACCCCGAAAGTCCTCAAGAGCGGTCACTTGAGCCGTAAGTACTGCAATGCACGCCTCAGCCGCATCTACACGAGCTCGCTCAGCCGCAACCTCTGCTGCAGCCGAACTGCTTCCCTCGCCAGAAGGGCCAGCACTATCTCTTCCAGGTCCACCGACACCACCACCCGTTCCACCTGCACCACCTCCTCCCTGACCACCTCGAGGTCGGAGCGGGGGGTCATGCCCCACTAGTCGGGCCACAGGGCGACCCACCTCGCCAACATCTACACAAGTAACAAAAATAATGTGAGTGTCAAGAAAAAAACAAATAAGTACATAAATACTCGAACAAATGTAGAAAAATATAACACATACCTGCAAGTCCCCAAACATAACCGAAAGGGAGACCCATGTTTGGGTCACCCGAAAGTCCATCCCCGCATACGGGTATGGCAAGAACATCTATGGTTTGGCCTCAAACCAGGCCTCTGTCATGTCGTTCCAATAACGACCCACCATCCCACCACCGCCTCGCGGCATCACCGGAGCTCACCTCCTCATGCGTGGCTCTCGCAGCCCCCCAATAGGCACCGCCACCACCAACCTCAACAGCACCACCCTCTCGTACATGATGTTGCATAAGATGCTAGCGTACACAAATGACTTCGATCCACGTTGGACCTTGTTCAATTGCGACATGATCCCATAAAAAAAAAAACGGGCAAAATCGAAAAAGTGTCCGCCCCTCAGTCGACGTAAAACTCCAACTTGTGGGCCCGATGCCTGATGTGGAGCAACCGACCCTGCCAGTCACACAATAACTACTAGAGCACACCACTCTGCCACATCTGTCACTGATGCAATGTTAATGCACCCCTCAGTAAGAGGTGCACCACCGCAATGATGCCTTTGGAATCTGTCTAGGTTCACTCTCCCAGCAGAGTGTGGGTACCTCAGAGCCTCACCCTAAGGCAGTAACCCGGTCACAAAGTATATATCCGTCTCTGGATGGATAATCAGGTTCGTCCCCCACAATACGAACATGTTGCGCCTCCGGTGCCAATATTGTATAATGTAACGTAGTAGTCGGTCCTAAGACTGAATAAACTCATCCTCAGCAAACTTCAGAAGGCCCCATGCGGCCAACTGACGACGCGCCCCAGCATCAGCAGCTAGAGCGGTCTGGATCTCGGGCTAATCCCACTCTCTCCACACTAACCTGCCAAGAAACACATGCACCCATCAGTACAGAGAATAAAAATAAAAAACAGACAAGAAACCAAAGTTTTCTGTGTAATATTCCTACTTAGCCTAAGCTAAGAGGAATATTCATTTTTGTTTTACTTTCTGTTGCATGAATAAATTAATACAGGAGGACATGTAAAACTCCTGGAAAGACTAAATAAATCAATGCCCATGTGAACAAAGATAAATCAGGGCCATGTAAATAAATCACTGCAGATGTGAAAGGGGTTTAAGCTGTGAGACTGGGTCAACCTTGACCAAATCTATAGCGCTGTTTAGATTCAATGTATCTCATAAAGGGACAGCGCAGTTCTAGAAGGAGGCCCCTCATGTGAAAGGAGCTAACTCATCAAGGTGGTTTAGGGTTTGCAAAGGCTTTCATCTTATAAAAGGAAAGGTAGGGCAGCAAGATAAGGTTTTTGATTGATTATATTTCTGAGTATCTTGTCTACTTAGACAAATACTATTCTTTGTTGTTTAGTAGAGAATTGTGTTGCTTAGCACTTGGAGTTCCTATGCAGGGATTTCATGTCTTCCTTTGAGGATTCTTGGAGGAGTATTTGTTGATTTGATCCACTATCAGGCTTGAGGCCAAGATCTACTTCCAATTGCAGCGCAGATATAGTGAGGGTTTGTCTGCTTTTGCAAGCTGCAGCAAGTGGGATTCTAGATCTGCAGAGATCTAGCTTGTTTTGAGAGCCTCTTCTCATGGAGTGTCTTTGAACCTCCTGGAAGAGTGTCTCTCCTATTTGTGCTTCAGATCTATATCTTGGCAGCTGGGCATCTATTTTATTCAAGCTACAATGTTGTTTCCATTGAAGAACTGCGTTATTTTCATATGAGATTCTTCAGGGTGTTTTGATTCCAATTTGGATGAGAGATCTCCGGTGTTGGGCTTTGCCTTTCACTTTGGTGATCCATGGATTAGCTTGTTGATCCATGTTCTATTTAGATCTGATCTATTGTAATGTAAATTCATATTCATAAATTACTGCATCATTTTACAGATCTGCAACTTAAAACTCAGATCTACTCTTGTTTATGCATGATTTGGTCAAAACCCCAAGGGGATCTTGTAAATAAGACTATCTAGTTTCCAGATCTGAAATGGATCTGATTTTTTTTCCATAGATCTGTCCTAGATCTAATTTGTAATATTCAACTACTGCAGCTCCTTAAAATAACACTATTGAGCCATTTCTGCATTTATATATGTGTTGCAACCTTCTTTTCTGAAGATTTCTTGCTCTATTGTCTCATGCATTCTATTGTATATTGAAAGAGCTTCATTGTAATTCTGATTTGCTGCTGTATATTCATTATTTAATCATATTTGATGGCCTCCTGCTCATACTATCCAAGACTTCGTTATTTCTGAAGCAGTTTGTTGTGCATAGCTGCAGCCCCTCTTGTAGGGTGTTTTTCAGCTAGACTAGGTGGTGGGAGATCTGTTTACCACATCTAGTTTGATTTGTTTGTGCTTCCCTTTTGGATATAGACTCCATATCTACTGATATAAGGGATCCAAGGGCTGTAAATTCATTTATGTACATCAATATCCTAGGAGTGCATTATTTCAGTAGGCTTGCTGTGCTATTCTAGATTTGGAATATTACAGTGGTATCAGAGCTCCTTTCTTGGCACGGCCTGTGCTTCCTTGGAGCATCACAACCATGTTGCATTCAAAAGAATATGAACCTCTTACTGAGAGGGGGAAGAGGTATCAGAACAGAAGCCACAAGAATTATGATTATACTACTAAAGATAAAGACAAGGGTAAAGCCCCTGAGACTACAAGTGACAAAGAAGGGGAAGAGTTTACAAGAACTCTTTTGGTGGCCATGCAAGATCTTGCCAAGGATATCAAAGAGATGAGGATTGATAGAATGAGGGAATCTCTTGGGAGATTTCATTCGGGGGAAAGCTCTGACATGTCTCATCACTGGACTGGTTAACCGGTGAACCAGCCACAAGCCCGACAAGCTTCACAATGCTCCACCATGCCTACTTTCTTGGTTGTGGAGAGTGAAGGACTACAAGAACAAGCCTCCCTTGAAGATTACTTTGTGGAGTATGATTCTCAGAGTTATAGATTCAAGGATAACTTGAGTTTCCAAGATTTTTTTCACCTCAAGGACAGGAGAAGACCAAAGCAGCAGTATAGAGATGGTGGGTTCTTTCATAATCAGGATAGACACCACTCTATGGGTAGATTCTTTTTGCCCAAATTTTATGGATCATCCTCCAGTTCTTCCAATTCATGGGTAGAAAAGCTGGATATTTATTTTCAGTTGAACAAATTCCCTGAGGTTGAAGCCATCAAGATTGCAGCGCTGCACTTTGAAGGTGAAGCACACAATTGGTGGTTCCATGGCTTGTCTACATTGGAACACATCAATGTGACTACCTATTATGAGTTTACTAGAAGACTGGTGGAGATGTTTGATAGGAAGGATCAAGAAGCACCCTTCATAATCCTTGCAAAGCTGAAGCAATCAGGAGATGCAGAGACTTATATCTCTGAGTTTCTGAGATTATCAGTCATGGTCCCTGATCTATCTGTAGCCAGGAGGGTCTACATGTTCATTGATGGCTTGGAGGAACCTTTGCATGGGTTGGTTAAATCTACCAAGCCCATCACTTTTCATGATGCCATTAAGAGGGCTAGAGACCTCCAATATTCCTTGCCAAAAGAAAAGGCAACTTTCCTGAGCAAGGCCCCTCACTTTTCTAAGGGGGAGGAAGGAAAAGTTGGCTCCTCCCAAGCAGAGCTCTTTGAAGAAGCCTCTTGATATTGATCTCAGGAGGGAATTGAGGAAAAATAAACTGTGTTTCACTTGCCAAGATTCATGGGAACTAGGACATAGATGTGCTGCGGGGAAATCACACTACATAGAAGTCTTCTCAGATCTTGAGGAGGAAGATGGAGATGATGAACCTAGAAGGGGTCACAGTGCTGATGATGATGAGGAAGATCAAACACCATCCAGAGATGGGAAGGGAGCCTTTGCTCCAATAAGTGGGACTCTTGCCTCTTTGAGAGGAGTGCCTAAGTACTTGACCCTAAGAGTACAAGGTTCAGTCATGAATCAGAGAGTATCTGTCCTTACTTACAGTGGGGAAACCCACAACTTTATTGATGCTCATCTTGTGCAAAAGAGAGGAATCCCTACTGACACTTTTGAGGGATTTTCTATTTTGGTCCCAGGAGATAGAACCATGCAATGCATGCAATATGTTCCATCACTCTTTGTCACTATGGGATCCTACACTCTGGTGGATCACCTCTTTGTAGTTGACATACCAGACACCAACATCATTTTGGGTGTCCAATGGTTGATTACCTTGGGGAAGGTTACCACTGATTAGAAAGCTTTGAAAATGGTGTGGGTGGACTTGAAGAGTGGGAAACCACAAATGATTTAAGGCATGCAAAATCATCCTTCACCTAGTACTTCCACACAAACAGAAGAGATGGATTTGCGCAGTGGAAGTAGGGATCTCACAGTTCCTTCTCTCATGTTCATGAGGATGCTGCAAGGGACATTCTTATCTAATGGCAAGCCACCTAGAATGCCATCAGATTCAGATCTTGTGGGGAAGGCTTCACAAAGTGCTGCTCCAAATATATATCAAGGAAGGATTGGAGCAATGAGATACCAAGTCACAGCGTTAGAGGGCTTGGGATAGCCCAAGTATGAGGGAGATATCCATGCATCACTATCTCTCTCTCTTTATTCTGAATCTGCACTGTGGGAGGAGAAGAATGGGAGGATCAACCTTCCCACAAACAATTTTGGCATGTGTAATCTCAAAAAGGAGATAAACAACATGACAATCACTTCCATGGATGTATCAGTAGCGCTGTCATTGTTGAGCAGTGTGGATATTTATTGGAAATCTCAACTGCTTGTAGAGTATTCCAAATATCTCCACACAGGTATGATACTAGATGTCATCTAGCAAGAAGAGGGATACTTAGTCCAAGGGGGAGTCATCTATTATCATGGTAAGGTCTTCTTGGCTAGAGCTTCGAAGCTCAATTAGAAGATCCTACAAGGAGCCTATGAAGAATTCTTCCTCAGCCATATGCATTCAATGAATATCTATACCCTGATCATGAAGAGTTTTGATTGGGAAGGCATGAGAGAGGACTTACATCAGCACTTTCAAGATTGAAATAGCTATGGAGGATTGGGGCAGCCAATGGAATCTTTACAAGAGTCATGCCAGCCAGCTCTTCCTTTGCTTGAGAGGAGGGGAATGCTCATGCACAACTCCATGTGTATGAAGGACTATGATGGTAAAGGATTTGATCATGACAAGCAAGTTGTATTTTCTGATCTATTACATTCCTTTGCCATGTTTTTGTAGGATATGATTCCTAAAGGGAGTGAGAGATCATGTCAATCTCATAGCTTGTTGGGGGCCATTAGAAATTCTGAGCTTGGCCACTCCCTTGTTGTGCAAAGGGAGATTCCTTTTCATGATCGGTGCTTCCCAAAGGCACCAACCTTATGTGACATCTTCAACCATGTTAAGGTGACTCATGCAGCAAATGTTTGGTGGGAATGCCACTTGCCACACCTAGATCTAATGAAGACAAGATGTGCACTGCACTGGAATCACATGTGGGATTTTGACCCACCTCCTCAAGTTCAGATTTCAGTTTGCATATATGTAGTCTTACTTCCATACTTGGATGATATAGTTGTACTGTTTTTGGGATTGTATGGACAGAAGATGGGCAGCTTGTATGTACCACATGGTTTGGAACTTCTACCTGTTCTTCATGATACATGTTTTAGATGTAGCATTGCTTCAACCATGTTTATTTCTGTTGAGTTTTTCACTCCTGAAGGGATGGACTATGCACATATTATGTTGGCCTTGGAGGAACAATTCATGATGTATTGGCTTGTTGAGCACTTGGCTTATGATGAGGACTTGATCCTTGATGATGCCATCAATGGAGGAGGAGAAGTAATACAGCTCTTACCCTATCAGTTTCTTGAGGGTAAGCAACATTTTGGAGGGGAGGACTGTAATATTCCTACTTAGCCTAAGCTAAGAGGAATATTCATTTTTGTTTTAATTTCTGTTGCATGAATAAATGAATAAAGGAGGACATGTAAAACTCCTAGAAAGACTAAGTAAATCAATTCCCATGTGAACAAAGATAAATCAGGGCCATGTAAATAAATCACTGCAGATGTGAAAGGGGTTTAAGCTATGAGACTGGGTCAACCTTGACCAAATCTACAACGTTGTCTAGATTCAATGTATCTCATAAAGGGACAACGCAGTTCTAGAAGGAGGCCCCTCATGTGAAAGGAGCTAACTCATCAAGGTGGTTTAGGGTTTGCAAAGGCTTTCATCTTATAAAAGGAAGGGGAGGGCAGCAAGAGAAGGTTGTTGATTGATTATATTTTTAAGTATCTTGTCTGCTTAGACAAATACTATTCTCTACTGTTTAGTAGAGAATTTTGCTGCTTAGCACTTAGAGTTCCTATGCAGGGATTTCACCTCTTCCTTTGAGGATTATTGGAGGAGTATTTGATGATTTGATCCACTATCAGGCTCGAGGCCAAGCTCTACTTCCAATTGTAGTGTAGATCCAGTGAGGGTTTGTCTTCTTTTGCAAGCTGCAGCAAGTGGGATTCTAGATCTTCAGATATCTAGCTTGTTTTGGGAGCCTCTTCTCATGGGGTGTGTCTTTTAACCTCCTGGAAGAGTGCCTCTCCTATTTTTGCTTCAAATCTATATCTTGGTAGCTGGCCATCTATGTTATTCAAGATACAACATTATTTCCATTGAGGAACTACACTATTTTCATATGAGATTCTTCAGGGTGTTTTGATCCCAATTTGGATGAGAGGTATTTGGTGCTGGGCTTTGCCTTTCACTTTGGTGATCCATGGATTAGCTTGCTGATCCATGTTCTGTTTAGATCTGATCTATTGTAATGTAAAGTCATATTCAGAAATTACTGCAGCATTTTACAGATCTGCAACTTAAAACTCATATCTACTCTTGTTTATGCATGATTTGGTCAAAACCCCAGGGGATATTGTAAATAAGACTATCTAGTTTCCAAATCTGAAAAGGATCTAATGTTATGTCCACAGATCTGTCCTAGATCTGAGTTGTAATATTCAGTTGTTGTAGCTCCTTAAAATAATGTTTTTGAGCCATTTATTTAGTTATATATGTGTTGCAGCCTTCTTTTCTGAAGATTTCTTGCTCTATTGTCTCATGCATTCTACTGTATACTGAAAGAGCTTCATTGTAATTCTGATTTGCTGCTATATATTCATTATTTAATCATATTTGATGGCCTCCTACTCATACTGTCCAAGACTGCGTTATTTCTGAAGCAGTTTGTTGTGCATAGCTGCAGCCCCTCTTGTAGGGTGTTTTTCAGCTAGACTGGGTGGTGGGAGATCTGTTTACCACACCTAGTTTGATTTGTTTTTGCTACCATTTTGGATCTAGACCTATATCTGGCGATCTAAGGATCCAAGGCTATAAACCTGTTTGCATACACTAATTCCCAAGAGTGCATTATTTCACAGGTTTGTTGTGCTATTCCTGCATTTGTAATATTACATTCTCATTATTATGGCCTTACACTTGTCTCGGGATAAAGGCACTCGCGCGCCGTGTTCTTCACAGGCGCGCCTTTATGCGCAAAAGGAAGGGAACAACGCACCCTCACGCGCCTATCCCCCAGAATTGCGCGCAAAGGAAGCGCTCTTTTTCCTAGATCACCCGCGCAATCTAGAGAAAAATTCACTCAGAGGCCGTACAAACCTAATTTGTACGACCTCCAGCATCATCAAACTGAAGAAATTACAATGCAAAACATCATGAAAGTTACCTCAGCATAATATCGCTAGTACCTGGTACACGGGCTGACCACAGTGACAAGAAAGGCTCTGCAAGCACCTCTGATCTCCCAAAACTCAACGAGTACAAATGAACAAGATTAGGGCCATAATCCCATATTTATCGCCCTTTTCAAGAACTTCATAGGTCCATAACAGGAGATCAGAAGGTCCATTCCGCAAACCGTAAGTTGCACCATCATTAGTATGCCATGACGAATGAAAGAAATGCCACGCATTCACTTTCCAGAAAAATATTTTTTTCAGTGGCGGCAGGTATGCCCTCTCCCATCTCCCTTTTTAAAGCTCATACCTTTCAATAATATTTGATGAAAAGAAGATGCTTTCACTTGAGGTAGTTTTTTTTTCAGGAAGAACCCGCAAACCACTCACAACACCATCCACTGAAGGTTCCGGAGCAGGTATCATTCTACCCTCAGCATGAGTCCCAAAAAACTTTGCATATCCTGACATCATTTCTCCATCAGAAATAAACCATAGGGTCCTCATACCCGACCGCATTTATCATCACCTCACCCTGCACATGATAAAAATCCGTGTTGGTTGATAAAGCCTCCCCTCCATGGCGCTCGTCACCCAAAGTAGACCATATATCACAGCACAAGTGATGCCATGGCCATACCATTTCAGTCCGGGAAGCACCTCGTTCCCATCCATTCATCATGCATAAGGTCAATTTTACTATTCAAACTAAAAATCCCCTTCCCGGACGATCAAGTTGTACAAGCAGATTGAAAGTGCACCTTCGCGCATCGCATTTGGCCCACCATACCTCCATCATCATAATCCCATATGTGACACTTCTTCATCCGCTTCATCAACCCCGTACATGAGACCAACCAATGGGACCCCCACCCTTAGCAAAACACCGTCCTCACACCTTCAGTGAATGAACCCTTTCATTTTTTGGGGTACCCGTCTCTGTGTTTTGTACAAACCAAACCTCATTATTTTATTCTTTTGGTAAGTGTACAAAGAACGCCAACAATGCACTTCGCCGCTTCGCCCTCATATGTCATCTTTTCCCCTATGGAAGCAGTCCCTCATTCCCCTTGTTCGGAGTATTTCACCCCCGCGCACACACCATCCCGAAATTCATAGCCGGTTCACACCCGCCCTGGAAGTCCTACCGACTCCAGGGATTTTCCCTTCAGAAATACCTATGACTGTTGCCAAGCTGCTAAAGTATACTCCGGCCTTGGGCTATTGAATCCCCACCATTCGTTTTCAGTCACCTCTCACCAACATGCCTATGTTAAACACATCACATCTAGGTCCTCGACCCCTTAGTTTGGTGACCTGTGTTTCGGTTAAGGCTTCCTTTTTGTTGACCTCGACACCTCTTTTCCAAAAAGGAAGCGATACCTTGGATCACCCCTCCCTATGCAAAGGGGTATCCTTAGGTGGCGCTGTGGGAGACATCATTGTCCACAAATTTCATCAATCCTCCTGAAATTCGACTACAAAAAAAGCTTTCATGTCATGATGGTATCGTACCTTACAACCATTGAACTTTGATCAGATCCATCGAAGACCCATGCCTCTATAAGCATCTCTGTCAACAATGCTTACATGGGAAGGTCCCAACCATTACATATACATACATTGCCCAAAATATGCATATAGGGTACCACATTCCACCTATAATCAAAGAAAAAATTCCCTTGAGGGTGTCAGCGGTCGTCGTCAACAACTGCCAGCATCACTACCATAGTAGTGATGCAGACAACACATGTATCTATCAATTTTGTTTAAATATCCATAGCATCTTGAGCATGGGACATGCTCACCTCGTTGAAATTTTGTATATATTTTTTATATTTTATTTGCTTGCAGGGGTCCCTTAGGCCATGGTCATCTCGAAAATGATGCAAGGTGTTGTCAATTCCAAGATTCATGCAGGCCTCTCTCTCTCTCTCTCTCTCTCTCTCTCTCTCTCTCTCTCTCTACGCACGATACAGAAAAGAAACTATAATGTATTTCGGCTATACAGTTCTTCCAAGACCTCACACATTAGGGGAAAATTGTTAACACTGGAAAATTGTAAAACAGAAAATGACATTAATTAATGTCAAGCCTAAGGATTTACAAGGTGGGAACACATTATGGAATCAAGAAGTATTTAAAATCTCTAAGGTTTTGAGAAGATCATATTTGAACTAGTCTTAAATGCTAAAATGCGCACTTAATCCTTCGAGAAGAGCACCTTCTACACGCATTTTTTCTCGATAAGCACACATTCCTGGAAATGGAAAAATGTCACTTTCCGAGACCACACAAAGCAAAGGACAATTAATCCTTATATGAAGCCGCCTAAGGACAGCCACCAGCACCTCCTTAGACACTATGTGAGCACACAAAGGAATATTTGGAGCACACAATGGAATCATACCTCTCCCTTGGGTCACCATCCATCATGTACCAAGGGAGGGAAGGAGGATTTGAAACTCCCCTATATAAAGCCACCAAGAGATGAAGAAATGGTGATGACATTGTTATGCTAGCCAAAGTTTCCAAAGAAACACCAGCAGTGTGTGACCCGAAGCTGGAGCTGAAGAGGACTTGATTGTTGGCCACCCAAAAATCCTAGTCCACCACGGCAGAGAGAGAGGGAGACTGCATCAGAGGCAGACCTTGGAAGGCAACATCCTTGCATCGAGACCTAGAGCCATTTCCTAGGTGCCCTTTGGCAAGTGGGTAAAATTTCTTCTCCATTTCAAATGTTTAATAAGAAGAGGCCTTTGAGCCATCGTTGGTATTATTATCATTTTGACTCTCTTTAATAGCTTCTGTATATTTGTGTTTTAGTTTTAGTTTACTTTGAGCATACATTTGCATACTTTTTCCACTGAATTGTGTGCTTTTGAGCTCCACCACTTTCTGCCTGTTACCAATAGTTTAAAGAGTATACCACACTCTTTAAACTGGTGCGATTTCGTACACCCGTGCGTCAAATCCACCACAACAATACTTAAGGAGAGTATCTTGTGAGGTCAAATCGACACCCAATATTAATGCTCTTTTTCTAAATTATTGTGTGTAAATTTGGACACTCCGGCCTTTAGCTTGTCTAAATTTTTTCCAATCCATAATTGTTTTTTTCATGTAATCTAATGGATAAAATTTCCTTCTTAATGCAACTCTAAAATCATTCCAAGAAGAGATAATTTTACCACTTTTCTTCAAATATTCTTGAGTCTTGGCCTCACACAAGATGAGGGCTACAAATTCCAAGCAAAGAAAATAAATATGGATTTTTGTGACATCATTACCAATCTTTTGAAACCTACAATAGACTTCAATTTGATGAACCCAATTGTCCAACTTTTCAACATTTACTTATCCATTGTACATTGGAAATTCGAACTTGACATCAAGCTTAATCAAAGGAGGCTTAGCATGTCCTCTTGGAGATGCAGGAGTAGGTCTATGTGAAGAATGAGGTGAAGAAGGAGGTGAGTATGGAGGTTAATATGGAGGTGAAGGAGGAGGATCAGGTGGAGCCTTGCTCCCATTACAACCATCACCTTTTGGTTGATTATAAATTTATCCTTGCAACTGTGATGTCTTCTCATTGTACAACACTTTCACCATCTCAGTGATATCAAAGAAATATTTTCTAAAATCTATCTCATCCTCAAACATCAACTCATGTCCTTTTCCTTCTTTATGTGACATGACTTGTGGAGTTTGTGGCCTCCTTGAGCCAATTTGAGGGTTAGGTTCTTCAAGTGCTCCTTCTCCTCTTCTCAATTTAGAACTTGTAAGCATCCAAAAACCTTGTAAATTATGTAAAACCTTCACAAAAACCATGCTCTGATACCAACTGAGCCAAAATTAAAAAGTGAAGGTTTCATGAAATTATTTGAAATCTAGTTTATGTATTTTAGGCAATGGATCGTGATTTCAAAAGCACACAAAATTAAATAAATTTTGCAAAATTTCAACAATTTAAAATGGACAAATATGAAACATCAAACGCAACAAATTAGTAATGGATATCACCCCTTCTGGGCTACGTCTTCAGGCTTAGCTTCCAATGGTGGCCTTTCTATTATATTCTCAAATGCTAAATACATCAGCATACAAGCTTCAAACTGCAAAAATAACACTTACATTGTGTCCAAAATGCTAAAAACCCTCTATTTAGGATCTTCTCGAGCTCAAAAAAGGTTGAAAATGAGAAATATAGGCCTCTTTCTTCAAAATGCCTATAAAATTCTCTACAAAAAGGTTTGGCTTCACAAAACTAGCAACAAAACATCCATAGCCCAATTGGTAGGGCGTTGAGGTTGGTATCCTACAAATCGGGGGTTCGATCCGCAACTATCAGCAGTGGTTACGGTTTTTTGGTTATAAAAATTAATTTTTTTTAATGCATTGGGTCAAAGCTCCTCCTGAACTCCATACTCTTGGTCGTATGGCCACATGGGATTGAGGGGTGCGGGCCATAAGCCACACACTCTCCTTGGGCCCACTCCCAGTTCTGCGGTTGGCATATGGCCTAGGCCTTTGGTGCGGGCAGGGTGTCACACACCTCTCCCCCTTGTTATCCACCTGTGATCATGCGTGTTGTCAAAAACCAAGGGTTGGTCCAGTCAGGCTTACTCGTCGGCCCACCCATCACCCCAACCCCTCCACCATTGGCATTTAAATATAAAATTGTCACCCATAGTTAACAAGAATCACCCATGGCCTATTGGTGAGGCGATTTGTTGGTTAGTTGGAGGTCATGGGGTCAAAACCTCTGGAGCCTGTCGATCACCATAACAATTTTTTGGCGTCATTCCCAAGGCCACGTGGGGCCCTAACAATGGGCCACATGGCGACCTCAGATTGGGCCATGTGGTGGCCTGAGATTGGCGCATATCACGAACCTTCAAACCATTACCAGTGTGCCATGTGACCTTACGGTATTTTCCCATCTATTGATCCATACAACTCAATCACCCTGCTAACGTCGGCATGCGGTTTTCATAGTCAACCCTGCACTTTGACTTTTTAGTTGTTTGTCAAAAACTTCAAAACGCGATAACTTCCTCATACGGTGTCGGATTGAGGCGATTCAAAAGTCATTGGAATAAAAATGATGAGATCTATGATTTGGCACTAGTTTCAGGATATTTTGAGCACTTTGATTTTTTAGCATATTTTTAATCCCCTCGATCATATTCTTTTCTAAGAAATTAATGAAAAAAAAGGAAAAAAGAGAAAAAAATATGGAAAAAATAAGAGATATAAACAGTAATAATAATAATAATAAATTAAAGATAAAAATAAGGGCCCAATTGTGAAAACCAATTCTTTGGTGCAATTGAATAGGAATTTTGATTGAAAAAAAGATATTGGTAGGAAAATGTTCCCCAAACATTTTTCTAATAAAAGGGATTTTTTAGCTATAAGAAAAGAAAATTGGTTTCTTTTAAGAAGAGGATTTCTTGTATCTAATTTATTTAACAAAATATTGAGTCAATGATAAATGATGTCCACGAAAAAACTTTTCATTACAGAGCTTGAGACATCCATTTTTGCTAATCTTGCCAACACAATTAGCATATATCTCTGATATAGCTACTTTCATGAATCATTGCTCTTCAGTGGATTTTTTTTTGTTTAATTCTTCATGAATTTAAGTCAATTATTAGTATTAGTAGTTAGCAATTGGATTGTTTTGATCAAAAGGAAAAAATAAAGATACAAGTTTTCATCTTCCAATTGTAAGCCTTTAATATGATCACCGTTAGCACTCAATTTTTAATTCTCTATAATTCTAACAATATTTTGTAGCCCTGGGGACAACCTTTTGTAGGTGGTCAACTTCAAGGAACATCAAAAAAAGCTTCAACAATTTTATGTATGTACATACACCTTTGCTACACCACATAGTCAGATAACCAGCTTATAGATCAGATAGATGACCTAGTAACATCTTCTTTTTCAAATAATCTTGCAAGTTCATGCCTACTCATTAATAAATGGCTTCAAAGAAAGCAGCATGGAGCTTACAAACACCTACAACCTCTTCTTTTTCTTCCCTTACTCTTCTAGCATCCATTAGAACAATTCATTTGGTTCAAAAAATTCAACAAAGTAATCAACATTCAACAAGGAATCATCAACATTTGTCTCAAGACCCAACATGAAAATTCATAAAGGATAGGGATTAGCATTTCATTTGCACTATATCCTAGGTTATGTTCAATTTGATATATAGTTTTAATTCAATTCTCTACTTGAAAATTACGTGTGAACTTATTTCTCTTACTTAGATCTTCTCTTCATTAGCTTATTAGGTCTTTCATCAAGTCAATTATCAAAACACAAAAGACGCAAGATTTTGGCTCTTCAAGCCAGGGCCAAAACATCTCCCTCTTGGAGAGGAAAACCCGCAAGTAATTCTTCTTATAGACCTTCAACAGACAAGTACCATGACCTTCACTTGGACCGTTAATGCTATTATGCTTCCAAGACCTTGTCACTGCTCCTATTGTGGCTACTTTCTTTTCTGCACTGTTCTACACAAGATTTAGTAAGCTCGATCCCTTGTCCTTATGATGTGCTACCTTTCATTCCTTCCTTGATCTTACCTTGGCTTCCAAGAGAGTCCTTCTCAGCCCTCTTTGTGCACTCTTTATGACCAAGGACTGTGATCTCTTTGTTGTAGTGATCCTCCTTCACGTTGTGTATATCCTTGGCCTCCTTGAAGTATGCGAGACCCAAAACTTAGATATGTGAGGTCTTCTATTGGCACACTTCCTAATCAAGGTCACTTCTTTGCTATGTAACCTTCTCCTTCGCACCGTTCTACGCACTGATTACCTGATTTTTCTTTCTACTAAAATAGCTCTCCAATTCCCTGGGGCCATGCTTTTTATGTTAGACCTAAACCTATGGTAATATCGCTTTCCTTATTTATTCTTCATTGAATATCTTCTTTTCTCGATCCAATTGCAGACCTCTATTTCAGACTTATCCGAGATACTTGTTCGAGTTGTTGTATATCAATGAGACCGAAGACTTCTCTATTTATAGGGACTTCATTCCTCTTCTAAGCCAGCATGTCTTCCTGTAGGTAGGCTGACTTGAATAACTGATTGTGAGACAACTTGTCAAGGAATGTTTCCATCACATTTTGAGTTGACTTCGTGGAGGAAGGTGACAATATATTGAGCATATAATTTGTCCTTCACATGTGTAATAAGACTTCTCTCATACCTAATTTATTTTATATATTTATGACAAGATGACAAATCCCTAAAATACATCAAGAAGAAGTCTTTGACCTATAATAAAAACTACTTTCTCATGAAACCCATGAGTCAATCTTTACAAAATAAATTTTATTATCTTTGTCTTCTCCATTACATAAATTCATAATTACAAGTCATTATGAAGACCGATCCTCGTTACACTTTCTAACACTCCCTCTTAACTTGGGAGGTATTCATAATGGTACATGGTAACTTTCAATGTGAATAATTTATCATAAGAAGAATCAGATTTGTAACCCATCTGTATAGCATCACATTAACCATCAACATTGTAATAGTGCAAGGCCTTGACTAACAACTCCGTCTCTCCACGAGATCTTAGCTACAATGTTGGCGAGAAAAATGATGAGTAGACACCCTCATCATTGTCTCTCTTGGAGCATATCCCACCCGGGTTCACTCGGAATATGTCCATAATGACTATTCTTACTGTTGGATTCCAAATTCTCAAAGAATATTGGTCCTTCCAAGACTACTCTTATTGGAACGATTTATCACATTCTCAAAGAGTAACGAATGGCAAATGATTACCCAATCCTCCATTCTATCTCCCATAATGATGTGTCTATCTCTCCCTTTCAACTATGTTTATCTCTCCCTTTCAACTAAGGAGGAGATATTCCTAAGCTTTATTCTTGGATTAGGAGTCACTGAGTTTTCTTCCAAGTAAGAAACTCATTATCATGCTCCCTCTTAATCAGGGACCTACAACAGCAATGATGAAAACACTCATCTTCTCATGAAGAGCTCCTTTCTTCGATGTCACAAATTTCTTCATTGTTGAGGAGTCTTCATCTTTGGTATATTTTCATAGGGTATAGATCATCCATCACTTTCATCAAGAGTCATGTTTTATATCATAAAGTAATCCATCATTCTTCTCATCTGGTCTAGATTCATGCCATGTTGCTTTACTTCAAACCATACTTCTTCCAATGATATTTCATCCTGCCATATGGTTTTCAACTCCTGTGGAAGACATATACTTCCTCTCGAAGTTGTGCATAAGCTCATAAGATATAGATTAGTTATAGTCAATAGAACTTCAAAATCAAAAGCTAATGCCTATGTATGATCTTCTCCACCATGACATCTTCTTATAAGAATCTAGTTGGTAACAACCTCATATAAATACATGTAAAATATATATAATATCATGGTGATGGGACACATATTCCAAGATTAATGGTGGGAAAAACATCATAGTGGGTGTTCATTTCGGTTATTATGGACAAGGAAATTTTCAAAGGGAAAGGCAAAGGCTTTGGAAAGCCATGAGGCATTAATTGGCATTTTATTTATAAAAATAATGGAAATTAGGAGAAAAGGAAGGTGAAAGGTCACAGGTTTCATGCGAGGGGGAAATTGAAGGAAAATAATGGAAAATGAAGAAATTAGAGGCCTCATTAATAAAAGCCCAGAGACTTGCAAGGCTTGGTCGTAATAGTTTGAGCTCTCATTACTCTCTCTCTCTTTCATACTCTCGACACTTAGAGTATTTTGTGGAGCACTCTTGGAGAGTGTGGCATACTTGGAGACGGATCAAGAAAGAAAAGGAAAATAAGGAAAGCGAAGAAGTTTCCAACTCTAATAGTTATTTTTGTCAAGTATGTCAAGTAAGCATGTCCTAAGGACAAAGACAGGTATGGATATCTCCATTTTTTTACTTGTAAATGAATGCACAACGTATATATGGTAAAATTGATTAAATGATAGCTTATAATGTAGGGGAGCAATGCTTCTTAGCCATTCTCAAATAAGAAAGAGACCCCTTTGTTTAAATATGTTGTTTATACCTGTAGATGTTATGTTTGTGACATGTTTGATGAAATTGTTGTCATGGTTGGGTGGGGTCGGATGAGTTCTAGTTGATGTGATTGCTTTATATGTTTTTTTAATGTTAATTACCCTCTCTTGGAGTTACAGGAAGTTCTGGGGCAGTGACCCAGGCTCAGGGGCTGAAAATGTGGCACAAATCCTGAGCTGGGAACAGAAATTTGATGTTTGGGCCTGATCCGCTACCTTGAGAAGGCTATCCCATATCTCTATGGTATAGAGCCACTCCCTTTCCCTTAAAATCCCACGGCTCACCCTCAAACGGGCTAAAACTCAGCTCCCCCTCAGGGAACAGGGCCCTGGGAGGTTGGGTTAACTCCTATGGATGTCAATGATGTAGTGTAAGGTGTGTTTTTGGTGTTTCCGTCAGTTCCACTTCCTTAAGGTCATCTAGGAGTTTGAATCTCATATTAGTAGCCTCTCGTCACATTTTTACCCCGGTTGGTCGGTTACTTGGGTAGATGTGGGAAGAGGGTGTGACAGAGCAGTATCAGAGCATGGTTACACTCTCTTTGGGTTGTGTGTGTTTGTCGTGCATACATGTCAATTGCATATACGTTCCTCGTGCTTATGTTATTTGAGCTTTTTGTGTGTGCATGATGGTGGTGTTTGGTTTATATTATCTTTGTGTGATATCTGATACCACAGAGGTATCATAGCATGGTTCAACTCTTGGACCAATGGGTGGTGTGTTGGTCATGCATTTATGATTGGTTGAATGTGTGTTTCGTATGTTAATGGTATATGTTTTTTTGTTGCATCCATGTTTTGTTGGCCATGGTGGCAGTGGTTTCTCCATGGAAGGGTTGATGGTGTTGTCGTCAACATGTTGTCATGAGTGCATGACTGGTTATGTGTTGTTCCTACTTATGTATTTTTTGTGCACACTTTCTTACATGATGCTACATGTTGTACATGCATTGCTTGCTTATGCTAGGTCACATATTGGTCATGGTTGTGTGTTGTCCTTGTATGCTTGCTTATGTGATATTGCATGTGGGACATGCATTGGTCGTTCATCATTGATTATACATGTCAAGTGGGTACATGTGGTCAAGTTTGCATTGGTTTAATTGAGGTTTTTGTGCTTAAGGTCATTGTATGCAATTAGGTCATCATGATTATTTTGGTATGTTATGATGCTAATGTGTTGGTTGAGATAGAGTAGGAGATGCAAATCAGTAAAGTGAAGTTGCAAAAATGTACTTTGGGGTAAGAGAAGATCGTCATACAAGCATGCAGGTATGTGATTCATGATTGTTGTAAACATTAGGGTTAATGATATGTTTTCCACTCTATTTTTATTTTGGTTACATGTGTGATAAATGCTAGTTGATTAGCATAGTCATATGCATTATAGTTATGTGCATGCCTTTCATTATATTGATTTTATGGTTACATACATGATAGATCTTAATTAACTAGTGTGATTATATGCACATGTGTTCGTTAGTTAGCCATGATATTAACTTGATCATTATGTTATATTTTTTTGATGATTATGTTACATGATTAACTTGTTGTTGTTTATGATTGGTTAACTTGATGGTTATGTTATGTGTCATTGATGAGCATGTTATATGTTAACTTGTAGTTAGCTCGATGATTATGTTATATGTTGTTGCTGAGTTAACTTGATGATTAGGGTTACTGCATTAAGATTTTGATGTTATATGTATTATGCTAAAATTGGATTGGCCCATGAAACTCGTTATGGTTATGACATTCAAGTATGATTTGAACTAATTATGATATTTTTTTGCATTAATATAGACTAATTGTGCATATGTGATTGATATGTCTGAATGAAGTTTGTTTTTGAGACTACGATCTGAACTTGGAAGCTATTTACTATTATGGATATCATGACCTTATTTAGGTTGAGTTTATGTGTCGTGAAGTTATATTGTGCTAATATAAATTGATTGTGCAGATAATATAGCCTCCCCTAAGATACATCAAGGTATGAGTTTGCTTATGTCGTGTACTTGATGCTTAATTGTTTGATTATGTTATCTATTTGGTGTCTGAGTGATTTGGTTTCTATTACATCATCTAGTTGATTTATTTAGCATGGTATGTTTGCAAGTTATTTGAATGTTTGATTAATTGCATGATATGAGTATATGTGTCTGTAATATTGCATGACGAAATGGTCTTGTTTTAAGATGGTTGTACTAACACACGTGTTGGGATGGATGATATGTACCTGAGTGTATGTAAGTGATAGTTGTAGCATTAGATATTATGAACGATGAATGTGAGTTGACCAATGGATTATGAAATGGTGGTTAGTCTTGGTAAAAATTTATTTCGAATTGATAGATATGTTGTCTTGATGTTGATACATATGGCTAACATGTGTGTTCAATTACAGGTCAGTGTGCTTGGCACAACAAGGTAAGATAACAAGTATATTGGTATATTTATTTATGCATTGACAGTTGTGTAGTTATGGCAGTATGATGCAGGGAATTGTATGGAAAAAGATACTACCATGAAATCTATAAGAAGGCTCAAGCTGATATTTCCTTGTAAGTATTGGGAACCATGGGGATTGAGTCATGGTGTTTGTTGTAAATTTTTGTGCTTTCGTTATTTTGATTTGTTGGCACTTGATTTTTGGTCTTGATTGTGTCTAGTGCATATATATGCCACTTTGTTGAGGTGTCGTATTGCTTTTGGTTCTCATGGTCTTCTTCTTGTTCGTTTTTTTTCTTGCCTTTTGTTTGAGAGCCTTGAAAATTGGTTTGGAAAGAGGAAAGTTAATGGAGCTTGGGGAGAGCTTTGTGGTACCCAACAGGTAATGTAAGACATGAATGAAGCTCAGTGCCTAAGTAAGTGTAGAAGAAGGTAAGAGTATGACATTCAGTTGGATTGGTTGGGTCCATTGTGGTAAATTTATGGTGCCAATACAAACATGAGAAAGGAAACGGAAATGGTAAAATGAATGAGGTGTTAGATGCCTTAGCTATGTTGGGAATTGTTGTTCTCAATGTTGTGCATGTTGTGCACAAAAAATGAAGTTATCTTAACCTAGAACTTATGATATCTATCCATTGTGTTGTGATCATGATTTTGTTGATGTTTACATATGTATACATGTATGTATGTATGTATGTATGTATGTATGTATGTCGTTGATTGACATGGTCATCATGGATCTTGATGGTTTTATGTATATATGTATTTATGTATGACGTTACCTGGATAGGATCATGATTGTTTTATGCTAATGATTATATATATGTATGTATCTATGTAACGGTATGACGGGGTTTCAAGGATCATTCTTGTGGAGGAATGATTGCTTATGCGGGTGAATGGCATGAAGAGGTTCTGGCTATGAGGAATCGAAGTGGTAGAGTAACTTTGATAGATCTATGAGGTCATTATCATGTGGATATGATTTAATGTTAAATGCTTGTACTATGACTATGTTTATAGACAAGTAATGTTGAGAGGTACATCAACGATGTGAAATTCTTGTGATCTACGGCATGATAGGATAGCGAGGATAAGTGGAATGACACTAGAAGCAAAGTTTCTTGTGGGTTTAGTGTTTGGTCTATGGATGTACAATGTTATTGTTGTGCATGTTGTATATTTTATCACTCAGATTGAACCTCAAGCTAAAGAAGGAAATATCTAGGTAACCTCAAACCAAACTTTAGACTTGGTATCCAACCCTACCAAATCAAAGAGGGGATAGAATCATAGTTAAGAGGACTAGATTTAAAATATTTTAGGCTAGCTAAGGAGTACAGGGGGTTTTGATTTTGATTTTAGGGTTGGGCTCACTGAACAGGGATTTAGGTCAAGGGGATAGATCAGGGCCAAGGGGTTTGATGGGGCAAGGTAGGTAAAATATTCAACATTCAAAGAGGATTAAATGCGATGAAAATACTGGTGAGGAGCTAGGGAAATCATCTGAAATGTATTTTCCCTAAACTAAAGAAAATGAACACACTATACTGAATTTCCCAAAACAGAGCATAAATAAATATGAATTCTATCTTTCAAACTTGAAATAAAGTATATTATAGATGTGAAATGGTTTATTAATTACTAATACAAAGAGGAAACTATGTTTAAAACTCATACCACAAGGATCCCAAGAAAATAGCTGCAATTTTCCATTAATGTCCAAGCCAGAATGATACTTGATCAATACAATATCTTCAATTGATGCCAACATTACAAAGACTGAAAAAATACACCTTATAGACCTCAAAACCACTTCCTCTCATCCTCAGGGGTCGAATCCATGAGGTTAGGGAGTTTTTACATCAAAAGTTGAACTGAAAGCTAAAGTCTAGGATGAGGAAAGTGACTCATTCCTATTTTTAAGAACAGATACATTTGAATTCAAACTAATGATTTACCTAATATATATACCTTAGTTAAAAGTAAAATATGATATTTACATTGTTAACTTTCTCATTTACCCAAATAAAAATTAAAACAATGGTGAAACTTTAAAATTTACTGAAACTAGTGAAACTGTAAATTTCATGGTAAACGCAGAGCGCCATGACAGAAAAATTGGCATGTTTTGTAAGCCACTTTTGGAGGCCTTACCCTTGTCCAAATTAGCTCCAAGATAGCTCATTGAAAAGGTATCTGCGTCTAGTTTCCAAATATTCTTTCACTTTCGAAAATGGTGTCCATCTTCCCTATCAAAAGCCTTTTCTCCCAAGACTAGTAAACGCGCAGCGCCAAGGTGAAAAAGAGGGCAGAAACATGATTTTTTGGTGGTTTTTGGCCCCTTTGAGTGACCAGTTCTACTTAAAATCTCCTGAAACTTTCTGAGGTTGATGTATTCATCATTAGGAACATGAGGATGCTAACCATTTTGCAATTATATGCCACAAAAAAGAGCGCAACACCAGTGGCACTACACGTTTAGCAAGTTTTCTGCATGCTAAACTGTCAAAAAATCAAAATTTGCACAAGGTTGAAAAAATGTGTCAAAATCATGAATTTGTCTGCTGATCAAGGTTTGTAGGCATGGAGAGATGCCTCAGCAAGAATGTTCAACTTATCCTTCTCTTTTGACTTGGTCAAAGCCCGAATCTTTACATGGGCTCATTTAAGCTCGGCCCTTGCAATCCTGTTTCTAATGATGAAGAAGGCATGGCCCCTTTCACACCACGTGAAGAAAAAACATGCCTCTAGCCTCTATGATATGTCAAGGGAAATGGCTCAATCAATGATTTTAGTGCAAGCTGCCTCAATGTCCCTTTCACTGCTTAATCCTCTGGTATCATGATGTGATGGTGAAGGGTTATAGAAAGGTGATAAGGTAGGATCAACATGAGGTGAATGGATGTGAGTGGGTGATGATGTATCAACAGTGGGATGTGATGGAGAAGTGGACATGGGAGGATGAGATGATGAAGGAATATCTTTTACATGATGGCTGGGTGGAGTAGTGAAAACCTCATTTGCAATGAATGCATCCCATGAAATGTTTTTCTACTGAAGCTAATGCATGACCACCATCTTAATGAGTGAATGATGAAAAAGACTCTGCATTTGACTATTTTGATCCCTCTTTGCACAATATAGGCCATCTTGTCAATTTTGCGGCAAAGATAGTAAGGTGAGTGTAGCATTCTAACTCTAGTGAAATGCATGAGGAGTTAGATATGGTATGAGTAGAGTCGGGTAAACCTCCCGTCACAAGTGAAATACTTCATTATTATTTTCATCATAGGGGCATATCGGTCAAGGAGATGAGAAAAAGGGAAAATTGATTTCTTGTGATCCTTGTACCTAGGTTTGAGGTACGGTTCATAATAGCTCATATCCAAGTTTGCTTGTTTAAACCACCTCTCTCCCACACTAGGGATCCTTGTAGTAGCTACAATAGCATTAGTGGACATCTCAAAGGTGACCCCAGCAAGAATGACCTGCTTGTCATGTAGATTGGTGATGAATAATCTTGTTAACTCCTGGTGATTTTGGACTTACTGCACTCTCTCACAGAACTCAAAATAACCCTCATGCTTGAAACAAGACACAGTGAGAGGGGAGGACATAATTTCTCTTGTATTGATGGGTTCAAACCTATTAATTCTCCCTCCTTTATGGTCATTTTTTCTTGGCATTTGTGCCTCACTAACACCATTATCTTCTTCTTCAGAAATTTTAAACTCTAACTTATGAAACCTTAGGATACAAATGAAATGAGATGAAGGGGAAGGGGATGAGATGGCTAGCTTGAACAGGTGAAGGGACTGAGTGAGAGGAATGAAATGAATGATCAAAATAGGTCAATGAAAACCCTAAATCAATGAAATTACCCTGTCTATGATTGATATTCTCTTTAGGAGGATGAAACAAGTGCATAAACAGTGATCACAAACTGAAATTAGGGTTTCATTTAGGGTTCCACTTAAATTCATTCAAGAGTGACGAAATAGCTTAGAAACAAGGTTAAGATATGTACTTACTGATTTAGGGTTGCTTGGAGGACTTTAGGAGAATTTTGAAAGTGATTTGAATTGTTTTGAATGGCACAAACCCTCACAAGTCTTCATTGTCTAAGAGCGCAACGCCACTATGTGAGCGTGCAGCGCAACTGTGTGAGCATGCAACGCTTCTTGGAAAGAGTGCAGTGCCTTCACAAATTACACTAGAATCTCCTGACAAGGGTGCAGTGCCACTGGGCAGGCACGCAGCGCCAACCTTCTGAATGCGTAGTGCCAAGAAGCATTGTTTTACAAACCACATTTGGAGGCCTTCCCTGTGTCAAAATTGGCCCCAGGATATCTCTTTGGAAATCCCTTGAAGTCTAATTTCCAAATATACCTTTTTTTTTCTTATTGGAGTTGAGTTACCTTGTCAAAAGCTGATTTTCCAAAGACTGGTGAAAAAGTGCTGAATGAGGGTGCAGAAATACAGAGTGCCGGTGCAGGGAACTTTTGGAGATCTTACTCAACTCAAAATTAAGCTCATGATAGCTCATTGGAAATATCTATCTGTATATTTATTTTTTGATTCACCAAGAAAGTCATTTGAACACTTCAACTATGAGAAACCTTGATTTTCCCAAGGTCCCTCCAGAAGTGCAACACTTCTCCCGTGGCACCTGTATTTTTTACATTGCTCTAAAACCATGACAACTGTGTAAAATATGAAGGATTTTTTTCTTTATTGACCTATGAGGGACAAAAATCTCTCTCACTTTTGTTAATTTCATCTCTGTTTGGTCAGAAACACAGTTTGAAGCGAAACTGGCCCTATGAGTGGCAAATGGCTTGATTCTTGGAATGACTTCCTAAAAAATGATGGATACATGATCTTATGAGTTGGAATGGCCTCATACTTACTGATATGACCTACCTTATGGATCCTCTACTCATATTCCTCTTTTTAATCGCAAACCCTAGCTTCAATGGGAGAGGAAATTAGGGTTTAGTGCTTGTGAACAATGATGACTTGGGCATCCTTGGGAAAAGACAACTCCCTTTGAAATTTGATGTGTTGGCTTGTGGATTTCTGAGTTGGAAGCCTTGGGAGACTAAGTACTTATTACATTTTAATTGACATAAAATTACACGAATAAATAAAAAAAATTACATCTTGGAATGAAACTCACGTTCGAAATCAAAATATAACTTTGGAAACTGTTAAACACACACATGGTGTATGGTCTACATGTTCATTGATGGCTTGGAGGAACCTTTGCATGGGTTGGTTAAATCTACCAAGCCCATCACTTTTCATGATGCCATTAAGAGGGCTAGAGACCTCCAATATTCCTTGCCAAAAGAAAAGGCAACTTTCCTGAGCAAGGCCCCTCACTTTTCTAAGGGGGAGGAAGGAAAAGTTGGCTCCTCCCAAGCAGAGCTCTTTGAAGAAGCCTCTTGATATTGATCTCAGGAGGGAATTGAGGAAAAATAAACTGTGTTTCACTTGCCAAGATTCATGGGAACTAGGACATAGATGTGCTGCGGGGAAAGCACACTACATAGAAGTCTTCTCAGATCTTGAGGAGGAAGATGGAGATGATGAACCTAGAAGGGGTCACAGTGCTGATGATGATGAGGAAGATCAAACACCATCCAGAGATGGGAAGGGAGCCTTTGCTCCAATAAGTGGGACTCTTGCCTCTTTGAGAGGAGTGCCTAAGTACTTTACCCTAAGAGTACAAGGTTCAGTCATGAATCGGAGAGTATCTGTCCTTACTTACAGTGGGGCAACCCACAACTTTATTGATGCTCATCTTGTGCAAAAGAGAGCAATTCCCACTGATACTTTTGAGGGATTTTCTATTTTGGTCCCAGGAGATAGGACCATGCAATGCATGAAATATGTTCCATCACTCTCTGCCACTATGGGATCCTACACTCTGGTGGATCACTTCTTTGTAGTTGACATACCAGACACCAACATCATTTTGGGTGCCCAATGGTTGATTACCTTGGGGAAGGTTACCACTGATTAGAAAGCTTTGCAGATGGAGTGGGTGGACTTGAAGAGTGGGAAACCACAAATGATTCAAGGCATGCACACTTATCCTTCACCTAGTACTTCCACACAAACAACAGAGATGGATTTGCACAGTGGAAGCATACATCTCACAGTCCCTTCTCTCATGTTCATGAGGATGTTTCAAGGGGCATTATTATCTAATGGCAAGCCACCTGGAATGCCATCAGATTCAGATCTTGTGGGGGAGGCTCCACAAAGTGATGCTCCAATCTAGATCAAGGAATGATTGGAGCAATGAGAGACCAAGTCACAGCATTGGAGGGTTTGGGACAGCCCAAGTATGAGTGAGATCTTCTTCCTGCATCACTATATCCCTCTCTCTTTTCTGAATTTGTGCTGTGGGGGGGGAATAATGGGAGGATAAGCCTTCCAACAAACAATTTTGGCATGTGTAATGTCAAAGAGGAGATCAGCAATATGACAAGCGCTCCTATGGATGTATCAGTAGCGCTGTCATTGTTGAATAGTGTGGATCTGTATTGGAAATCTCAACTTCTTGTAGAGTATTCCAAAGATCTCTACACCGGTATGATACTAGATGACATGCAGCAAGCAAAGGGCTACTTAGTCCAAGGGGGAGTCATCTATTATCATGGTAAGGTCTTCTTGGCTAGAGCTTCCAAGCTCAAGAAGAAGATATTACAAGGTGCACATGAAGAATTCTTCCTTAGCCATATGCATTCAATGAAGATCTATACCCTGATCATGAGGAGCTTTGTTTGGGAAGGCATGAGAGAGGAATTACATCAGCACTTTCAAGAGTGAATTAGCCATGGAGGAATGGGGCAGCCAATGGACTCTTTGCAAGAGTCATCTTAGCCAGCTCTTCCTTTGCTTTAAAGGAGGAAAATGCTCATGCACAACTCCATGTGTATGAAGGACTATGATGGTAAAAGGACTGATCATGCCAAGCAAGTTGTATTTTCTGATTTGTCACATTATTTTACCATGTTTTTGCAGGCTATGACTCCTAAAGGGGGTGAGAGATCATGTGGATCTCATATCTTTTTGGGGCCAATATGAATTCTGAACTTGGCCACTCCCTTGTTGTGCAAAGGGAGATTCCTTTTCATGATGGGTGCTTCCCAAAGGCACCAAACTTATGTAACACCCTCAGCCATGTTAAGGTGACTCATGCAACAAATGTGTGGTGGGAATGCCACTTACCACAACTAGATCTAATGAAGACAAGAGGTACACTGCGCTGGCATCACATGGGGGATTTTGACCCACCCCCTTAAGTTCAAATTTCAGTTTGCATATATGTAGTCTTGCTTCCATACTTGGATGATATAGTTGTATTGTTTATGGGGTTGTATGGACAAAGGATGAGCAATGTGTATGTACCACATTGTTTAGAACTTCTACCTGTACTTCATAATACATGTTTTAGATGTAGCATTGCTTCAGCCATGTTTATTTTTGTTGAGTTTTTCACTCCTAGTGGGATGGACTATGCACATATTATGTTGGCCTTGGAGGAGAAATTCATGATGTATTGGCTTGTTGAGCACTTGGCTTATGATGAAGACTTGACCCTTGATGATGCCATCAATGGAGGAGGAGAATTTCTACAGCTCTTACCCTATCAGTTGCTTGAGGACAAGCAACATTTTGGAGGGGAGGACTGTAATATTCCTACTTAGCCTAAGCTAAGAGGAATATTCATTTTTGTTTTAATTTCTGTTGCATGAATAAATGAATAAAGGAGGACATGTAAAACTCCTAGAAAGACTAAGTAAATCAATTCCCATGTGAACAAAGATAAATCAGGGCCATGTAAATAAATCACTGCAGATGTGAAAGGGGTTTAAGCTATGAGACTGGGTCAACCTTGACCAAATCTACAACGTTGTCTAGATTCAATGTATCTCATAAAGGGACAACGCAGTTCTAGAAGGAGGCCCCTCATGTGAAAGGAGCTAACTCATCAAGGTGGTTTAGGGTTTGCAAAGGCTTTCATCTTATAAAAGGAAGGGGAGGGCAGCAAGAGAAGGTTGTTGATTGATTATATTTTTAAGTATCTTGTCTGCTTAGACAAATACTATTCTCTACTGTTTAGTAGAGAATTTTGATGCTTAGCACTTAGAGTTCCTATGCAGGGATTTCACCTCTTCCTTTGAGGATTATTGGAGGAGTATTTGATGATTTGATCCACTATCAGGCTCGAGGCCAAGCTCTACTTCCAATTGTAGTGTAGATCTAGTGAGGGTTTGTCTGCTTTTGCAAGCTGCAGCAAGTGGGATTCTAGATCTTCAGATATCTAGCTTGTTTTGGGAGCCTCTTCTCATGGGGTATGTCTTTTAACCTCCTGGAAGAGTGCCTCTCCTATTTTTGCTTCAAATCTATATCTTGGTAGCTGGCCATCTATGTTATTCAAGATACAACATTATTTCCATTGAGGAACTACGCTATTTTCATATGAGATTCTTCAGGGTGTTTTGATCCCAATTTGGATGAGAGGTATTTGGTGCTGGGCTTTGCCTTTCACTTTGGTGATCCATGGATTAGCTTGCTGATCCATGTTCTGTTTAGATCTGATCTATTGTAATGTAAAGTCATATTCAGAAATTACTGCAGCATTTTACAGATCTGCAACTTAAAACTCATATCTACTCTTGTTTATGCATGATTTGGTCAAAACCCCAGGGGATATTGTAAATAAGACTATCTAGTTTCCAAATCTGAAAAGGATCTGATGTTATGTCCACAGATCTGTCCTAGATCTGAGTTGTAATATTCAGTTGTTGTAGCTCCTTAAAATAATGTTGTTGAGCCATTTATTTAGTTATATATGTGTTGTAGCCTTCTTTTCTGAAGATTTCTTGCTCTATTGTCTCATGCATTCTACTGTATACTGAAAGAGCTTCATTGTAATTCTGATTTGCTGCTATATATTCATTAGTTAATCATATTTTATGGCCTCCTACTCATACTTTCCAAGACTGCGTTATTTCTGAAGCAGTTTGTTGTGCATAGCTGCAGCCCCTCTTGTAGGGTATAAAAGCTAGGCTTGATGAGCTGGGCAGTCTCTATTTAGACACCTACGTTGAGCTGTTTATGACCATTTTGGTCTCATTCACTCCCATAATGAGGTCACCATGGGATGAGCCAGCTCATTCTGTGATGCAAGGATGAAGCTGGCTGCATGGAATGGAGGCTGGGTGGAGCGCTGTGGCTGTGAAGTTGTGCAGCAGCTGCCAGGTGACGTGATGCAGGCAGCACTGCCATGGTGTGGGGGGGGGGAAGGGGGGTCGTGGGGGCAGCACTCAATTAAGTAAACTGACATCGCCTGGATCCCCGCACAATACAGGAAAAAAAAAAAGTTGCTCAGTAAATACAAACCTAATTTTAACAGCACAAGCATCTATCAATGAAGAAATTAAAATTTGGACGTCCATGAAAAGTTACTGTGTATATGTGCCCAATTACAGTACACGGGCTTGGCTGCAATGGCAAGAAAGGCTCTGCAAACACCTCTGATCTCCCAAAACTCAGCAAGTACAAATGAATAGGATTAGGGCCATAATCCCATATTTATCACCCTTTTCCAGGACTTCGGAGGTCCATAAGAGGAGATCAGAAGGTCCATTCCGCAAACCGTAAGTTGCACCATCATCAGTATGCCATGAAGAACGAAAGCAATGCCACACATTCTCTTCCCAAGAAAAATAAATTTTCAGCGCCGACAGGTATGCCCTCTCCCATCTTCTTTTTTAAAAGCTCCTATATTTCAATAATATTTGATGAAAAGAAGATGCTTTCACTTGAGGTAGTTGTTTTTTCAGGAAGAACCCGCAGCCCATTTACAACACCATCCACTGAAAATCCTGGAGCAGGTATCATTCTACCCCTAGCATGATAGAGTCCCAGAAAGCTCTACATATCCTGACATTATTTCTCCATCAGAAACAAACCATAGGGTCCTCATACCCGACTGCGTTTATCATCACCTCACCCTGCACATGATAAAAATCTGTGTTGGTTGATAAAGCCTCCCCTCCATGGCGCTCGTCACCCAAAGTAGACCATATATCACAGCACAAGTGACGCCATGGCCATACCACTTCAGTCCGGGAAGCACCTCGTGCCCATCCATTCATCATGCATAAGGTCAATTTTACTATTCAAACTAAAAATCCCCTTCCCGGACGATCAAGTTGTACAAGCAGATTGAAAGTGCACCTTCGTGCATCGCATTTGGCCCACCATACCTCCATCATCATAATCCCATATGTGACACTTCTTCATCCGCTTCATCAACCCCGCACATGAGACCAACCAATGGGACCCCCACCCTTAGCAAAACACCGTCCTCACACCTTCAGTGAATGAACCCTTTCATTTTTTGGGGTACCCGTCTCTGTGTTTTGTACAAACCAAACCTCATTATTTTATTCTTTTGGTAAGTGTACAAAGAACGCCAACAATGCACTTTGCCGCTTCGCCCTCATATGTCATCTTTTCCCCTATGGAAGCAATCCCTCATTCCCCTTGTTCGGAGTATTTCACCCCCGCGCACACACCATCCTGACATTCATAGTCGGTTCACACCCGCCCTGGAAGTCCTACCGACTCCAGGGATTTTCCCTTCAGAAATACCTATGACTGTTGCCAAGCTGCTAAAGTATACTCCGGCCTTGGGCTATTGAATCCCCACCATTCGTTTTCAGTCACCTCTCACCAACATGCCTATGTTAAACACATCACATCTAGGTCCTCGACCCCTTAGTTTGGTGACCTGTGTTTCGGTTAAGGCTTCCTTTTTGTTGACCTCGACACCTCTTTTCCAAAAAGGAAGCGATACCTTGGATCACCCCTCCCTATGCAAAGGGGTATCCTTAGGTGGCGCTGTGGGAGACATCATTGTCCACAAATTTCATCAATCCTCCTGAAATTCGACTACAAAAAAAGCTTTCATGTCATGATGGTATCGTACCTTACAACCATTGAACTTTGATCAGATCCATCGAAGACCCATGCCTCTATAAGCATCTCTGTCAACAATGCTTACATGGGAAGGTCCCAACCATTACATATACATACATTGCCCAAAATATGCATATAGGGTACCACATTCCACCTATAATCAAAGAAAAAATTCCCTTGAGGGTGTCAGCGGTCGTCGTCAACAACTGCCAGCATCACTACCATAGTAGTGATGCAGACAACACATGTATCTATCAATTTTGTTTAAATATCCATAGCATCTTGAGCATGGGACATGCTCACCTCGTTGAAATTTTGTATATATTTTTTATATTTTATTTGCTTGCAGGGGTCCCTTAGGCCATGGTCATCTCGAAAATGATGCAAGGTGTTGTCAATTCCAAGATTCACGCAGGCCTCTCTCTCTCTCTCTCTCTCTCTCTCTCTCTCTCTCTCTCTCTCTACGCACGATACAGAAAAGAAACTATAATGTATTTCGGCTATACAGTTCTTCCAAGACCTCACACATTAGGGGAAAATTGTTAACACTGGAAAATTGTACAGCAGAAAATGACATTAATTAATGTCAAGCCTAAGGATTTACAAGGTGGGAACACATTATGGAATCAAGAAGTATTTAAAATCTCTAAGGTTTTGAGAAGATCAGATTTGAACTAGTCTTAAATGCTAAAATGCGCACTTAATCCTTCGAGAAGAGCACCTTCTACACGCATTTTTTCTCGATAAGCACACATTCCTGGAAATGGAAAAATGTCACTTTCCGAGACCACACAAAGCAAAGGACAATTAATCCTTATATGAAGCCGCCTAAAAACAGCCACCAGCACCTCCTTAGACACTATGTGAGCACACAAAGGAATATTTGGAGCACACAATGGAATCATACCTCTCCCTTGGGTCACCATCCATCATGTACCAAGGGAGGGAAGGAGGATTTGAAACTCCCCTATATAAAGCCACCAAGAGATGAAGAAATGGTGATGACATTGTTATGCTAGCCAAAGTTTCCAAAGAAACACCAGCAGTGTGTGACCCGGAGCTGGAGCTGAAGAGGACTTGATTGTTGGCCACCCAAAAATCCTAGTCCACCACGGCAGAGAGAGAGGGAGACTGCATCAGAGGCAGACCTTGGAAGGCAACATCCTTGCATCGAGACCTAGAGCCATTTCCTAGGTGCCCTTTGGCAAGTGGGTAAAATTTCTTCTCCATTTCAAATGTTTAATAAGAAGAGGCCTTTGAGCCATCGTTGGTATTATTATCATTTTGACTCTCTTTAATAGCTTCTGTATATTTGTGTTTTAGTTTTAGTTTACTTTGAGCATACATTCGCATACTTTTTCCACTGAATTGTGTGCTTTTGAGCTCCACCACTTTCTGCCTGTTACCAATAGTTTAAAGAGTATACCACACTCTTTAAACTGGTGCGATTTCGTACACCCGTGCGTCAAATCCACCACAACAATACTTAAGGAGAGTATCTTGTGAGGTCAAATCGACACCCAATATTAATGCTCTTTTTCTAAATTATTGTGTGTAAATTTGGACACTCCGGCCTTTAGCTTGTCTAAAATTTTTCCAATCCATAATTGTTTTTTTCATGTAATCTAATGGATAAAATTTCCTTCTTAATGCAACTCTAAAATCATTCCAAGAAGAGATAATTTTACCACTTTTCTTCAAATATTCTTGAGTCCTGGCCTCACACGAGATGAGGGCTACAAATTCCAAGCAAAGAAAATAAATATGGATTTTTGTGACATCATTACCAATCTTTTGAAACCTACAATAGACTTCAATTTGATGAACCCAATTGTCCAACTTTTCAACATTTACTTATCCATTGTACATTGGAAATTCGAACTTGACATCAAGCTTAATCAAAGGAGGCTTAGCATGTCCTCTTGGAGATGCAGGAGTAGGTCTATGTGAAGAATGAGGTGAAGAAGGAGGTGAGTATGGAGGTTAATATGGAGGTGAAGGAGGAGGATCAGGTGGAGCCTTGCTCCCATTACAACCATCACCTTTTGGTTGATTATAAATTTATCCTTGCAACTGTGATGTCTTCTCATTGTACAACACTTTCACCATCTCAGTGATATCAAAGAAATATTTTCTAAAAGCTATCTCATCCTCAAACATCAACTCATGTCCTTTTCCTTCTTCATGTGACATGACTTGTGGAGTTTGTGGCCTCCTTGAGCCAATTTGAGGGTTAGGTTCTTCAAGTGCTCCTTCTCCTCTTCTCAATTTAGAACTTGTAAGCATCCAAAAACCTTGTAAATTATGTAAAACCTTCACAAAAACCATGCTCTGATACCAACTGAGCCAAAATTAAAAAGTGAAGGTTTCATGAAATTATTTGAAATCTAGTTTATGTATTTTAGGCAATGGATCGTGATTTCAAAAGCACACAAAATTAAATAAATTTTGCAAAATTTCAACAATTTAAAATGGACAAATATGAAACATCAAACGCAACAAATTAGTAATGGATATCACCCCTTCTGGGCTACGTCTTCAGGCTTAGCTTCCAATGGTGGCCTTTCTATTATATTCTCAAATGCTAAATACATCAGCATACAAGCTTCAAACTGCAAAAATAACACTTACATTGTGTCCAAAATGCTAAAAACCCTCTATTTAGGATCTTCTCGAGCTCAAAAAAGGTTGAAAATGAGAAATATAGGCCTCTTTCTTCAAAATGCCTATAAAATTCTCTACAAAAAGGTTTGGCTTCACAAAACTAGCAACAAAACATCCATAGCCCAATTGGTAGGGCGTTGAGGTTGGTATCCTACAAATCTGGGGTTCGATCCGCAACTATCAGCAGTGGTTACGGTTTTTTGGTTATAAAATTTTATTTTTTTTAATGCATTGGGTCAAAGCTCCTCCTGAACTCCATACTCTTGGTCGTATGGCCACATGGGATTGAGGGGCGCGGGCCATAAGCCACACACTCTCCTTGGGCCCACTCCCAGTTCTGCGGTTGGCATATGGCCTAGGCCTTTGGTGCGGGCAGGGTGTCACACACCTCTCCCCCTTGTTATCCACCTGTGATCATGCGTGTTGTCAAAAACCAAGGGTTGGTCCAGTCAGGCTTACTCGTCGGCCCACCCATCACCCCAACCCCTCCACCATTGGTATTTAAATATAAAATTGTCGCCCATAGTTAACAAGAATCACCCATGGCCTATTGGTGAGGCGATTTGTTGGTTAGTTGGAGGTCATGGGGTCAAAACCTCTGGAGCCTGTCGATCACCATAACAATTTTTTGGCGTCATTCCCAAGGCCACGTGGGGCCCTAACAATGGGCCACATGGCGACCTCAGATTGGGCCATGTGGTGGCCTGAGATTGGCGCATATCACGAACCTTCAAACCATTACCAGTGTGCCATGTGACCTTACGGGATTTTCCCACCTATTGATCCATACAACTCAATCACCCTGCTAACGTCGGCATTCGGTTTTCATAGTCAACCCTGCACTTTGACTTTTTAGTTGTTTGTCAAAAACTTCAAAACGTGATAACTTCCTCATACGGTGTCGGATTGAGGCGATTCAAAAGTCATTGGAATAAAAATGATGAGATCTATGATTTGGCACTAGTTTCAGGATATTTTGAGCACTTTGATTTTTTAGCATATTTTTAATCCCCTCGATCATATTCTTTTCTAAGAAATTAATGAAAAAAAAGGAAAAAAGAGAAAAAAATATGGAAAAAATAAGAGATATAAACAGTAATAATAATAATAATAAATTAAAGATAAAAGTAAGGGCCCAATTGTGAAAACCAATTCTTTGGTGCAATTGGATAGGAATTTTGATTGAAAAAAAGATATTGGTAGGAAAATGTTCCCCAAACATTTCTCTAATAAAAGGGATTTTTTAGCTATAAGAAAAGAAAATTGGTTTCTTTTAAGAAGAGGATTTCTTGTATCTAATTTATTTAACAAAATATTGAGTCAATGATAAATGATGTCCACGAAAAAACTTTTCATTACAGAGCTTGAGACATCCATTTTTGCTAATCTTGCCAACACAATTAGCATATATCTCTGATATAGCTACTTTCATGAATCATTGCTCTTCAGTGGATTTTTTTTTGTTTAATTCTTCATGAATTTAAGTCAATTATTAGTATTAGTAGTTAGCAATTGGATTGTTTTGATCAAAAGGAAAAAATAAAGATACAAGTTTTCATCTTCCAATTGTAAGCCTTTAATGTGATCACCGTTAGCACTCAATTTTTAATTCTCTATAATTCTAACAATATTTTGTAGCCCTGGGGACAACCTTTTGTAGGTGGTCAACTTCAAGGAACATCAAAAAAAGCTTCAACAATTTTATGTATGTACATACAGGCTTTCCCGGAAGCACCACATAGTCGTATAACCACAGTTATAAGATCAGTATAGGATGACCTATAACATTCCTTTTTCAAATAATCTTGCAAGTTCATGCCTACTCATTAATAAATGGCTTCAAAGAAAGAGCATGGAGCTTACAAACACCTACAACCTCTTCTTTTTCTTCCTTACTCTTCTAGCATCCATTAGAAATAATTCATTTTGGTTCAAAAAATTCAACAAAGTAATCAACATTCAACAAGGGAATCATCAACATTTGTCTCAAGACCCAACATGATCATTCACAGTGATAGGATTAGTATTTCATTTGCACGCATATCCTAGGTTATGTTCAGAATTTGATATGGTATAGTTTAATTCAATTCTCTACTTGATAATTACTTGTGAACTTATTTCTCTTACTTAGATCTTCTCTCCATTAGCTTATTAGGTCTTTCATCAAGTCAATTATCAAAACACAAAAGACACAATATTTTGGCTCTTCAAGCCAGGGCCAAAACCTCTCCCTCTTGGAGAGGAAAACCTACAAGTAATTCTTCTTATATACCTTCAATAGACAAGTACCATGACCTTGACTTGGACCTTTAATGCTATTATGCTTCCAAGACCTTGTTACTACTCCTGTTGTGGCTTCTTTCTTTTATGCACTATTTTGCATTGTTCTGCACCAACTTTAGTAAGCTCAATCCCTTGCTCTTATGATGTGCTACCTTCCATTCCTCCTTTTATCTTATCTCGGCTTCCAAGAGAGTCCTTCTCAACCCTATTTCTACACTCTTTATGACCAAGAACTATGATCTCTTTGTTGTAGTGATCCTCCTTCACGTTGTGTATATCCTTGGCCTCCTTGAAGTATGCGAGACCCAAAACTTAGATATGTGAGGTCTTCTTTGATGGCACACTTCCTAATCAAGGTCACTTTCTTTGCTATGTAACCTTCTCCTTCTCGCACTGTTCTACGCACTGGATTACTGACTTTTCTCTTACTAAAATAGCCTTCGAAATTCCTGAAATAAGCGAAGTATGTTAGACCCAAACCAAAGATAATACTGCCTTATTTATTCTTCATTGAATATCTTCTTTTCTCGATCCAATTGCAGACCTCTATTTCAGACTTATCCGAGATACTTGTTCGAGTTGTTGTATATCAATGAGACCGAAGACTTCTCTATTTATAGGGACTTCATTCCTCTTCTAAGCCAGCATGTCTTCCTGTAGGTAGGCTGACTTGAATAACTGATTGTGAGACAACTTGTCAAGGAATGTTTCCATCACATTTTGAGTTGACTTCGTGGAGGAAGGTGACAATATCTTGAGCATATAATTTGTCCTTTACATGTGTAACATGACTTCTCTTACACGAATTTATTTTATATATTTATGACAAGATGACAAATCCCTAAAATACATCAAGAAGAAGTCTTTGACCTATAATAAAAACTACTTTCTCATGAAACCCATGAGTCAATCTTTACAAAATAAATTTTATTATCTTTGTCTTCTCCATTACATAAATTCATAATTACAAGTCATTATGAAGACCGATCCTCGTTACACTTTCTAACACTCCCTCTTAACTTGGGAGGTATTCATAATGGTACATGGTAACTTTCAATGTGAATAATTTCTCATAAGAAGAATCAGATTTGTAACCCATCTGTATAGCATCACATTAACCATCAACATTGTAATAGTGCAAGGCCTTGACTAACAACTCCGTCTCTCCACGAGATCTTAGCTACAATGTTGGCGAGAAAAATGATGAGTAGACACCCTCATCATTGTCTCTCTTGGAGCATATCCCACCCGGGTTCACTCGGAATATGTCCATAATGACTATTCTTACTGTTGGATTCTAAATTCTCAAAGAATATTGGTCCTTCCAAGACTACTCTTATTGGAATGATTTATCACATTCTCAAAGATTAACGAATGGCAAATGATTACCCAATCCTCCATTCTATCTCCCATAATGATGTGTCTATCTCTCCCTTTCAACTATGTTTATCTCTCCCTTTCAACTAAGGAGGACATATTCCTAAGCTTTATTCTTGGATTAGGAGTCACTGAGTTTTCTTCCAAGTAAGAAACTCATTATCATGCTCCCTCTTAATCAGGGACCTACAACAGCAATGATGAAAACACTCATCTGCTCATGAAGAGCTCCTTTCTTCGATGTCACAAATTTCTTCATTGTTGAGGAGTCTTCATCTTTGGTATATTTTCATAGGGTATAGATCATCCATCACTTTCATCAAGAGTCATGTTTTATATCATAAACTAATCCATCATTCTTCTCATCTGGTCTAGATTCATGCCATGTTGCTTTACTTCAAACCATACTTCTTCCAATGATATTTCATCCTGCCATATGGTTTTCAACCTGTGGAAGACATATACTTCCCTCTGGAAGTTGTGCATAAGCTCATAAGATATCAATTAGTTATAAATATGAACTTTTAAATCAAAAGCTACCTTAGTGATGATCTTTCACCATGACATCTTCTTATAAGAATCGATGGTAACAACCCTCATATAAATACATGTAAAATATATATATAAGACCATGATGATGGGACACATATTCCAAGCTAAATGGTTGGAAAAACATCCTAGTGGGTGTTCATTCGGTTTATTATAGCTAAGGAAATTGGAAAAGGAAAAGGAAAAGGAAATGGCAAAGGCATGAGGCATTAATTGGCATTTTATTTATGAAAACAATGGAAAATAGGAGAAAAGGAAGGTGAAAGGTCAGATATTTCATGTGAGGAGAAAAATGAAGGAAAATAATGTAAAATGAATAAAATAGAAACCACATTAATAAAAAGTCTTATGAGGATCAGTGGGTAAGGCTTGGTCAGTTTAGTTTTGGAGCTCTCATTACTCTCTCTCTCTCTCTCTTTCATACTCTTGGACACTTAGAGTATTTGTGGAGCACTCTTGGAGAGTGTGGCATACTTGGAGATTTGGATCAAGAAAGAAAAGGAAAATAAGGAAAGCGGAAGAAGTATCCATATTATTTTTGTTGGTGTTATGCTGGTTATAAGCATGTATTGTGACAGTGATGAGGTATTGTTCTCTCCATGTTTTTACTCGTAAATGAATGCACAACGTATCTATGGTTAAATTGACTAAATGATAGCTTATAATGTAGGGTAGAAATGCTTCTTAGCCATTCTCAGATATGAAAGAGACCCCTTTGTTTAAATATGTTGTTTATACATGTAGATGCTATGTTTGTGACATGTTTGACGAAATTCTTGTCATGGCTGGGTGGAGTCGGGTGAGTTCTAGTTGATGTGATTGCTTCCATATGTTAATTTCAATGTTATTTACCCTCTCCTGAAGTTACAAGAATTTTTGGGCAGTGACCCAGGCTCAGGGGCTGAAAATGTGGCACAAATCCTGAGCTGGGAACAGAAATTTGATGTTTGGGCCTGATCCGCTACCTTGAGAAGGCTATCCCATATCTCTATGGTATAGAGCCACTCCCTTTCCCTTAAAATCCCACGGCTCACCCTCAAAGGGGCTAAAACTCAGCTCCCCCTCAGGGAACAGGGCCCTGGGAGGTTGGGTTAACTCCTATGGATGTCAATGATGTAGTGTAAGGTGCGTTTTTGGTGTTTCCGTCAGTTCCACTTCCTTAAGGTCATCTAGGAGTTTGAATCTCATATTAGTAGCCTCTCGTCACATTTTTACCCCGGTTGGTCGGTTACTTGGGTAGATGTGGGAAGAGGGTGTGACAGAGCAGTATCAGAGCATGGTTACACTCTCTTTGGGTTGTGTGTGTTTGTCGTGCATACATGTCAATTGCATATACATTCCTCGTGCTTATGTTATTTGAGCTTTTTGTGTGTGCATGATGGTGGTGTTTGGTTTATATTATCTTTGTGTGATATCTGATACCACAGAGGTATCATAGCATGGTTCAACTCTTGGACCAATGGGTGGTGTGTTGGTCATGCATTTATGATTGGTTGAATGTGTGTTTCGTATGTTAATGGTATATGTTTTTTTGTTGCATCCATGTTTTGTTGGCCATGGTGGCAGTGGTTTCTCCATGGAAGGGTTGATGGTGTTGTTGTCAACATGTTGTCATGAGTGCATGACTGGTTATGTGTTGTTCCTACTTATGTATTTTTTGTGCACACTTTCTTACATGATGCTACATGTTGTACATACATTGCTTGCTTATGCTAGGTCACATATTGGTCATGGTTGTGTGTTGTCCTTGTATGCTTGCTTATGTGATATTGCATGTGGGACATGCATTGGTCGTTCATCATTGATTATACATGTCAAGTGGGTACATGTGGTCAAGTTTGCATTGGTTTAATTGAGGTTTTTGTGCTTAAGGTCATTGTATGCAATTAGGTCATCATGATTATTTTGGTATGTTATGATGCTAATGTGTTGGTTGAGATAGAGTAGGAGATGCAAATCAGTAAAGTGAAGTTGCAAAAATGTACTTTGGGGTAAGAGAAGATCGTCATACAAGCATGCAGGTATGTGATTCATGATTGTTGTAAACATTAGGGTTAATGATATGTTTTCCACTCTATTTTTATTTTGGTTACATGTGTGATAAATGCTAGTTGATTAGCATAGTCATATGCATTATGGTTATGTGCATGCCTTTCATTATATTGATTTTATGGTTACATACATGATAGATCTTAATTAACTAGTGTGATTATATGCACATGTGTTGGTTAGTTAGGCATGATATTAACTTGATCATTATGTTATATGTTGTTGATGATTATGTTACATGATTAACTTGTTGTTGTTTATGATTGGTTAACTTGATGATTATGCTATCTGTCATTAATGAGCATGTTATATGTTAACTTGTAGTTAGCTCAATGATTATCTTATATGTTGTTGATGAGTATGTGTTAGTTAAATTGATGATTAGGGTTACTGCATTAAGATTTTGATTTTATATGTATTATGCTAAAATTGGATTGGCCCATGTAGCTGGTTAGGGTTAAGACATTCAAGTATGATTCGACCTAATTATGATAATATGTTTCTCTAATCTAGACTAATTGTGCATATGTGATTGCAATGCATGAATGACATATATTTATGAGTCTATGATGCGAACTTTTTAGCTAGTTAATATTATGGATATCATGACCTTATTTAGGTTGAGTTAATGTGTCGTGAAGTTATATGGTGCTAATCTAGATTGATTGTGCAGATAAGATAGCCTCCCCTAAGATACATCAAGGTATGAGTTTTCTTATGTCCAAGGTATGAGTTTTCTTATGTCGTGTACTTGATGCTTAATTGTTTGATTATGTCATCTATTTGGTGTCTGAGTGATTTGGTGTATATTAGATCATCTAGTTGATTTATTTAGCATGGTATGTTTGCAAGTTGTTTGAATGTTTGATTAATTACATGATATGAGTATATGTATTTGTAAGATTGCATGATGAAATGGTCTTGTTTTAAGATGGTTGTACTAACACACACGTGTTGGGATGGATGATATGTACCTGAGTGTAAGTAGGTAATAGTTGTAGAATTATGTATTATGACTGATGGATTATGAAATGGTTGTTAATCTTGGTAAAATTTGATTTCGAATTGATAGATATGTTGTCTTGATGTTGATACATATGGCTGACATGTGTTTTCAGTTGTAGGTTAGTGTGCTTGGCACAGCAAGGTAAGTTGAACAAGTATATTGGTATATTTATTTATGCGTTGACAATTGTGTGGTTATGGATGTATGATGTAAGGGATTGCATGACAAGAGACTACTATGAAACCTTAAAGAAGGATCAAGTTGAGCTTTCCTTGGAAGTATTTGGAACCATGGGGATTGAGACATGGTGTTTGTTGTAAAGTCTTATGCTTTCGGTCTTTTGATTTGTTGGCGCTTGATTTTCAGTCTTTATTGTGTCTGGTGCATAGCTATGCCACTTTTTTGTGGTGTCATATTGCTTTTGGTTCTCATAGTATTCTTCTTGTTCGATTTTTTCTTGCCTTTTTTTTTAGAGTCTTGGAAATTGGTTGGGAAAGATGAAATTTAATGGAGCTTGGGGAGAATTCTGTGGTACCCAACAAGGTAATGTAAGACATGAACGAAGCTCAATGCATGAGTAAGCGCAACAGAAGGTAAGAGTATTACAGTCGGTTAGACTGGTTGGGTCTATTGTGGTAAATGGATGGTGGCAGTACATACATGAGAAATGAAACAAAAAAGGTAAAATGAATCAGGTGTTAGATGCCTTGGGTATGTTGGGAACTGTTGTTCTCAACGTTGTGCATATTGTGCACAAATAAGGAAGTTCTCTTAACCTAGACCTTATGATATCTAGCCATTGCGTTGTGATCATGATTTTGTTGATGTTTACATATGTATACATGTATGTATGTATGTATGTCATTGATTGATAGGGTCGTCATGGATATTGATGGTTTGTATGTATATATGTATTTATGTATGACGTTACCTGATAGGATCATGATTGTTTTATGCTAATGATTATATATATGTATGTATCTATGTCACGGTATGACAGGGTTTCAAGGATCATTCTTGTGGAGGAATGATTGCTTATGCAGGTGAATGGCATGAAGAGGTTCCTGGCTATGAGGAATCAAGTGGTAGAGTAACTTTGATAGATCTATGAGGTCATTATCATGTGGATATGATTTAATGTTAAATGCTTGTACTATGACTATGTTTATAGACAAGTAATGTTGAGAGGTACATCAACGATGTGAAATTACTGTGATCTACAGCATGATAGGATAATCAAGGATAGTGGAATGACACTATAAGCAAAGTTTCTTGTGGGTTTAGTGTTTGGTCTATGGATGTACAATGTTATTGTTGTGCATGTTGTATATTTTATCACTCAGATTGAACCTCAAGGTAAAGAAGGAAATATCTAGGTAACCTCAAACCAAACTTTAGACTTGGTATCCAACCCTACCAAATCAGAGAGGGGATAGAATCATAGTTAAGAGGACTGGATTTAAAATATTTTAGGCTAGCTAAGGAGTACATGGGGTTTTGATTTTGATTTTAGGGTTGGGCTCACTGAACAGGGATTTAGGTCAAGGGGATAGATCAGGGCCAAGGGGTTTGATGGGGCAAGGTAGGTAAAATATTCAACATTCAAAGAGGATTAAATGCGATGAAAATACTGGTGAGGAGCTAGGGAAATCATCTGAAATGTATTTTCCCTAAACTAAAGAAAATGAACACACTATACTGAATTTCCCAAAACAGAGCATAAATAAATATGAATTCTATCTTTCAAACTTGAAATAAAGTATATTATAGATGTGAAATGGTTTATTAATTACTAATACAAAGAGGAAACTATGTTTAAAACTCATACCACAAGGATCCCAAGAAAATAGCTGCAATTTTCCATTAATGTCCAAGCCAGAATGATACTTGATCAATACAATATCTTCAATTGATGCCAACATTACAAAGACTGAAAAAATACACCTTATAGACCTCAAAACCACTTCTCTCATCCTCAGGGGTCGAATCCATGAGGTTAGGGAGTTTTTACATCAAAAGTTGAACTGAAAGCTAAAGTCTAGGATGAGGAAAGTGACTCATTCCTATTTTTAAGAACAGATACATTTGAATGAAAACTAATGATTCACCTAATATATATACCTTAGTTAAAAGTAAAATATGATATTTACATTGTTAACTTTCTCATTTACCCAAATTTTAAACTCTAACTTATGAAACCTTAGGATACAAATGAAATGAGATGAAGGGGAAGGGGATGAGATGGCTAGCTTGAACAGGTGAAGGGACTGAGTGAGAGGAATGAAATGAATGATCAAACTAGGTCAATGAAAACCCTAAATCAATGAAATTACCCTGTCTATGATTGATATTCTCTTTAGGAGGATGAAACAAGTGCATAAACAGTGATCACAAACTGAAATTAGGGTTTCATTTAGGGTTCCACTTAAATTCATTCAAGAGTGACGAAATAGCTTAGAAACAAGGTTAAGATATGTACTTACTGATTTAGGGTTGCTTGGAGGACTTTAGGAGAATTTTGAAAGTGATTTGAATTGTTCTGAATGGCACAAACCCTCACAAGTCTTCATTGTCTAAGAGCGCAACGCCACTATGTGAGCGTGCAGCGCAACTGTGTGAGCATGCAACGCTTCTTGGCAAGAGTGCAGTGCCTTCACAAATTACACTAGAATCTCCTGACAAGGGTGCAGTGCCACTGGGCAGGCACACAGCGCCAACCTTCTGAATGCGTAGTGCCAAGAAGCATTGTTTTACAAACCACATTTGGAGGCCTTCCCTGTGTCAAAATTGGCCCCAAGATATCTCTTTGGAAATCCCTTGAAGTCTAATTTCCAAATATACCTTTTTTTTTCTTATTGGAGTTGAGTTACCTTGTCAAAAGTTGATTTTCCAAAGACTGGTGAAAAAGTGCTGAATGAGGGTGCAGAAATACAGAGTGCCGGTGCAGGGAACTTTTGGAGATCTTACTCAACTCAAAATTAAGCTCATGATAGCTCATTGGAAATATCTATCTGTATATTTATTTTTTGATTCACCAAGAAAGTCATTTGAACACTTCAACTATGAGAAACCTTGATTTTCCCAAGGTCCCTCCAGAAGTGCAACACTTCTCCCGTGGCACCTGTATTTTTTACATTGCTCTAAAACCATGACACCTGTGTAAAATATGAAGGATTTTTTTCTTTATTGACCTATGAGGGACAAAAATCTCTCTCACTTTTGTTAATTTCATCTCTGTTTGGTCAGAAACACAGTTTGAAGCGAAACTGGCCCTATGAGTGGCAAATGGCTTGATTCTTGGAATGACTTCCTAAAAAATGATGGATACATGATCTTATGAGTTGGAATGGCCTCATACTTACTGATATGACCTACCTTATGGATCCTCTACTCATATTCCTCTTTTTAATCGCAAACCCTAGCTTCAATGGGAGAGGAAATTAGGGTTTAGTGCTTGTGAACAATGATGACTTGGGCATCCTTGGGAAAAGACAACTCCCTTTGAAATTTGATGTGTTGGCTTGTGGATTTCTGAGTTGGAAGCCTTGGGAGACTAAGTACTTATTACATTTGAATTGACATAAAATTACATGAATAAATAAAAAAAATTACATCTTGGAATGAAACTCACGTTCGAAATCAAAATATAACTTTGGAAATTGTTAAACACACACATGGTGTATGAGAAGAATAAACACACACATAGAAATATAGGCATTAGTTGCTTCTCTATTACGCATAGATTTACATCTATATTACATTATTGTGACTCTTTGATTCATCTTCCAAAGTCACTTGGACTCCTTTGTGACATCTTCCAAAGTCACTTGGACTCCTTTGTGACTTTTCGCCTTCCACACCTACCCATAGAGGATTAGGTGTTCAACATTCCCCCCCTTAATCCGAAGGGGTATGTGTGAGTCCAAGAAGAGAGTTGTAATAAAAATCTACAAAATATGCATGGCACCACTTAGGCTGAATCAGATCTCTGAAATGTTGACATAAAGAGGTGTTTTAAGGATGACCACTAACACTGGAACGCAATGCTTATTGCAGTTCCCGGAACTCTTTAAAATCTGGCAAGAAGTTGAGGGCTTCTGCTAGAGGAAGTGTCCCTCATATTTGAAGAGGGAGACCTTCAACCTATAAGAAGGGAGGTCTACAACCTGTGATGGTTTAAGGATGACCACCAACACTGGAATGCTTGATGCATTTCTTGGAACTCAACCAAAACTGGCAAGAAGCTGAAGTCTTCTGCTAGAGGAAGTGTTCTGAAAGAGGAAGAATATCAACCTCACATGGATGGTTTAAGTTTGTCCACCAACCAAAGGCATGCTCATGGGCATCTGTGTCTTTGGATACAACTCTGAATCTGGAATAACAAATTATGGCTCAGGCTCGCTTGAACTGTTGTGTCTCTGGCTACAACTCTGAATATGGAATGAGATATTGTGGCTCAAGCTCGCTTGATGTGACTTCGAAGCTTGTAGATGACCACCATTTTCCCCCCTGTCAAGTACAAGGTGAGATGATGGTAAAAACTCAACTGCAAGATTGTTCAATATTAGAGAACAAGTTTTAACATGCGACTTAAACATCTTCTTGGCTGTTGATGCCCATTGCCAAGAAGTGATCCATCCAAGATGAATCTTTGTTCTTGCAGAAGGCTTGTTTCTGAAGCATCTGTGTGAAGAATGGGTGTGCCGACCACAGTGCTTGTATGGGTGAATATCAAAAAAGTGATCTTTCATATGGCCAACTCGATCACAGTATTTTTCAATTTGTTGTTGTTGTTGTTGTGGAAGAGGAGCAGGATCTGGAACAGTGGAAGGTGAACTGTCATGAAGAAATATGGCACTCTGAAATTTGATGGGCTTGGATTAGTATGGAATATGAAAGGACACATCCTTGTCATATCCAAGACCAGTTCTATGCTTGTTATGAACAAGCTCTTCCCAAGGTCTGATGATGGGCTTGGGAAGTGCAAACTGAGCTGCTGCATCTGCATGTAAATCTGCTCTTATACAAGAAACTGAATGTGAACCGACTGCAACTTTATATTATTGCTGCTAATGGGAGTCCTTCTCAATTTTCTGAATAGAAACAAGTTCAAAATGATGACTCTTTTCCTGAATTTCATCTTGCTGAAGTTGAGACTCCAACTGCAAAAACTCAATCTTGTCTTGTGCATCTTGCAAGCAAGTTTGAATATTAAAAAGATCATTCTTGCTCATTTTTACCATATCATTAACAGTGGAATGAATGAGGTTATGCAACAATTCTAATGCATCATTGATTTTAGCCATTTTTCTCAACAACTCAGGCTCAAAAGGGTGTCGGCTTCAACCGATAATGCACCCGTTTACAATGTGATTCAACTTACTTTCAAAATACAAATGACTTCAAAGACCCCCTCCTTTTTTTTTGAACAAATAAAGTTTTGAATATTCACTAGCAGAATTAGTTACACCAACTACATCAACTCAACCAACCAATCGACAAGTTAGCCCTAACCCAACATCCAAACACACTCTAAATAAACGTGAGTAGCATTTCTAACCACTCAAGCACTGTTACATCTAGTTATGCGTTTAGGAGAGCAAAGAAGCAAGTCCGAAGTTCATACCTGGTGAACCAAAAACATGAAGTGAAGCTTAGCAGCTTCTCCTTGAAAGAATTTTAGCACACTATTTGAAGAATTTTGGAAGGTTTTGGTCCTAGTTTGAAAACCGAGTCCTGGAGTACTGAAGCCGCTTCGATGAGACAAAAAAGCACCATGCCTGCACTCCTTTCACTTCTTAAGGTCGACGACGGGGAGAAATACGAGTCATACGGTGGCGCTATTCCTAAAGCAACAACAGTGACGACCTGTGATCGTGTTTTTCCCGGGGTTGACCACTGCCTGAAATACGAGCAACCGAGGGAGCTACTGTGGGGAGGCCACACATCAATTGGAGAGAGAGTAACATGGGTTCTCATGACATGAAAAATACATTGCAGAAGCTTTGAAGGCATTGTACCACCACCTGGACCAGCAGGTTCGCAGTCCGGTTAACGACTGGCTTCAGGAGTTCAAGCGTATAGTAGAAGCGTGGAAGGTGTCAGATGGTCTTCTTCATGATGCAAACAACAATTTTATCCTACACAGTCCAGTTGACTGTCATCAGTCCCTTCTCGAGTCTCCCTTTGCATTCAATCAACGTGGCACTCATCCTCGCCTCTCTAGCTGCCTGCACACCTCTTCGCGGTCCCTACGCCTTCCCGTCGCTTCCACTTCCCATGGCGGAATGAGCGTGGAGAGTTGTGAAGGAGATGCTTTAGAAATGCAAGAATAAATATCTACGATCCATCAGATGATTGCAAGGAATTTATTGAGCGTAGTAACTTTCTTGGCCAGACACGCTTAAACTCTGACTTCCAATTTTCCTTTAAATATACTTCACATTCCAAACATTGAACTTCAGAAAATGTGCAAGATTGATTGTGGAAAACTTGTCATTTTTCACAATGCCCTAGATCTCACATAAAAGAATGCTACTGCTCATTTCACCATCGACTCAGTTGACAAGACTCATAAACTTCAATAATCCACAAAGCTTTGGATAAGCTCAAGTGGAGGTCGTGCCGATCGAATCCAGATGGGAGAAAATCAAGCATAACACAGTTCAACAAACCCCCGACCATAGCCACAATGTGATTTAAATGTTAAAATAATATAGAATGCGAACGAATTCAGTTCATGAGCTTCGATACCAGAGGGACAAATTTGGTAATATTGAAAACCATTTTAACAAAGGCGGGTAATTGCAGAGAATATTTTTTGGGGGCCGTGAGGGCTGAGGGCGATCGTGAGGGGTGCAGACGGAGTGCTATGTGAAGGGGGTTGCGAGAGTTGTGAGATGAGTACGGGTGAGGGGTTTGAGGTGTGGTGCGAGTGCAGGTCTGTGTGGGCCGAGAGAAAAGGGTTATAGTATTTTTTTTTTGAAAACATACCAAATGTCACAAGATTTTAACTAGAATGAGAAATGGTAGAGATGAGGGAATGCTGCAAAAATTTCATTGTTTTAAAAAATTTTGTAAATTGTGCTCAGAATTTGAGCAGAAATTGTACACAGCAGAAATTGCAGGAAAAAATTCCAGAATTTGTAGTAAACAAAACTCAGAATTTTTTTTCAAAATGAAGAATGGAGAGAGCAGTAAAAACTGAATGCAGCAGGGAACAGTGAGAGAGAACCTGCAGACTTCTGAATGAACCCAACAAAATAATTTCTGAATGCTGCAAAAATTGATTCTTGAATGTTGCAGAAAATTTCTGAATGTTGCAAAAATGACCAGAATTTTTGCAGATTTACACAGGCCACAAAAATAAATGGCTCACACAAGGTTGAGCTGGTTATGAACGTATAAGCTCTAATACCATGTTAAAAACACACATGGTGTATGAGAATAATAAACACACACATAGAAAGATATGCATTAGTTGCTTCTCTATTACACATAGATGTACATTTATATTACATTATTGTGACTCTTGGATTCATCTTCCAAGGTCACTTGGACTCCTTTGTGACTTTTCGCCTTCCACACCTACCCATAGAGGATTAGGTGTTCAACAGAAACCATTTTGGAGATCATCTTTACATGGTAAAGAGACATTATTGTTATCACTCTCATACTTTTATGACCTTATGCAAATGAAATGGTGCATTTTTGGACCTTGAAATACAAAACCCTAATGACCTAATGAGACTTTGAATAACCTGACTTCCATGAATGAGATTTTTACTTAAAATACTTCCTTGTGAAAAGAGACTTACATAGGTGTTGTTATGCCCAAGGAGACATGAGAATGAGTCAGCAATGTGAATCTCGAAGGGAGAGTGAAGTTTATTGACAAGGACAACCACCAATGGAACAATTTGATATCATGACCTAATGGAATGATTGAAAATTTCTTCAGAGTGGGACTCCTAAGATGCACATGCAAAATGTGTTTTGATCCCTGGTGGAAGTATGAAAATACTGACACTAACATTGGCTCCAGCTGGGGATGGTAGCTCCTTGGAGGTTCCAATAACACTATAGACCAAGTGCCTATTCATTGGGCATGGATTAAATAGCTAAAAACCAAACTGAATACTGGAAGAAACTTGACTCAATAAACTAAACTGACTCAGACTAAAACACAACTGACAAACTGAAAAATATGCTCATAATTGAGCCTATTCAACCAAACCTACTCTAATTGATCCATTCATCACCTGATCAAGTGAAATGGAACAACCAATGCAACCATGTAAGCATTACGGCTGCTATTTGAATTCTCCGCAAGTGCTTGCTTATGAGCAAGAAGAGAGAACTACTAAAAGGAAACTCCCATGAAAACTTGTCAACAGATCGAATCTTGATGAAATTGCAAAGAACAAGCCCACCAAATGACCTAAAGAATGTTGCGAAAGGATCTTCATAGGAATACATATTGATTTCCAGCCCATCTAATATGTTACTTCTCTGCTCTAGGTAGTCTTCGTACCTAGGTTTTAAAATTTTCCTAACATCTGTGCTTTCTTTCTTTGATAACTGCAGCAAGTTGACAAAAGGATCCTAAAACTCATGAATGACTAATTTTTCATGATGATCAACAACAAAACAAGAATATTCTCCAATACTCTCCTGATATGACTGCAAATCTTGGTATGAGCTTTGTAATGAAACACCTTGTGAACAAAATAATGAAGTCGGTTGTCGGATCAGGTTTATATCAACACTCTTTTCAAGCTCATAGTTAGCTAATGGAGAAGGACTTTAACTGCAGATACCATTCAACACATCAGCTATTGGGTCATGAAAAACTTGAAAGACTGTTGAAACGTATCCATCGGTTTTAATGAGACTGCATGACACTCTACAGGCTACCCATCCTTTTCTTTAGAGATATTGTGAAATTTTTTCTTTAAAAATTGAAATGCTTCAAAACATAATGGTGCAGAATCATCTTGCATTGTTTGATCATATGTTTCAATTTCCAAGCCTTCATCTGCAACTTGACATTCAATGGAATTTTGTGGCTGCAAATCTGGAGCTAAGGATGATTCTATGTCACAAATGATTTCCTCAACCATTTCAGGAGAAGGTTTCTCATTAACAACTTGCTCAAGAAGTTCATTATCTACCTCAACCTCAACATCAAAACTGAAAGACTATTGATTTCTAATCTTGGAAAAAATTTCTTTCAGAAATTGAAATGAAGCAAAACATAAAGGCAAAGATCCTTCACTTATTTCAAAATTTTCAGCATTTTCCTCATCTCTGTCATCATAAATATGCATCGGCTGATCACTGTTTTCAAGTTGTTGAAACTGAACTTCCTCCCAGAAACCAACTGCTGATTGCTCTACAAGATTAGCTTCAGTTTGGAGAACATAATCATCATTATACTGATCAAACTTTGGCAAATCATCAATATAAGTAATGTCACCAATCATACACATTAGATTATCAGATTTTTTCTCTTCGGATTGATCTACAAATCCATTCTCAGATCTATGGTGGTTGGGATTAACAGGAAATTTTTTAGGGCTTGCAATCTCTTCTTTTTTTGGGATAAGTGGGTCATGATGATATTGAACGAAAAATAAATATCTTATGGTGATCTTTTGCATCATTTCCTCTATTTTACTTACCAAAATGTCGAGCTTTACCTCATGAAGATGTCAGGTGCTCTGCAATGTTCATCTTCTCTTCTTTCTTCAGCTTTGCTCTTCTGATCAGCAAATTAGTCTCTACATCTACTGCATTTTTCTGCATCTTTTCAAGTTTTTCAAGATTTATTTCTCTCAGCTAAAACTCCATTTGTGGATCAAATGCATCCGGGTAATGTAAAAGAGCTGAGCCAGGAGGGGGTCTTATATCAGCAGGTATCGAATAATAGAATTGATTGAATCTGGCAGAAAAATGTTGTACTGTCTTTTCAGTTGGTCATACTCTTTTAGAATTAGGAAAGGGTTTTGTTTGACCACCCACCTGTCAAGGAAAACTTTAACGAACTGCGGGAAATCTGAGATACTCGCGGCAGACAAGATTTTGAACCAACTCTTGACTCTTCCTTGCAGGGAAAGAGAAAATATCCTGACACTAACATCCTCTTCGTCAACTTCAAAAAGGTAAAGAAAAGCCTCAAAATTTTGCATATGTCTCTCAGCAGTGATGTTGTCATATTCACCATCAAACCTCGGTAGATATAGGTAATGATTTTCAGGGAAATCATGGAGTATAGGAGGTAAGATCAGTGTTTTGTATCGATCTAGAATTTTACAAGGTGTAGGAGTATGTACAGAAGTTGTAGGATTAGTCTTGATCTCTTTAGGCTCATCAATTTGAATATGGTCATCATAATATTCAGAAAAAGGATGTGGACCAAGATCAAAGGAAAACTCAATATTTACACTTTTCGAATAGATAGAATCAAGATTTTGATCATCTTTATCATACAACAAACTCAAGAAAAATTTCAGGATAGTTTTAGGAAAATAAAAGAATTAATTTACAAGAAAGCAAATTATATCTTGAATACAATTCCACTTTGAATACTTGACCTTTGTGTAAGATCCTTCCATTTTCCTATTGGCAAGTTCGATCCTCTAGTGAAGTCTTTACATCAAGTTGGAGTCGCCAGGTGAAGATTTAAACCTTCATATGCATCTGATTGTTGTCCACCATCAACAATCATATCTAAATTTTGTCGTTCTTTCCAGGGAAGATATGATCTTTCTCTTCCCAGTATGGTCGCCAAAATGTTATCACTCAGATTAAACCTCAGGCTGAAGAAGGAAATCTCGAGGTAACCTCAAACCAAACTTTAGACTTGGTATCTAGCCCTACCAAATCAGAGAGGGATCTCTCAATATATTCACAGCCAAAAGGAATAGATTTAAAATATTTTAGGCTAGCTAGGGAGTATAGGGGGTTTTGATTTTGATTTTAGGGTTGGGCTCACTGAACAGGGATTTAGGTCAAGGGGATATATCAGGGCCAAGGGAATGAAATTGTAGTATGTTTTATGGGGAAAGTTAGGTAAAATATTTAACATTCAAAGAGGATTAAATTCAATGAAAAGACCAGTGAGGAGCTAGGGAAAACATCTGAAATGTATTTTCCCTAAACTGAAGAAAATGAACACATTATACTGAATTTCCCAAAACAAAGCATAAATAAATATGAATTATGTCTTTCAAACTTGAAATCAAGTATATTATAGATATGAAATGGTTTATGAATTAACAATATATTCTAACAAATCAATAACAGAGAGGAAACTATGTTTAAAACTCATACCATAGGGATCCCAATAAAATAGCTGCAATTTTCCATTAATGTCCAAGCTAGAATGATACTTGATCAATACAATCTCTTCAACTGATGCCAACATTAAAAAGACTAAAAAAATACACCTTATAGACCTCAAAACTACTTCCTCTCATCCTCAGGGGTTGAATCCATGAGTTAAGGGAGTTGTTACATCAAAAGCTGAACTGAAAGCTAAAATCTAGGATGAGGAAAGTGACTCATTCCTATTTTTAAGAACAAATACATTTGACTTAAAAATAATGATTTACCTAATGTATCTACCTTAGGTAAAAGTAAAATATAATATTTACATTGTTAACTTTCTCATTGACCCAAGTAAAAATTAAAACAGAGGTGAAACTTCAAAATTTACTGAAACTGGTGAAATTGTAAATTTCCTGGTAAATGTGCAGTGCCATGATAGAAAAATTGACCTGTTTTGTAAGCCACTTTTGGAGGCCTTCCCCTCGTCCAAATCAACTCCATGATAGCTCATTGGAAAGGTATCTGAGTCTAGTTTCCAAATATTTTTCACTTTACAAAATGGTGTCAATCTTCCATATCAAAAACATGTTCTCCCAAGACTGGTAAACGCGCAGTGCCAAGGTGAAAAAGAGGGCATAAACATGATGTTTTGGTGGTTTTTTGCCTCTTTGAGTGACCAATTTTGCTTCAAATCTCCTGAAAATTTCTAAAGTTTATGTATTTATCATTAGGAACATGAGTATGCTGACCATTTTGTAACTGGATGCCCCAAAAAAGAGCGCAGCGCCAGTGGCACTACGCGTTTAGCAAGTTTTTTGCATGTTAAACTGTCAAAAAATAAAAATTTGCACAAGGTTGCCAAAATGTGCCAAAATTGTGAATTTGTCTATTGATAAAGGATTGTAGGCATGGAGAGACACCTCAACAAGAATTTTCAATTTCTCCTTCTCCTTTGACTCGGTCAAAGCCCGAATCTTTGCATGGGCTTGTTTGAGCTTGGCCCTTGCAATCTTGTTTCTGATGATGAAGAAGGCATGGCCCCTTTCACACCACGTAAAGCAAACACATGCCTTTGGCCTCTCTGATATGTCAAGGGAAATGGCTCAATATCAATCATTTTAGTGCAATCTTCCTCAATGTCCCTTTCATTGCTTAATGCTCCAGGATCATGATGTGATGGTGAAGGGTTATAGAAAGGTGATGAGGTAGGATCAACATGAGGTGAATGGATGTGAGTGGGTGGTGATGTATGAACAACTGGATGTGATGGAGAAGTGGATACGAGAGGATGAGATGATGAAGGAATATCCTGCTCATGATGACTGGGTGGAGTAGTGAAAACCTCATTTGCAATGAATGCATCCCATGAAATGTTTTTCTGCTGAAGTTGATGCATGAACACCATCTTGATGAGTGAATTATGAAAAATAATCTTCATTTGACTATTGTGATCCCTCTTTTGCACAATATAGGCCATCTTGTCAATGTTGCGGAAAAGATAGTAAGGTAAGTGTAGCATTCTAACTCTAGTGAAATTCATGAGGAGTCGGATGTGGTATGAGTAGAGTCGGGTAAACCTCCCCTCACAAGTGAAATACTTCATTATTATTTTCATCATAGGGGCATACCGGTCAAGGAGATGAGAGGAAGGGAAAATTGATTTATTGTGATCCTTGTACCTAGGTTTGAGGTACGGTTCATAATAGCTCATATCCAAGTTTTCTTGTTTAAACCATCTCTCTCACACACTAGGGATCCCTGTAGCAGCTGCAATAGCATTAGTGGACATCTCAAAGGTGGCCCCAGCAAGAATGACCTGCGTGTCATGTAGATTGGTGATGAATATTCTTGTTAACTCCGGGTGATTTTGGACTTGCTACACTCTCTCACAGAACTCAAAACAACCCACATGCTTGAAACAAGACACAGTGAGAGGGGAGGCCATAAGTTATCTTGTAGTGATGGGTTCAAACCTATTAATTCTCCCTCATTTATGGTCATCTTTTCTTGGCATTTGTGCCTCACTAACACCACTATCTTCTTCTTCAGACATTTTAAACTCTAACTTATGAAACCATAGGATACAAATGAAATGAGATGAAGGGGAAGGGGATGAGATGGCTAGCTTGAAAAGGTGAAGGGAATGAGTGAGAGGAATGAAATGAATGATCAAACTAGGTCAATGAAAACCCTAAATCAATGAAATTACCCTTTCTATGACTGATATTGTGTTTAACAAGATGAAACAAGTGCATAAACATTGATCACAAACTGAAATTAGTGTTTCATTTAGGGTTCCACTTCAATTCATTCAATAGTGACCAAATAGCTTAGAAACAAGGTTAATATATGTACTTACATATTTAGGGCTACTTGGAGGACTTTAGGAGAAGTTTGAAAGTGATTTGAAGTGTTTTGAATGGAACATACCCTCACAAGTCTTCACTATCTAAGCGCGCAACGCTTTTGGGCAGGCATGCAACGCCTTCAAAAATTACACTGGAATCTCCTGGAAAGGGCGCAGCGACTAGGCAGGTGCGCATCACCGGTTCAAACGCGCAGTGCCAAGTTAAACGCGCAGCGCCAAGAAGCACTATTTTATAGACCACATTTGGAGGCCTTCCCGATGTCCAAATTGGGCCCAGGATAGCTCGTTGGAAATCCCTTGAAGTATATTTTCCAAATATACATTTTATTTTCTGATTGGAGTTGATTTACCTTATGAAAAGTTGATTTTTATAAGACTGGTCAAAAAGTGCTGAATGAGGGTGCAGAAATGTAGAGTGTTGGTGCAGGCAACGTTTGGAGGCCTTCCTCAATTGAAAATTGAGCTCATGATTTCTCATTGGAAATCTATCTCTGTCTAGTTATCATTTGACCCACCAAGTAAGTCATTTGGACACTCCAACTATGAGAAAACTTGATTTTCCCAAGGTCACTCCATAAGTGCAACAGTTCTCCCGTGGCACCTGTATTTTTGACATTGCTCTAAAATCATAACACCTGTGTAAAATCTGAAGGAGGTTTTTCTTTATTGACCTATGAGGGACAAAAAATGCTCTCACTTTTGTTAATTACATCTCTGTTTGGTCAGAAACATAGTTTGAAGTGAAATTGGCCCTATGAGTGGCAAATGGCTTGATTCTTGGAATGATTTCCTAAAAAATGATGGAGACATGATATTATGAGTTGGAATGGCCTAATACTTACTAATATGACCTACCTTATGGCTCCTCTGCTCATATGCCTCTTTTTCATAGCAAACCCTAGCTTCAATGGGAGAGGAAATTAGGGTTTAGTGCTTGTGAACAATGATGACTTGGGCACCCTTGGGAAAAGACAACTCCCTTTGACATTTGGTGTGTTGCCATGTGGATTTCTGAGTTGGCAGCCTTGGGAGACAATAATTATTACATTTTAATTGACATAAAATTACATGAATAAATAAATAAAAAATTACATCTTGAAATGAAACTCACACTTGAAATCCTAATACAACTTTGGAAACCATTTTGGAGATCATCTTTACAGGGTAAAGAGACATTATTGGGATCACTCTCATACTTTTCTTACCTTATGCAAATGAAATGGTGCATTTTTGGACCTTGAAAGACAAAACCCTAATGACCTAATGAGACTTTGAATAACCTGACTTCCATGAATGAGATTTTGACTTAAAAGATTTCCTGGTGAAAAGAGACTTACATAGGTGTTGTTATGCCCAAGGAGACATGAGAATGAATCAGCAATGTCAATCTCGAAGGGAGAGTGAAGTTTATTGACAAGGACAACCATCAATGGAACAATTTTATATCATGACCTATTGGAATGATTGAAAATTTCTTCAGAGTGGGACACCTAAGATGCACATGAAAAATGTGTTTTGATCCCTGGTGGAAGTATGCAAATACTGACACTAACAGTATATTCAGTGATTGTAGGCTATGGTGATGTGTAATTTTGCATATGTAGTATTGTGTGCATTTGAAGTTGTATGCATGTTGTATATATGGTGTTGTGTGTATATTGCATATGTAGTGCTAGGTATAGATGGTGTTATCCACATGTTGGATATGCGGTGATGTGTATGTATGGTGTTATGTACATGTTGAATATGCAGTGCTATGTACATATGGTGCTATGTGCATTTGGTGTTGGGTGCATGATTTTACATATGGTGTTGTGTACAATTTTTACATGTGATGTTGTGTGCAGGTGGTGTCATGTACATCTCGTACATGTGGTGCTATGTACATATGGTGTCGTGTACATGTCGTGCATGTGTTGTTGTGTACATGTGGTATTGTGCACACATTGTACATGTGATGCAATGTAAATTTGGCATTGTGTACACGTTGTGTAGGTGGTGTCGTGTACATGTGATGTTGTGCATGTAGTGTTGTGTACATGTTGTGCATATGGTAGTGGTATACATGTGGTATTGTGTGCATGTTGTACATGTGTACATGTTCATGGTGTAGTCGTGGTATCGTGACATTTGTATTTTTTGTGTTGTACTATGTGTACGCATATGTATGTATATCTATTGTGTTGTGTTGTATGTCAAGTGTAGGTGTAGGTGTTGTATGTCGGTGTAGGCATATGTATTGTGTTATATTGTACTCTGGATGTATGTGTATTAAATGTATTGTGTTGTACACCAAGTATAGGCGTATATATTTTGTTTTGGTTTACACTGGGCATGGGTGTATGTATTTTATAATGTTGTACGCCTTGTGTGGATGTACGTGTTATGCATTTTTGTATGTGTACATGGTTGAGGATAATGCACTAGGTGCTTGTCAGATGTGGCAACCAATTTGGCATGTGTACAAAAAGAACAAAGGCAGAAGTAAGGACTGATGAAGGATAAGTATCAATATTTTACTTCAGTTCTATTATGCATGGGATATGTGATTATGAATTATGATGGTTACATGTGACTTACGATTATGGTTATGTTGATTGCATGTGATTTATGATTTTGATCTATGATGGTTACATTTTGAGCTAACTTGATATGATATGTTTATACATGAATATTTGATCAAACAACTAGTTTGACTTGTGTGGCAGGAAGTAAACATAAGTACAAGTGCACCTTACCGATGAAGCTACCAATGAGGTATGATGTGAGTTTATTTCAATTTATTTTTATTCTAATGGAAATTATGTGCTTGCTACATAAATGCATGCAATGCCCATTTTGGGATGGTTGAAACTGATTGCAAGAATTAGCAACAACAACAAAAGGAATTGGAACATGTAGTAATGTGCTGGTAAAGACTTCATGAACAAGGCCTTTGTGGGACATTGGTACCCAATAGTGGCCCATTGATTTCCATGAGCATGTTACGACCAGTATGATGGTTTTGAGGTAGGTATATTCCTTGGTTGTTTTACCTTCCGATGTGAGGAAGCCTTGCCAAGGGATGGACTGTCCGGGATGGGGGTGCCAGTGGAACTTGGAAGGTGAGTGATTGCACGGAAGGGGTGACCAGATTTCTCGAGGGACTATGTATCAGAGAAGGGAAGGTCGGGGTGGATTTGGTTTGGTCATTAACATTTCCAGATGGAATCATATGCACATTGGGAGTGCACCCTGGAACAATGAGTCAGTAATTGTTCACTAAGAAGACAAGTGGTGCAAGATTGTAGCACTAGAAATTTGATGCTGCTTTGTCTTTGAAAGTGGATTATGGACTTCCTGGGAAGTAGATGAATCCTGGTACTACTTTTAGGGTGGAGGTGCAAGCCTCTGGATTCCCTTATTGTTGATACGGGCATCATATCCTTCTATTTGTTGGTTGAGAAAAGGTGTATATGTGTATATATGTATATTATTGTAAATATTGTATCGAGCTGGTTTATAAAGCTCCACAAACAGTATGGTTATTTGTTGGTTGAAGAAAATGTGCATAAGAATATGTGATTGTGATTATAAATACCATAATGAGTTGTGTTATAAATCTCTAGTAAACGGTATGATTATCATGTTTTAGCAAGTTATTCATTGTAAATATTGCAATGAGTTGTACTATAAAGCTCCATAGGAAATATATTTTGTTTTCAGAGGTTTTTTGGTTTGTAGGCGTCATTAAACACCGAGGACGGTGTTCCCCCAAGGGGGAGGGTTCTATAACATCCCTGGTAAAAATACATGTAAAAATATATATAATACCACGGTCATGGGACATGTATTCCAAGCTGAATGGTGGGAAAAACATCCTAGTGGTGTTCATTCAGTTTATTATGGCTAAGGAAATTGGAAAAGGAAAAGGCAAAGGAAATAGAAAAGGCATGAGGCATTAATTGGAATTTTATTTATGAAAATAATGGAAAATAGGAGAAAAGGAAGGTGAAAGGTCAGAGATTGCATGTGAGGAGGAAAATGAAGGAAAATAATGGAAAATGAAGAAAATAGAGGCCTCATTAATAAAAATATTCCGAGGATCTGTGGGCAAGGCTTGGTCAGTTCAGTTTTGGAGCTCTCATTATTCTCTCTCTCTCATACTCTTGGACACTTAGAGTATTCTCGGAGCACTCTTAGAGAGTGTGGCATACTTGGAGATTTGGATCAAGAAACCAAAGAAAAAGTAGGAAATCAAAAGAGACATCAGGATTAGCATCTACAGCAGGTTTTGAGTGCAGGTACCAAGTTGAATGTATGATTTCCTCACTAGTTTTGGCATGCAGCATGGTATTGCATTTGGTTTCTTCATTATGATTTTCCATTGGCATGGAGGATGGTCGGGATTGACAGTGGATTTTCCTAGCCTTGCCATTTCCTAGATAGCCATGGTGATTGTGGGTTTATTTCCATTGATTGTTTTCTGGTTGGTTCTCATGATTCCTTTAGTTGTTGGGTTGATTTATTAGTTCCTGGAGCCTTGGTTGGACAAATGCTCTGGAGCCCGGTGGACAGTTGTTGGGCTGAGTTACTATTCCTGGTGCTTTGGTTGGACAAATGCTTTGGAGCCCTAGGTGGGTTGAGTTACTAGTCCTGGATCCTTGGTTGGAAAAACACTCTAGAGCCTGGGAACAACTGGGGTTGAGTTACTAGTCCTGGAGCCTTGGTTAGAACAAACACTCTAGAGCCCTGGAGAAGCTTGGATAGAGACCAATCAGTGGTGGTTAGTGATGTCCGACCATGAGGTGGAATCACTGGTTTGGGGTTGAGACGGTTTGGTCTTGATGTGTTTGATAGAGTCCTACATTCATGCTTGGAATATGGCACAGGGGTGACTCGCTGAAGTGAGATTTGGCTCAGCCATGTCTATGGTCGGGTGGAATGTGGAAGTCCCATTCCAGGTTGGTTTTGCATTAATTAATGAAAGGTTCATTGCCTTGGTATTTTATGTGTATATGCACTGGTATATATATGGATTCTATTGTTGATATATCCATGGTATTTCTGTTGGTGTTATGTTGGTTATAAGCATGTATTTTGATAGTGATGAGGTATGGCTATCTCCATGTTTTTTCTTGTAAATGAATGAAAAACGTATATATGGTTAAATTGATTACATGATAGCTTATAATGTAGTGGAACAATTCTTCTTAGCCATTCTCAGATAAGAAAGAAACCCCTTTGTTTAAATATGTTGTTTATACATGTAGATGCTATGTTTGTGACATGTTTGACGAAATTCCTGTCATGGATGGGTGGGGTTAGATGAGTTCTGGTTGATGTGATTGCTTCCATATGTTTTCTTCAATGTTATTTTCCCTCTACTTAAGTTACAGTAAGTTCTGGGCAGTGGATTGGGCTCAGGGGCTGAAAATGTGGTACAAATCCTGGAGCCGGGCACACAAATTTTATGTTTGGGCCTGAGTCGCTACCTTGACAAAGCTGGCCTATGGCTCTAGGGTCTAGAGCCACTCTCTTTCCCTTACAAGCATGGGGCTCAAACTCAAAAGGGCTAAAAATTAGTTCCCCCTCAGGGAACAGGGCCCTGGGAGGTTGGGTTACCTCCTGGGGATGTAAATGATGCAGTGTAAGGTGTTTTTTTGGTTTTTCCATCGGTTCCACTTCCTTAATGTCATCTAGGAGGTTGAATCTCATATTAGTAGCCTATCATCACATGTTTACCCTGGTTGGCCGGTTACTTGGGTAGATGTGGGAAGAGGGTGTGACATCGACATCCTTTGATTAGAGATTGACACATCTCTTAAAGATATGTACTGTCAAGGGTCTCCATATTTTCCAGACTTCTATCAGAGTCTACATATCTTCCCAGGAGATTTTCTAGTCAAGTCTTCTTCGCTTCCTTAGATGTTGGTTGCTCCTTTCCATGGTTGTACTTCCCATGATCTCTTCCTTTTTCTTTATCCACACTGTTTTATTTCATTCCCATGAACTTACATAGTGCAGTTCCTTGATAATGTACAGTCACCTCATATTCCATATGAGGATATATTATGTTGATTTCATCTAGTGTAGATCATTTATATGGAAACTTGTGCATCAGAAGAGTTTATGCTTTCCATTTTGATCATACTTCTAAAAATATAAGTATACTACCTATAAGCACATGAATTCATAGCATCAAGTGCCATCATATATATATGTACCTCACTCTTTTCCTTTTGATTCATCCTGCAGCAGGTTTCCTTAGGATGAAGAGTTTCAATCCCTTGACCTGCTTCATCAATATGTCATCATATAATAATCCTAGAATTCTACAAGTTGATTTTTTTATTTTTTTTTCAAAGAAGCCTATTGCTTTCTTTCTAATCAGTGAGTCCAAAAAGGATCCCATTAGAGAATGTCAGCATCTGTTTCCTTATTGATTATTGAATGATGACCTTTGATCTTGATGAATACCTTTTATAAATGTTTGTTTTTCATTGATGTTCCCAGGAGCCTTTTATAGCATAGACATCCTCCTTCAATGCTTCAATCATGATTCCCATCCTAACGATATGCATATACCTAAAATATAATACTTCTTATCATACTATTTTTCAACCTAACATATACTACTTTAATATGAAGATAATCTTAATCATAATAGATACCTTTCACTTATTCTTTCTTCAGCTTCTTTGCATCAGGTTCTTCTACTTCTCCAGCAACATGGGCTTCCTCCTTTTTCCTCTTGTCCCTGTTGGATTTGGGACAATCCATTTTATAGTTCCCAAGTTCATTACATCCATAGCATCAAATTTTATTCACATTCCTTCCTTTGTTTTGATGACCAGATTTACCAAATTTTCCTTTCCTTTTTGACATGGCAGCATAGGCTTGATTTTCCTCATTTGTTCCAGTATCAATTTTGGCTTTTAGTCTAGTCTCTTCTATATTACATAAAGACCACAAATCTTGGAATGGTGTTGCTTCTTTATTCCCATAGATATTAGAAGTGAAGTTTCCCCATCCCTCCGGTAGAGCATTCAACACCACTGTAGTCATTTCTTTATTAGACATTAGTTCTCCCATTTCCTACAGTTGATCTCGCATTTCGGAAATCTTCATAAAATATGAAGCTATTCCTTCTTTTCTTGAAATATTTAATTTATATAGTTCTTGTCTTAGAGATATTACTTCTCCTGCAGTACTTACAGAGAATATCTCCACCAATTTTTCATGTATTTCTTTTGATGATTCCAATTTGGATACATAGGGAATAAGAGAGTCTTTTATGGATTCTATAAGAATCCTTTGGTCTCTTATGTATCCCTTCATGTATTTGGCATAAGCTTGAGTGTATTCCTTTGAGGGTTTAGTCACAGACCCTTTAATGTAATCCATAACTTAATTTTCAATCAAATTTAAATATGTCATTTTCTTCCATGCAAGAAAGTTTGTAGTCGCAGACAATTTGTTGCTTTCTTTGCAGAAATTTATTTTGATAGATTCATATAAGGAAATTAATATAGTTAATTGAGTATATGCTTTTTTCTTCTATCAGCTTCCTTGTTGATGATGATGTAAAAGGTAGAAGGAGCTTCATTCTTGATTGGCTTCCTCATGAGAACTAAAACTACCTTCAATCCTTGATGATGATGGCTTGATGGTGAATCCAACAATGTTGATTTCATTTCAACACCAAAATTTATTGATGGTGATGGTGTCCTTGATCTCCTTGAGATGGCTTTCCAATTTACAAACTTCTTCTTTTATAATTTAAGGATTTATTCTTCAACGTAGACCTTTTCCTTCTAGAAATTGATCCTTGATCTTCTGGGTACTATAGTGTCTTCTTGTCAACTAGCCCTTTATAGCACATTAGATTTGATACCATGTTGATAATTTGATAGGGTGTAGTTTAATTCAATTCTCTACTTTATAATTACTTGTGAACTTATTTCTCTTACTTAGATCTTCTCTTCATTATCTTATTAGGTCTTTCATCAAGTCAATTATCAAAACACAAAAGACACAAGATTTTGGCTTTCAAGCCAAGGCCAAAACCTCTCCCTCTTGGAGAGGAAAACCCGCAAGTAATTCTTCTTATATAACTTCAATAGACAAGTACCATGACCTTGACTTGGATGGTATTATGCTTCTAAGACCTTGTCACTGCTCCTGTTGTGGATTCTTTCTTTTCTACATTGTTATGCATTGTTCTGCACCAGCTTTAGTAAGCTCAATCCCTTAATATAATGATGTGCTACCTTCCTTTCTACTTTGATCTTACCTAGACTTCCAAGAGAGTCCTTCTCAACCCTCTTTCTGCACTCTTTATGACCGAGGACTGTGATCTCTTTGTTGCATTGACCTTCCTTCACGTTGTGTATATCCTTAGTCTCTTTGAAATATGCGAGACCCAAAACATAGATGTGTGAGGTCTTATTTGATGGCACACTTCCTAATCAAGGTCCCTTTCTTTTTTGTGTAACCTTCTCCTTCTTGCATTGTTCTATGCACTAGATTACCGACTTGTCTCTTACTGAAATAGACTTCGGCCTTCCTGAAATAAGCGAAGTATGTTAGACCCAAACGAGAAATAATATTTCCTTCTTTCTTCTTCATTGATTTTCCTCCTTTCTCACTCCAATTACAGACCTCTATTTCAGACTTATCTGAGATACTTATATGATTTTTTTGTATATCAATGAGACCACGAACTTCTCTATTTATAGGGACTTCATCCCTCTTCTAGGCTGACATGTCTTCTTGTAGGGCCGACTTGAACAACTAATTGTGAGCCGACTTGTCAAGGAATGTTTCCATCACATTTTGAGTTGACTTCGTGGAGAAAGGTGACAAGGTCTTGAGCATATAATTTTTCCTTTACACAAGTGTAACGTGACTTCTCATACATGACTCTATTTTATGTATTTATGATAATATGGCAAATCCCTAAAAGACATCAAGAAGAAGTCTTTGACCTATAATGAAAACTACTTGCTCATGAAACCCAGAGTCAAGCTTTTACAAAATACATTTTATTATCTTTGTTTTCTTCATTACATAAATTCATAATTACAGGTCATTATGAAGACCGATCCTAGTTACACTTTCTAACAGATTCTACTTCAGATTTTTTTGCAAGCGTGATTTAATTACTAAGGTAAAACTCTAGTTGAGAAGTTTAATTTAAGTTCTTGATATATTAAAGCACAAAAGTGATGATAACAAACTTTAGTTCTATTATATTATGTATGGTTTTTCCCTTCACAAGTTATCATTTTGATCCTAATACCTATCGCTCTAATCAGTTTCCCACTTCATCATATTCTTGCATTCCAAATTTCATTCCTACCATATGACTCCACTCCATTGCCTTGTCAAATGATTGGTCATCATTGATCATTGTGGTTTGCATGTATGATCATTCCAATGACATACCTCCCATTTTTTCCAATCATTATGCCTTTTCTCACATTCCTATTTAGTCTTCACTCTTGATTCTTGATTTTATTGACTAGCAAAAAAATTACCAAGAGATAGAGAAACTAGGCTACTCCATCGTGACAGTATGGGAAATATAGGCACAATAAGATGGGATCCATTTTCTTTGGTAGCCTTGGAGGATTATCCGAGTATAATGTAAATAAATAGATGCCTAGGGGCACAAGATGGCTCCCCTTCCTCCAAAAATTCAATGAGTATGAAAAGGTTGTAGCTATGGAATTTGCAAAAAGGTTTTACAACCAATTTTCTCAAGTTGGTGACCTTGTAATAGTAGTAAAAAAATATTTAGTAGCCCTGGTCACCAGAATCCCACAAATAGTAGATCGAAGGTTTAAAAATAAGCAAGTGGAGAAGGGATTGTGGACAATGAAAGGCATGCCACAGTAATGGATCAAATACAAATGGATAAATATTTTGTTCTTTTTACAAAAATATATCACATGTGAAGGTAGGTTTGCCATCACATTCAGGTTGCTTCTTCACTTTGAGGCTCATGAACAATTAAATTTTAATTTTTATCTTTATAAGAGTTTGGGTCTCATGGAAACAAGTGTCCAACAAAACCCAAAAAATGTTTGCCACGACCTAATTAAGATACTACTTATAGAGGAAATCCAAAAGAGACAGGACACTTGGGGTGTTTTCTTGACCATAAACAAGTTTGATATCGCACCCCAAAAATTACCAAGAGAAATACATAAGAATATTGCTAGAGAAACACTTGGGGAAGTTTATATGAAGAGGAAACTAAGCTCGAGAATATGAATGACAACGAGGATGATATTGTGCATGAATTTTAGGAATGTGGAGAGAGCTCCAATAGAGCTATGTGGAAAGGTGGATAGAATGTCATCATCCGAAGAATAACAAGGAGCATGGCCAGAAAGGAACCTTCAACATGAATTGGAAAAGCCTCACTACCCCATATTGAACCATTTGAAAAACCTCCATATTCTCCTCCTCAAACTCTTAGAGAGCCTACCTCACCACCCCCTAACAAGCCCTTTGAAAATATTCTATATTTTCTCATCAAAATACTATCTCAATACCCCATGATTTCTCTAGAGATGTTCTTTCGATGCCCACTCCACATAGCCATATCAAATGATAAGAGTCCATGGCCTCCTCTATTAGAAAATCTAGAGCCAAGTTCTCTAAATCAAAATTCCTTATTCTCATTTTTATGACTTTGTTGGCCCTTCAACCCCTATTGATTTTGAACATACCACTGACCCTTATGAGTTAGTAAAGCCATTTTTATCTTCCATTACTCTAAGAAAACCCTCATCCTTAGAATTAAAGAAAAAAAATAAGTAAATTGAAAAGCTAAAGGATGAAATTGGGGAGCTCAAAGTCCTCGATATATATATATATATATATTAAGAATTTGACCCATCTTAAAGAAAAATTCTAACATAAAGGAAGTTACAGCGAAAGTAAAGAATAATGTTATTGCTGGCCAGCATGGCTTGAAACAATCATTACCATTGGAATACAAAACATGAAGCCAGACAAGAAGTTCTAGACAATTTTGCTCAATTTTGAATAATTTCGCTAATATGTACTCAACAATGATTGAGATCATAGCAGATGGATATTTTGTTTGTGTGAAGACACACAAAGACTTACATACAAGGGATATGTTTGTGCTCTAAACTAACAGTGTTCTCATTTCCAGTCACCCTTTTTACCCCATAAAACTTTGCTTTTGTCCAAGCATTGTCCTACTTTTCACACCATTAAAGGGAAAAAATCATTAAAAAGGGATATAAGATAAATTGTTGTTAAATCATCATTATTTTCATTGTTTTCATGTATTAAAAGGATTAATTAAGATCAATTGCTACTAATGACATTTTTTTATCCAAGTCATGTAACCAATATTGTTTCTGGTAACTAGCCTCCATGATTGAAATGGTTGAATATCTCCCGAGGAAAAACTACAACGTGGTATTTTCTTCTAGATGGGGTCGAGGATGGTTCAGGGATGCGCTGGTCTACGGTCAATGTAGTGTTCAACCAAAAAGTGGCTTAAAAGAAATCATTACCGGTCAATACAAAACATGGCTTTGCATAAGAAGTTCTAGATCAATTTTGCTCAATTTTGAATAATTTTGCTAATATGTACTCAACAATGATTGAGATCATAGCATATGGATATTTTGTTTGTGTGAAGACACACAAAGACTTACATACAAAGGATATGTTTGGGCTCTAAACTAACATTGTTCTTATTTCTAGTCACCCTTTTTAGCCCATAAAACTTTGCTTTTGTCCAAGCATTGTCCTACTTTTCACACCATTAAAGGGAAAAAATCATTAAAAAGGGATATAAGATAAATTGTTGTTAAATCATCATTATTTTCATTGTTTTCATGTATTAAAAGGATTAATTAAGATCAATTGCTACTAATGACATTTTTTTATCCAAGTCATGTAACCAATATTGTTTCTGGTAACTAGCCTCCATGATTGAAATGGTTGAATATCTCCTGAGAAAAAACTACAACGTGGTATTTTCTTCTAGATGGTCGAGGATGGTTCAGGGATGCGCTGTTCTATGGTCAATGTAGTGTTCAACCAAGAATGTAATTCAGAGTGTTCAATAAAAATAATCAAGGTTATGCAAAGATCCTCCTAACCCGCATGTGCCAAATGATTTCAAGTTGTAAAGAGTTGGATTGAAGTTTAATATTTTTTTGGGATTCGTTTGGATCACCAAATTTTGGTCCATTGTAGTACATGTTCAATAGTTCCAATGCACGAGACATAAAATTTGTTAAATAACCCTGCTCATTACATCCCCATGTAAAATCATATATGTTGACCCTTACACATGGCAAGTGGTTGGTCACTCTGTAATAATACATTCTAATACTAACGGTTTGAAGAATGATCAATCTGATCGTTGGGTACCTCTATAAAATTTCCATGTATCTTTGAAGATAAAGTAATATAATTGCTTGTTGGTGTTTCCAAATTGCATGTATCTAGTTTGATCTATGCTCATCTAGTTTCCTTGGGTAATGTGTGCTAGTTGGAAAGGGTCCACCAACTCATCCACATTTCCCCTGTTCCATAAACTCCATAATGTAGTTCTTTTTTCCTTGTTATTTATTTATCTACTGCGTGTATTAGTTTACTGTGCTAGAATTGTTATATAGATTGTATGCATGGTTTGATCCATATTTCTATTGCATATGCGTGATTAATTTTCCTTGCAATCAAGCAATGTGATTCTCCTTTTTCTCTATTGTCCTTTTTCTCTAGTGTAATAAAGTATGCGTTGATTCTTTACACAATGTGATTTGGATTGTGTACCAGTGGCGGCAATCAATTTACACATTAATTTTATGCTTATGGTTTACCATTGAATTGTGTGTTTAATATTCTTTGTTTTCTAATTAGAATGTAGGTTAACCAGCTTGACTTATAACTCAATTTGCGGATGTATTTCTCAATTGCGTTGATGCTTTATTTGCTTTTATTTAAAGTTGGTTTACTTATGCGGATTCAAGATAAGACACTAAAGGGTGGGGATAACACTTTGTAACTTTTTAGGGTTGCGTGAATACTCTATTTAAGCATTGTGAAAGATTGTAAGCTTGTCACATGGGGCTTTATGTTAAAACAACCTAATGATCTCAATGCCTTTCAAGTTTCCTTTTCTTCTTTTTGTCTTTGTGTTAATGATGGGATTGCTTACTGAAAGGTCTTCAGAGTGATACTCCATATAGAAAAGATGATTTAGAATTCATTCTTGAATTCTTTATTCCTTGTTTGCAATCAAAATGGACTAGGTTATACTAAAGATAATGTTTGAGATTTGTTAGAAATCCTCTACTTAAAAACCTTACAAGTTTTCGTTACACTTGTTATCCAGAGAATGAGCTCCTTGTGGTCTTGAGTGCGATTCATTTGGTTTTCTTACAATATTTCCCTTTTGCAACGATAAATTAGAAGGCCCATCAATGATATGACCTATACACATACGGTTTATTATCCCTGAGTTTCTTCCCCTGGATTGATCATTTAATGTCTCACATTTAAACAATTAAATCAATTGACACAAACAACATAAACCAAGTGGAAGAAGAGAATATGGATCTCAAACAACAAATGGAACAAACATAAGGAATACTGGTAGCCAAGGATAGTCAATTATAGATATGGAAGCTTCTTAGGGGGTCATGGAACATTTATCCTTATAGATAACTAGCTGTAGGAAACCAGTTAGGACCTATGCACTCTTTCTGAGAGAGAAATGGTGCAAGTATTAGATTTCTAATTCAGTTTAATAAGGGGAATTTCATATCCAAATTCCTAGAGAATTCGTTAGAGCTTATCAGGGTAGTAGCATGGAGGAGAATGAAAAGTTGTGTGAATTTTACCTCCATGACCTTGTGTTATCACAGTCACCATTATAGGACCCCAATCCCTATGTGGGCGATGTACAACTCATGGCATTAACATCCTGGATATAGAATGAGGAAATGAGAGTAAAGGAAGTTAAGGATCTCTTGGAGGAAGAGTTGTGTACCCCTTTATGGATTAAGATAGAGGATCCTAATCCTAGAACCATAATAGCAATTCATAATATTTTTTCAGGAGACCAATAGGTAGCACCAATATGGAAATAGAGATAGGAGGAAGCCATTTTGAACTTTTAATACATGATGAGGTTGTTGAGGATGAAGCCACACAAGCTTTCCAGAGAAGGTGGCAAGCCCTACCTTATAGCCTTTAAGTCAGGGAATTCAACTCACCCATCACCTTGCATAATGTTATCTCTAGGACACCTCTCTACAAGATACTACTACATAAGCTTGAGACAAAGTGTATTGGGTTACGATTTAACCCACACCACTCCTTAGACCATCGGATGAAATCATCCAAGTCTAAGAGGCCAAATAATGGAGGAATATAGATGAACCAACACGTTTTTAAAAACAAGAAGGACTAACTAGATATATTGCATGGGATGCAAGGAAAGAATTGAAGGAGTAGCAAGATAAGAGTCATGATTAGTAGCAAAAAGATTGGTTGCACAAGGGTGTGCAATAATTCAAGATGGAGGTGACTATGGGACCACAATGAATATTTTATAAGGCCCACCTCTGATGATATTTTATCAATATTACACAAATTTGACCTTGCATTAACAAAAATTTTGAAATATGCTCGCTTATAATGAGTACATTATGGTTGCTCAAATTATTAGTCCACTTGTGGATGTTTTTCACCTCTTTGTACATATGAAGTAAAGGATTTTTCAGATTATGTGATCACCAATAAGGAGAAATTGTATGGATATTGTTCCCTCATGTAGTAGGACTCAATATCCAACCACTTATGTGCATTTAAAGAAACTCAAGGAAATTGTGTGATAGAATGAGAGACAACCCTTGATTTTAGGATTCTTGGAGGGAAATCAACCCCCTTACCAAGGAGGTTGTTCCCCCCATACTAGTGTAAAAAGAGAAATCAAGACTAGGCCTCAAGTTAGTTATTCCTTTGCTATTATTTTTCTATTTCTTTGCATTACATTCAGGGTTTTTGTATCAAGATTTTTTGTATTCTCATTTAGCAAGTTAAAGAAGAAGCATTCCTATTTTCCAACCAATTAGTGTTAAATCTTTACAAGTCTCTGAGAACCTTTGGGAGGGCCCACCCAAAGGAGCTCTAAAGACCCTTGTGTATCTTCTTTATCATTTACATGATTTTATGTTAAAATTTCAATGGGATTTCTCTTATTGCAGTAGAGTAGTGAAAGATGCATTTTCATGTTCCCTCGAAGGTTGACTTATTAGTGTTTTAGTTTTTCTGAGTGACTCTCATGCTTTTTACATACAAGATCAAGGCTCTATGATGAATATTTTACTTCAAAACAATAATTTGTTTATTTAAGTTGCAATACGGAATTTTCTACTAGTGCTGCAAGGTTTCCTATAGCTCCATTGATTTTCCTAAAACAATCCCAAATTCTTTCTTTTGAGCATTTTCTTCATTTTAGTGCATATTTTGTATGCCATTGCATAATGTCACCATAAAACATGGTTTGATGGAAAGGTAATCAATAATTGGAAAATCCTTTTTTGAATTTTGTCATTAATGCTTTGTTTCTTGCATTTTTGAAATTTGCAATATGGACAATTATGTTTTCTGTAGTCTAGCAATATTATCTTTATTTCTGCAAGATTAGGGATGACATTTTCATTCTTGCAACTAAGTGATAGTTTTTGTATTTACCCGCAAATAGAATTAGTTGTAAGTTGATTTAATAGGTTTTGCTTTGAATGAATTGAGGTAACCAACCATAGATTGGTTTCCTTTCACCTGAGCGAGTAGGGTGACATTAGCCTTCATTAGTTAGGATCAATAGCTTGATTGAGAGTACAAGAAAGTGTGGCTTACACATATAGTGCAAGGAACCTCTAAGTTTGTATGAACCCTGGGTTGACATTTTAAAGTTGATAATAATAGGAGGAAAACATTATTGTTGTAATTCTAGAGCCCATAAAGCGCATTAGAGAAGCTAATTTAAAGTTTTTCATGCACTTTTCAACCATTTCTAGGGTTGATGTCAAACTTTATTCATTAATACATGCTTTATTAACTATCAAAATTTGTTGCAATTTTTCCTTAGTTTACTCTCAAATTCAACTTCGATGTCATACATTTTTTATACAATTTTAATGGCTAAATTTGTTATTGTTATAAACTATTGCTTTGGGTAAAAAATTTGATACTCCTTAGGCGAATCCTAGCCTTTAGATTGACCCATAGGTCCTTTAAACACAAGTCTTGAACTTACTCCTTCATTGATTGCAAACCCTTATCTAGGGGATTTTTTTGTTGATCCTTTGGGGGAATTTGGCTTAAGATCCTTGGGTTACTTGATCCTTAATCCCTGCAAGGGAAGCCTCCATTATATTGGCTTTTGTCCTTCACTAAAGAAGAGCAGTTGCTGAAGTGACAATGGTAACACTCCCATGTGTTTCAGGTTGTGTACATCACCTAGTAAGGCTTTTTGCTAGGTGCTAAATTTTGTTCCAATAGGCTTTAATAGCCTTTCTTCTCTATATGAAATTTTATGTAAGTACTATTAAACTTCTTTATCTTTTAGTTAATAACATGTTTCAGATTAGCAAAGAGCCTTTACATTACCCATTTTGACATTACTCACAATTTCCATTATTTTCAAGGTTACAAACACTTGCTCAATGCTCAAGCATGGGCTTAAGGAAAGTTCCCAATGAAGTTCGACTTTTTTCCATAGAATTTCATGGGAGGATTGGGATATAACATAAGAGAAATTGTTATGGCAATGGTTGCATCTTGTTTTTTCCCCTGCTAAAATAACAATATTTTGTATAGGGATCTTGAAGAATAGTTGTTAAATGATGAATAAATTTCCACAAGCCATGATAAGGTAAAGGTAGCCTCTTGCAAATTGTGGCATCATTGTTAACCCCATAGATTATTAAGGATACCTAGATGTTGGTTGAAAATAATTTTCATGGGGAAGAATTGGGAATTTCATATAGTGTATACCATGAATATCAATCAGCGACAAATTATTCTCCCTAAGGAGGAATTAATGAAACTTAGTCCCTAAGTTCCCAGTGGTCGTAATTAGACTATGTATTATAATTGTACATTAAACTTTTGTACTATGTACCTCATCTTTTGTACACATAGGTGACTTGTACCAATTTGATCATTCACCTACTTTATTGTATTTGAGTCGAGACTTGGTAAACTTTGATCACTCTTCCCACAATTTAATAGTCAAGAAATAGAAAACACAATGAAGAGTGTACCATTCTGACATTTCTCTTCTACCTGTGTACCTCTCTTTGTTCATTTGCTTGTATGTAAGTCGTATTCTATTGTTTGTGTGTGCCCATATCAATTGGGACATTTGTACCCTTCCAAAAGAAAATATGGCTTAGGAATTATTGATATTAGAGCTCAAGGAAAAATCCATGTAGGAAAATGGGTGGTTAGGATAGTGTTTGGATAAACTCTATGGAAAATTATAGTCAAGCATTATGTGATGACAACCCTAAATATATAAGGCTTCATTTTCCCATCCACTTTTTAAGATATACTTGGTAATGTGAAGGCATTTACAGTCTTGAGGTCAACGGCCCTTGAGAAAATTTAAGCTTCTCAACAATCAATCACAAATTACCTTCATTAGTAATTTGAGCATCTAAGAGATGCATGAGATCGAATTTCATGGCCCATCTAGAATTTTTTGCCTTCCTAAGGGAAACTTGGTTTACTACTAGGGTATTATGGAAAAGTGTGCCCATACAAGTTTCTTTTGTCAAAATAAATTTGGAATTAGGAGCAATAAAATGGAACATCTGGAGTGACCTAAACAATGCTTAGAACTAACAACCCTATCTTTATAGAATTATGCATAATGATACCCAAAAATTGTTGCTTTAAACTCCAACTTCAAGCTTCAAACCCTTATCAAAGCGATCAGAAGTGGAGAAATGGAAAATCCTTCTACAAATATGACAAGAAGGACATATAGAATAGAATGACACTAAATTTTGTAGTTCCTTGTGCTTATATAGGGAAAAGATGCTTGTCAATAAAGAATCATGGAAAAAGAGATTACAAACTCTTTATAAGACAAGAATTTTGTTTAAATTTTATGATTTGGTTTGGTTTATGCTTCCTCAAAGTTCTCAATTAAAAAAATTTGAGTAATTAATGTTGAAAGAAGAATCAATGGGTTATTTCCTATGAAGGTGTCCAACTATGGAGATAGTTTGAGCATGACTAGAAGAAAATATGCACAAAGAGATTTCCCACCTATACTTGAGATTTGAGTGCATTCAAAAGTGATCTAGTTATCCATGTCCATACCATAATTGATGTGTTTCATAAGGATATCAATGCCTTACCCCTTGGAAAAATATGTTAGATTTTGTATCTCTTAGGAAGGGAATTTTCATCTAACTCTCAAGCCTATCTAATGCAGGTCTTATGCATAATGGATATAATATAAGATACAATATTTTGAAAAAAAGAGATACCCTTTAAATACTACCAATTATACAAAATGTGTTTTGTGATTATTATAATATAAATTGTCCTAACTTTGATGAAAAATAAGACAAAAAGTTATTTGGTTGGGTGATTTTATTAGAAAGGCAATTAACCATAACTTTCCCATCATCTAACAAAATCCTAAACAAAGTGCAAAGCCAAATCGAATATGATTACAAAAAGAAGACCACGTGTTTCTAGAAGGAATCCATCACCATCTTCCCATGCCTTTTAATCCACTCTAGGTGCATTAATTTTCTTTTGTATGGATGACTCTAGTATAATATATTTTCTCCAACTACTTAGGCACTTTGATTTTGTTGTTATTTCTACTTGAGACAATTTTGATTTTTATTACTACAAAAGAACCATAATAAAGAGTCCTTATTGAGTTCTCACCTTCGTTGCAATATATGCAATATACCGATCTTTAATAGATCTTTGGAGGCATTTATATTTCAAAGATCATAGCTACTTCATACACTTATCTTAGCTTAATAATTATATTTTGTGGCCATTTGATCCTCAAGGCTTGTAATCAGCCTTTCTATGTAGTAGAGAACTAAAGTATGAAATCTGAACGATAGTTACCTTCGAAAATGGAAATCACCCCTAGACACAAGGTCCAATTGGGAGCTAGCTTAAAAATCGGTTACTGCTTGTAACCATGAGATGCAACATCCTGTTAATTTTTGCAACTAAAGTCAAATTCCACTTTGGACAACTAATATGTTCGATATTATAATTGCATTAGATTCTTCTTTTCAAGAGGACCAAAATCGACCTATAGATCGCCCCAATCGGTTAAGCAAAAATTAAATTATGAATTATTTTATTTATTAATGAAATGGAATGGGTCGGCCTCAACACATGTGGATTTAGTCAAAGCCCCAAGCGGTCCCTCACAAAAGCTATAAATAGAAGCAACCTCAAGCTCATTCTCACACATTCGCTCATGAGATTTTCTTCTTGCACTCTTTGTCTTGGATCGTCTTTTTTGTTTTGGTTTGCACAGGTTCGATGGAAGAAGCTTGCACAAGGTACGAAATCACAAGCGAGAGGCTCGCTCTGAACTAGGGATTCTGGGCCATAGTTGCATGCACAAAACTAGTGAAATCAGGCGAGAGCCGTGGGCACAACGTGGCAAGGTAGCAGCCAAGCCTCCATAGCCGCAGACAGAGCATGACAAGGTCACGACTAGGGTTCAAAGACTAGATTGGGTTGATCCGAGCTTGAGCCACAGGCACAGTATGTCCTACCAGTGGCAAAGGGATCTATAACCACTGGCACAATGTCTTGAGGTCGTGGCTAAGTGTTTTTCTGAGCAGATATGAGTTAGGTCATCTTTAGTTTCTTGCGCAATGCTTCCAGACATCAATCGCTCAATCATAGATGTTTATGATCAGTCTTTGATATCATCCTAGATTCAAATCTAGGATTTGGTAATTGATATCACATGGCTTCAATGATTTATTGGATCTAGGTTTCTTGATGTTGTAGATCCGTAGATTTGAAGATCTGATCTATTTATTTCCGTTGCATATGTATTGGGCGCATTGTAATCCCTGCTGAAAACTTTTTATGATGATCTATTGAAGAAGAAGATTTGAAAGGGTTTCCCCCTTGTGGGGTTTTTCCCTGGTCTTGGACCAATTTGTTGTCTCTTATGGTTGTGTTGTTATTTTCTTTATCACTGCATGTATTTTTCTATCTTCAGTTACAATTTATGATTAATTACACTGCTAATAATTGGATGAATTGTTTATTAAAACGTAATTTGGGCTAAAGTAATTGATACAACATAGAACAATCTGAAAATTTAACATGGTTTCAGAGCTAAGGTGAAGGACAAGCCCAAAAGAAGACAAGTAGTGAAACCCTCATTATTAGTAAGCAAATCTACTTGCCAAATTCAAGATGTCTTCCTCTACCTTCAAGGAGCATGAGAAATTGGTTGATGCATCAAAGTTTGTTGGATGGAAAGTTAGGTTGGAGATCATAACTGACAACAACGATGTGCTAGAATACATTCAAGGAATATGATGATGACATGGATATTCTAGATGGTCCTTCTATGCCTGAGTCAGATGATATTGATGTTCCCATGGAGCCTATGGATCTCTTAGATCCACCTCCAAGTGATCCTCCTTCAAATAAAAGACCACTTTGGCTTCACGACACTCTACAGGATAATGAAAGAAGCATTCCCATTCGTAGATCCTTCAGAGAAAGGAAGGAACCATGCAGGTATCAAGGATATGTAGCTGCTATGAGCACTATGATTCAAGTTGAACCATCCTCATTCGAAGAAGTCAAAAAACAAGTTTGGAAGGATGTTAAGGCTGAGGAATTTGAATCTATTGTGAAAAATGATGTATGGGATGTTGTGTTGAGACCACATGGGAAGTTTGTTGTGACTTCGAAGTGGCTATTCAAGATCGAACATAGAATCGATAGCAACATTGAGAAATTCAAAGTGAGGTTCGTAGCTCGAGGTTTCTCTCAGAAAGAAGGAGAAGATTACGATGACATATTTGCTCATCTGGCTTGATACATAACTATCTGTTTGATAGTTTCCCTTGCTGCTAGTCAAGGATGGACCCTTCATTAGATGGATGTAAAGAACGTTTTCTTTCCTCACATGTTACATGAATAAGTATATGTTGAAAAACCACAGGGATTTGAAGTGGAAGATTGCATAACGCATGTTTGCAGGTTAAAAAAAGCATTGTCTGGTTTGAAGCAAGCTCCTCGAGTTTGGTATGCACGCATTGACAACTATCTAATGAAACTAGGTTTCACAATAAGCAATGTTGATCCCAACCTCTATTTTAAGGTTGTCCAAGGTATGCCATTGATTCTGGTTCTATATGTTGATGATTTATTCTTAACAGGAAGTGAACCGTTGATGATCAAATGTAAGAGGAAGTTAGCCTCTGAATTCGAGATGAAAGACCTTGGACTCATGCACTACTTTTTTCCTTGAGATGTGGCAAAGGCCTGGTGAGATTTTTCTCTCACAGGGAAAGTATGTTGTGAAGCTGCTGGAAAGGTTTGGTATGACTGAGTGCAAATCCATGGCTACTCTGATGGAGATGAATTTCAAGAAGTTGTGTGGAAAAGCAACTGGACCTGATCTGGAAAATCCATCCGAGTATAGACAACTAATTGGGGCTATGATGTTCCTGGTGAACACCAGTCCAGATATATGTTATGCAGTTAACACATTGAGTCAATTCATGATTGAGCCACTTCATGCGCATTGTATCACTACCAAACATGTATTGAGATACTTACATGGATCGATCACACTTGGTCTAAGATATTCTGCTGGAGTTATTCAACTTCATGGATACATTGATCCTGATTGGGCAAGAAATGTTACTGACAGAAATATGACATTTAGATGTTTCAGTATTGATTCTGACATGATATCCTGGATGAGCAGGAAGAAAAATTTGGTAGCATTGAGCATCGCGGAAGCAGAATACATTGTTGCTAGCACACCTAGTTGTGAAGCTGTGTGGTTAAGGAAGCTCTTTGGTGAGCTATTTGGTCAAGTCTTAGATACCACAGTGATATATTGTGACAACAAGAGCGAGATTCGTTTAGCAGAGAATCTTGTGTTTCATGACAAGTCCAAGCACAAGAGATTTGATATCACTTTATTCGTGACATGGTGCAGAGAGGAGTTGTTAGACTCCACCACATATCGACTGACAAGCAGATAGCAAATATTCTCACCAAGGCAGTATCGAAAGGGAAGTTCTTGGTCTTTAGAGAACAACTTGGAATGATGGGTGTAGCCCCTCCGGATAAGGGGCAACACTGATCGAGGACACTGAGCAACCTCTTCCTACCCTGCTTGAGCTCTCGGGGTGAGGAATTGAGATATAGGGCTCCTGGGTTGAGGCATCTCTGGACAATAGGGTACTCCCCTATCTGTTACCCAGGGTTGAGATGTTGCTCCCCTATATGTTACCAAGGTTGAGATGTAGCTCCCCTATCTGGTCTATGCAGAGTATTCCCCAGTTGGCACCATACCCTCAAGCAAGGCTTGTTGGGAATACTGCTCCTTGTTTGGCCAATGAGTTGAGAGTATACTTGGGGTGTACAACCCAAGTCGATTATGATGCAAGTGTCCTACCACATGACTGTTGAGATTCATTGATGGAAATATCGGTAGGCAACAGGATTGGGTTGAGATTTATTCCCATTTTGTGATTCTGGGTTGAGAATGAGCTCCCCAATGAGATTCAAGGGTCAGAGATGTGCTCTCCTGTATGATGAATTATCTTGTTGCTCAGTATGGGTGGAAGCTATTGCTCCCCGATTCTTCTTCTTCTAGATTCGAGAAAGTCTCAACAGATGGAGTTGAGAAGTGACAATTAAATATCTACAGGCAGAGGCTACCAAGTGGGATTCTTCTTAGTTGAGAGGGAGTGTTAATTTTTGCAACTAGTGTCAAATTCCACTTTGAACAACTCATATGGTAGAGATTATAATTGCATTAAATTCCTCTTTTCAAGAGGACCAAAATCGACCTATAGATCAACCCAATCGTTTAAAAAAATAAATAAATTATGAATTATTTTATTTATTAATGAAATGGAATGGGTTGGCCTCAACACGTGGATTTAGTCAAAGCCCCAAACAATGCCTCACACAAGCTATAAATAGAAGTGACCTCAAGCTCATTCTCACACATTCGCTCATGAGATTTTCTTCTTGCACTCTTTGTCTTGGATCGTCTTTTCTGTTTTGGTTTGCACACTTTTGACAGAAGCTCGCAGAGGGTACAAAATCATAGGCGAGAGGCTCGCTCTGAACTAGGGCTTCTGGGCCATAGCCGCAAGCACAAAACTAGTGAAATCAGGCCAGAGCTGCGGGCACAACATGGCAAGGTAGCAGCCAAGCTGCCATAGCCACGAGTAGAGCATGACAAGGTCGCGGCTAGGGTTCAAAGACTAGATCAGGCTGATCCGGGCCTGAGCCGTAGGCACAGTGTTGTCCTGCCAGTGACCAAGGGAGCTATAGCCGCGGGCACAACGTCTTGAGGTTGCAGCTAAGGGTTTTTTTAAGCAAATCTGAGTTAGGTCATCTTCAATTGCTTGCACAATGCTTCCAGTCATCCGTCGCTTAGTCAGAGATGTTTTTTATCAGTCTTTGATAACATTTCTGGATTCAAATCTAGGATTTGGCAGTTGAAATCACTTGGCTTCAGTGATCTAATGGATTCGGGTTTCTTGATGTTGTAGATTTGATCTATTTATTTCCACTGCATATGTATTGGACTCATTGTACTCTCTACTGAAAACTTTTTATGACGATCTATGGAAGAAGAAGATTTGAAAGGGTTTCCCCCTTGTGGGGTTTTTCCCTGGTCTTGGACCAATTCGCTGTCTCTTATGGTTGTGTTGTTGTCTTCTTTATCACTGTATGTATTGTTCTATCTTCAGTTACAATTTATGATTAATTACACTGCTAATAATTGGATGCATTGTTTATGAAGAAGTAATTTGGGCTAAAGTAATTGATACATCATAGAACAATCTAAAAATTTAACACATCCTGCAAGTGTGAAATCTAACTGCTTGTGAGCATGATTTCCAAATGATTGTCAACTTGGTTCTCAACTACTTAAAATGAATGAGGATGGATAAAGAGAGGTGCATTTGGTAATTTGATTACTCTGTCATTATACCATGATTTCATATCCTATTTAATACAAGTTCACTGTAGTTTGTTTGCTTGTTAGAAGAGGAAAAGCAATTCTGATCTTCATCATCAATGAGGAATTATGATTTCTAAAAGAACACTGTAGAACACTATGCTACTACCACTGCAAGCACAAATTACAGAGATTTCCCATACTTCAAATATTTTATGAAAAGCTGCATTTTACATTTTATCATCGAACAGTGAAGTATTAATCGAGAGATATACAACATGGAACCAAAGTTTGAGCATATCAATTATGTTCCCTACACAGGCAAGAAGAGAGAGCATGCCAACTTTAGATGCGGCCTGGAGAATCCACTGTTCTATGAGAGTCGATTCTAGCTTTTAATTGGGTGACCAATTTGTTTCGTTTGGGATAGTTCAACATATTTGTCTTAGAACTGTTCATAGAAATGTCGTTTCCAACCATGGCCAAGGAAAGAAACACTTCCTATTATCCCAACTCTGGATTGATAACAAAATTGACAAAATTTGGAGCAACCATAGGACTTTACTCTTGAGTGCATTTATCTTCTTCCAACCTCGATGAGGGGATTCACCACTCTTGTGCTGCTAACTCGATGAGGAATCGTACCCTTGGAATTATTGGATGACGTTCTCTGATATCTAAGAAAACACCTTTTTAGACTAGTGTGCAAATATATTCCAATTAGAATGTGGCTAAGAAACTGGATTCGTCCCCCAGGGGCTTCGAATCTCGAATCCGACAAATCCGATACAATTCGCCAGGATTCGTACCCGATTCACGGGATACGACTGTATCCGTATAGGGTACGGCGAATCCTGGCCATACCCCGTACATATACGGCCGTATCCCGTGAATTGGGTACGAATCCTGGTGAATCCGGATTTGCTGTCTCAAAAAAGCACGATTTTGTCTTACAAAACACCGAATCCGCTCATTCTTTCTCACCGTTTTCAGTTTGTGAAGTGAGCAAGGAGCAAGGGTTTGCAAGAAGAAAGGGTTAGCAAGGAGAAAGGGAGTTCTTTTGAAGAGATTTGAGCATCCGATAAGTGCACTGTCCCTCTATATTTTTGCATTTTGTCATCCTCCACACTAGCAGATGCAGAGATGACAGAGGAGGAGGATGCATCAGAGCCAGAGGAGAGCAGTGGTGAGCATGATGATCAGGATGAGGACAGTGATGTTGATTATGATGATGAGGATTGATGACTCATTGACTCTGAGTCTCTGACTCATTGAGGCTTCAAGCTTGTAGCCTTGTAGACTAGTTTTTTTGTATTTTATTTTCTATTTCTATTTGCCATTGTACTTATGTAACACGTTTTGATTCTGATGACTTAATGAGAAAACTACAGTATCTTACTATCTTCAATCTTGTCTTTCTGAGTAAATTTGACAAATGTATGATGAATCAATGTATCAATGATCATGTATGAGTATCTAAGATGATAGATCTTAAATCTATGTTTGAATCAAGAATTTTGTATGAATTTGTGTAAAAAATATCTAATTTTTAATATATATATATATATATATATATATATATATATATATATATATTTTTTTAATAAAATAATATATAACGTATCGTATCCCAGAAGTATCCTGTTTCGGGTCACCGTACCCAAATCCGATTCCTCGAATCCCCGTATCCCCGTATCCCCATATTAGGTGACTTACGAATGTGGTATCTAATAAATAAATATGGAGTTACATTTGAGCCTATACATGTGTATAAACAAGGCTACAAGCCCCTTAATGTAAATATAGAAATGTTACAATTTGAGTTTGAGTATGTTTAATTCACTTAGTAAGAACATATGGATAACACTTTAAAATTGGAATCTATCACGTTTAAAATGCTCAATCATAGATTAACTAATTATAAATATATTATAGTTAAAAAAATAAGTTTTTATTTAAGTTAATTATAATTTAATACTAAATATATATATATATATATATATATATATATATATATATATATATAGTAGATATTTATTTTGTTCAATCTGCCACTTCTCTTTAAATTATTTGAAATAATAGCTTGTTTATTTATTATTTTATATTATTATGTTTATTTAATATTTTATACTATTAAATATTGAACGTAATTATAAAATACTTTAATTTATAATTTTTATTAATGTAAATTTAGTAAATTATGATAAATAAATATAATAAATTATTTTTTAAAAATAAGTTTCCACTAAATATTATTATCAATAATTTTTTAGCAATATTTAAGTATGATGAAGTTCTTATAAATTTAATATGCATAATATTTATACATCTTCTATAGTATAAATTTTTTAAACAAAAAATTAATTTAATTTTTAGTTCTTGGTACCTCCATTAATTTAACATTAATTTGTTTTATATTGTTATTATATAATTAGCATTGGTTAAATGTAATTAATATTTAACTTGTTTATTTATTTCAATTTCTATCTATGTTCTAAAAAAAATTATTTTAAAAAATAATACATGTATTTATGAATTTTTAAAAAATATACAATTACAAAAGTAAGTTAATTATATAGCATACAAATTTATTTTATTTTAAGAATGAGCTTTAAAATATAATGTGAAGTCATTTTTATCACCATTCACATTTAAAAAAATATTAACTATAAAAATAATTAATATATGCATTAAATAATATTATTAATCATGGAAATTTAAGCCAAATTATTATGAAAATCTGAATTGTACCTATTTTTGTTACTCTACCATGAGCTAATATTATATAGACAAAATTTATGCTATACCGTAACTAAAATTCGTGAATATATTTGCTATTCAGCATTGCCATAAGTCAAATGTAAGGATTGTTGTGTTTTTGCTTGGAAAAATTGCTTTGTTGATTGTAAGTTTAAAATGACATATATAGTTTTCATATCTTCATATAATTACTAATTTATTTTGTAATGTTATTATGTAATTAGTATTGGTTAAATGCAATTAATATTTAACTTATTTATTTATTTTAACTCAGTGATGTTCTAAAAAATTATTTTAAAATTAAGAGCATTTTGCAATTGCAACTCAATATTTAATAATATAAAATAATAAATAAACATAATAGTATAATCTAAATAATAAAATTTTAAATACCTTAATAAATTATATAAATGTAAATTTATCTAACCCAAAAAAACATTAAAAAAATTACACTTGTCTAATATATTAAAAATAATTTAAATTATCAAATAATCCTATTGTACCCATGTGAATCTAAGTGTGAAGTGTGGTATTTTAAATGCTTCTGGGCTTTTCTGTCCATTACCTACAGCCAGCCTGTAATGCCAGTACTGGCACGATAATTGAGAGAACTGTATAATATAATTCAATTCTGCTATTTCCTATCTTCACAACCTACTAACCCAAAAGAATTGGCTTGTCTCGACAGGTTTAAATCTTACCTGCTTCCTTGCATCGAGTTGGCTGCCATGGCATGAGAGCATCAATTAATTATTATTGTTTTGGTAATTTTCTGAAAGTGCAGACTTTTGGAAAGTGAAGCCTTACAAGATTTCATACCCCACATCACTTGCAACCAGAAATGGGTTCACTGTGACTGCCAGAGTATCATTTAAAAAGCAATAAATTGTCAATAAATTGTCAACAGAACCTACTGTGGACGGCATCCACAGCAGTCACACTCAGTCAAGTGAGAAAAACAAGGCAGGACAGCACGGTCCAGGTTAGGCACAGTTACAGAGACACGTATAAATGACGTGAGCCACACGACTTGAAGCTTCTATGCATCCGGTACCCAGGAGTTCCCTTATAGTTAATTTTGGACAGTCCAGCACAGAGAAATATTTAAAACGAAAGTCATGGCCTGACAGTCCTGTTTACCTGATGCATGGTATTTTTTAGCACATTTTACAAAGCATTTTCCAATAACATGTTGAATGTATGGACCAATAAAAACTGGGAAAAATAAATTTAAATAAATAAACAATAAAAAATTTCAATGTTTAACTATAGAAAATTATCAAATTTTTTTTTTGCAAATAACCAAATTAATGTCAACATAAAAAAAACCAGTGCGTAGTATCCTGCTGGGGGCAGGTACAATAACTGATAACTGATGAAATGTACAGATGACACTCTAAGTAATAAAATGGAGTTATATTTGAGCTCTGATCTTTAGTATTAACTTTATAAGCTCACGATGACTGAAACTAGTAACAATTTTGGCATAAAATCTGGTTATGCTGCAACAGGTGACTGACAGGATTGAGGCTAATATTATGTCTTTCCTGTCTTTCCCAGTAGGCTTAGGAAATTCTTGCTATCTGTAACATACCTTATGCGTAATTACACTATATATCCAGAACCTATAATCTGATATTCCTAGAGTCATTCACAGATTTGGAAATGAGAAATCTGTGTTGTCAGTGCCTTCCACTATTCTACTTGTGGGTTGTCCCATAGATTCTGTATTGTCCTTTTCCTCGGTAGTCGAGGGTGACCTAGAATGAATCGAGGGAGGAGGAGCATCATCCATTTCAATGTCTGACATTTCATATTCTGAGTGATAAAGTCTTTCAGCAGGTTGTCTTCTATCCAGATACCCCACTGTTTTGTACCTGTGCAGCAAATGCGCTGGGGAGGATCCTTGATTTGAAGACTCTCCACTTTTAAATCCAGAGAAAATGCCCGATCTTTTGTTCTGCTTCATGTTCCTTTTGGCAGCCTGGTGCCATCTCTTCACTGCATTGGATGTTTGCTCATTAAATATGGCCTCCTTCATATTTGAACCCATCTGCAAAACACAACCATAATATTTGTAAGATAAAGCTTTTGGAATAAACTAATCTTCAGTGTAGACTCATTTTCAACATAAACCGTGACCACTTTTCTCTTCAATAAACATAACAACTCAGCAACATACCTGTGTCACAAGTGCATAAAGAGGAAGCGTGATATAGCTACATAAGAACTGCACACCGACCCTAAATTCAAGCATAACTCACATCAGTGGTTCAGTACAACCCAATTCACAAAAACAAGACTGGTTTCATCAATGTTTTGTCACTACATATATGATAACCAGGATTTCTGGTACAAAGTCGTTACTAGAAAATTGGGATGAAGGCAACAAACGAGAAAATAAGTGCTTTAAGATGATTGTAATGTTGGTTCCGAATGTGCATTATTTAAAACTCTTAACAATTTCAAGATTCGCACAATATTGTACAGAAAGAAACTGTACAAAATATTCTATACTGAGGAAAAACGTCAGTAAGAAAATGGTATCCATCTTTTATCCTTACCCCATGGCGAATCTGGTTATGATGAAACCAAAATTTTCATGGAAACAAGATCTCAGGCCAAACTGCAACTGCAAACGAATTTCAAAACTATGAATTAGTTGAACAGGTGATGCAACATGGATAACCACAGTATTCACAACGTTTCAAAACCCTAGAATGCATGTAAAAGTTAAAGTAACAATTCTTGTCACTATAGATCAGCATCCTGCAGAGAACATATTTCCTGACTGAAAAAGAATATTAAATGCTTACCCATATGAAACAGAAAAAGGCAACTTCAAAAGCATTCTGCCAAACAAAAAGGAAATGTTCAAGTTATCATCTTGCCATCACAGATTCGGTTAACAGAGTTAGGAGAGAGACACAAGGACCTCAATACCTGGAACAGAGTAAAATGTATCAGAAACAGAATCAATTGAGGGCGGCCAAACCAAAAATATTCATCACTGGGCTGCACCAATGGAGTTCCTTGAACTACAGCATGTCTGGATTGGATATCTAGTGCCATCTTTGTTATGATTACTTGCAGTTTTGTTCCAACCAATAGAATTATCTGCAGAAACAGATAATGACATTGAGAACCAGTCTACTTATCAGGTCTTGATTGTCAAAATTTATTGACGTCCATCATTGAAAGCATACAATTCAATCTGCGACGGACTTTATGTGCTTACAATCAAAGGAGAAAAACTTAACCAGAAGTATGCCTGCCAACCTGCACAAAGAACATATTATCCATGAGCCAGGCGAATTCTATCATAAATTCTGAGAACTACACACTGAAATAACTAGGCCAATCATCATTTGGGATGTAAGCAATATTGTCTGTACTTCTGAATTTTCTGCTAACTTTTGAAAATCAAAACCATAATATTGATAAGATAATGGTAGATTTCGATGGGACCAAATTTGAATTTATAAGAACGGGAACTGCACATGTCAAATGGATAGTAGAGTTAAAAATAATTACCATGCACGTCGAGAAGTATAAATATCACAGCAAAAGCCCATAATGGGAGGCTGTTTAAAAGTGCCAAAAAAACAATTATCAGAAGGATAAAATACCAAATTCCTGCATTAATAGTTGTTTCCTTTAAAAGTTAAAACACTACTTGATTCTTGATGAACAAGGAAAATATTCTATCAAAATCCTCCATTTCTAGAATTAGAAGCCACAAAATGTTTATCACCAATTGGACAGGGTATCGAACTAGTTGATTCCAAAAAGCTACACCAAATCAGGATTGATGTTTATCACTAACTGGACAGGTTATTGAACCCGTTGATGCCAAAAACCTAAACCAAACAGGATTGGAAAAAAAGAAACTTGAGCTGAAAAATACATAGAATATTCAAATTAAGAAAAAGGAAGAAAGGAATGCAACCATATAAATCCAAACCATTATATATTATATTGCAAAGAAGAAAACATATTAACGAAAATAGCATGGATTGCAATCCATCTCTAACCAAAATGCATCAATGTTTTAATAAAGTCCATGAAAAATTGTACTAAAAAATAACTACATATAATCAAAATCATTGCCTCTATTCAAAATCATTGACTTTATTGAGGTCCTCATCACTATCACCTTCTAAGATAGAACTATATATAACCAAAATCATTGCCTCTATTAAGGTCTATGATTGAGGACTTCAATAATTAATACCATCAATATCAAGGTATATAAAAGGTTTGGCGCTATTGATGAAATCTCAGTTACATAACGTCAGAGTAATACATGATAGAATTCAGTGGAACTTTTGCAATCTTGTTAATCCAGAAAATCTGAAAATTGTCAAGTCTGCAAAATTTTGAATGGTATCTAAAATTTTTTACTTTCTTTATATAAAAAGGCTCTCAAACATCTAAAACAACTGACAATAATGTTAAAAATTTAAATAAAATAATATAAAAGACAAAAAAGTGAACTTTTACTTTCCTAGTTCTTTATCTTTCATTTTGTATCATCTTACTTGAATTTTTAATATTACCATTAATCACTACTTAAATTAAAAAACAAAAAAGACATTTTCATGCTTCCATGTACTATATTTTAATTTCTTTGTCATGCAAATTTAAAATACTTCGTTCACTAATCACCCATGTATGGGTAACTGAGCAGGTTTCACTACATCTTCTAGGTCCCTTCGGGTAAAATGAAGGAATTAACCCATTGCCAATTAAACTGCCCCAGATGTTCATGTAGAGTCAACTTTTCCATGCCATCATCCATTTAGAATCAACTCCTGTAAACTGTTATCTCATATCACATCTATATAAAGGAAATTTTCAAATGGAAAGACGTGATAAAAGACAGGTGTCTGTTAAAAGTCAACCATGCAAGGAAGTTGAATATGGTGATATTCAATGCTAAAATCAGAATGCAAGAGTAAAATAAAACTGACTTGTTGGAAGGATAATATTCAATGTTAAAATCAGAAATCAAGAGTAAAATAAAACCGATTTATGGAAGTTTATTGAAGTTTACTCTTTTTTGAACTCTGCGATCTTAGTTCATTGGAGGATTCTGAACCGGGTTTTTAGGTTTTAAGATTGTGATTTTTTATTGTTTAAAATGTTAGATGAATTCAGTATCTTAAAAAATCACAAGACATTTGAACTTTTCAGATTAAATAACTTAAAATTATGATTTTTAAAAATTTCTATTGGATTTTGAGCTAAATTAATTAAAAAATATATCCAGAAAAATGTTATTTCCTCTATTAATTAAATTTGGGAAAAAAAAAGAAGAAGAGGGGCAGAGAAAGTCCTTTTAATGGGACAAGTCGGAAAATAAGCACATACATGTTACTTGACCCCACTGTTTTATTCAAGGAAAATCTTCCGGTTGATTACGAAAAAAAAGCGAAGAATAAATTTAAGGGTCGTTAGCGTACGGAATTCAAATTCCATTACATTCGTGGGTGCCATAGCAATCGCCATGGGGAAGTTGAGAATCTGATAAAGATCAAGTTATAACATAAATTTTCATTGTGCTTTCCAATGTTTATCCTGGGTTCTAGCACTAATCCATTATGTATCGACACTGAAATGGATATTGTTTAACTTGTGTAAAATTAAACGTTTGATCATATAACTGCGGTCAGTGTATTTACTATTTATGATGAACTGTACGTGGTTTACAAATCTGATGCCATTTGTGAGCTCAATTGATGGTGATGTGGTAAGGGTTTTACCATACAATTTTAGTGTGAAAATTAAAATATCCGGCTGAATGGACACACATATTTTAGGGTACTATATCCATTTCGGAAAGGAATATTTATGTACTTCCTCCAAAAGGTCATTGAGAAGCAAGAGGACTGAAACTTTCCATTAACTAAAAAGACCAGGATGTCAAAGAGATTACTTGTGTGAAAAAGTTTAAAAGATAATTATAATAATGGATACCAATGAATTTTGACTACACTATTATTTCATTAAGTGGGTGGAGACCCTACCTATCAAGAAGGAATTGAAGAAGTGGTAATGAGTTTTCTTGAAAATCAAATAATCACAAGATTTGTTGTCCCAACCAAAATCACCACTGATAATGCCAAAAGCTTTCAGTGTTTCAGCTCTAGCCAACTTTTGCTTCAAATATGTAATTTTCCTATTTCATTCTTCTAATATTACTCACAAGGAAATGGATTTGCCAAATCTAGTAACAAGGATCTCATGAATATCATTAGGAAGACTGGGTGAAAATAATAAGAATGGGGATAGTAATATTAAGTATGCATTATGGATAGATTGTATCAAGACTAAGACATCTATCGGGAAAACCCCTTTTTGAGTTAGTGTATGGAATGGAACAAAATTGCCTATCATTCTTTAGATTCATCTGAATCATCTTATGCAACATTTCATAATCAATCAAGATGCATTACAAGCAAGAATGTATCAGCTAATGGAATTGGATGAGCCTAGGTGAAATGCTTGTGATCAAATGATTAAGAATCAAGGTAAAATTAAAGGGACATTTGATTAGAAAGCTCATCAGAGAACTTTTGAAGAAGACGATCTCATATTCGTGTGGATAGGAGAAAGGAAGATTCTGGTATGCATAAGAAGTTTAATGGTTTTTGGCTTGGTCCTTACAAAATTGAAAGATTGGTTGGAAATAATTCTTTCCACCTTACTAGCCTTAAAGAGGAGAGGTTGCTCTTGCTGGTTAACAAACAACTTCTCAACCTTATAATTTGAATCAACACTTTAATCACATATTTCATTTGATTTTTCTAAACCATTCATTGTATTGCACCACCTTGTTGTTACTGAGGTTTTCATGCCAGAAGAATTAGCAGGACTTGATGATTGATGCAAAGTGTAGATCTTAGAGTTCCAGTGATTTCAAGGTTCTCATGTGCTCTACCTCGAGCACATGTCCTCATCTTGGAGCTAGATGCTAACCCCTTACATGTAGGTATAACTAGAGGATTTTTGCACTTCTGATTTTCATCACAATAATCATTCCATAGATGAGATCTATGATTTTCCATCGGAATTTGGTCAAAGATACTCAACATTTTGCTCAACTTACTCTTATTGATGATTATTTGTTGTACATATTCATATTTCATTTCACTACTCATATATGGTGATGGTGTCCCATGTATTTGTCATTATCGCACTTAACATAGACTAAGTCTTATAATGAATCATAACACTCTAAATTGATGTTATCTACCTTGTTTTACTATGATGAATCATAGTCATCCTTTAGAAAAGTGTCGTCACTCTTGGGTTGAGTTGTGCTAATAGAGGTCTAGAAAGGTGTAGTGTGTCCACATCCCAAACCACACTATAAAAATTCTCTCTTGTTTTTTATTTTCCAGCTCATGGTCGGTTGTCATATGTTATAACAAGGTTCATGCTTCATAGTACCATAAGAAAAGCCTCATCTTAAGAGGTAAAAGCCTGAGGTTAATGCAACAAAATAAAAATCAAAAGCCAAAATAAAGCTTGAGCTATGCCACCTTGCAATAAGGCCAATATCCCAAGTCCTACACTTGAACTATTTTTCTTAAGCGTTGGCATATGTAATAGGGGTTCATGTTGTCCCCACCAGGGTTTAACTTGAAAAATGCTATGAATTCTATGAGTTATTGTGAAGTTAGAAGATGATACTTTAATGTTTCTCTACCTAAAGGTACTTGCATTTTGACATGAGTCATTATTTATGTTGCATTGAGATTTGTCTACATGCCTTGAGACCCATGTACTTGCATTGGGATCTATGTACCTACATTAGGTTTTTCTTTTGCATTGGAATCTATGACACATGCCTTGGGCATTCTGAGCCTTGCCTAGGGTGTTGTGTGTTGCCCTTCAAGAAACAACCATAGAGAGAAACTCAATTGGTGTGACTTGTCACATCTTGGACGAGATTTTCTTATCATCCTGGACCTGCTATTCTCTACTCATTAGTTACATTCTTGGTGCTCATTAGTCATTCAAAGTGGTGTATCATTTCCCCGGGCCCCTGATCTCAAATGTGCTAGATGATATTTCATGTTGCTTTTCTCAGTGGTTGGTATGGTCTCATTGTTTAATCTCCTCATTTGAAATGATGCCAAGGTTTCATCTTGTTGTATAGATGTCACTTTTAACTTAGTAAAAATGTTACCATGTTACTATTTCTAACCACTGAGAAAGAATTACTTTTGGATAAGTGTGCCATTAAGCTACATCACTAGGTGCTACCAAGAAATCAAGTTTAGTAGTGTGAAACATATCCTTTCCATGCTTAACACTTTCCATTAAACATTTTTCATTTTCCATTCCATCCATAAATCCCATAACATATGGTTAACTCACCAAGGGTCATTCAAAGAGGGTCATCATCAAAAGAAGAAAAAAAAATGCAAGCTCATAAAGTCAAGTCAAGTCAAATAAAGAGGTAAAGAGCTAAAGAGAAAAATTAACTCAAAGAAGAAACTACATCATGCCCCAACCCCTTTCAAAAGTCCCAAGATCATAACACTTATCCAAAGAAAAAGGACTTGGAAAAATCAAATGAAAATAAAAATTGAAGGAAGGGGAAGTATTTATAGGCCAAAGTAGCAAAGGCTCCCTCTTGTTGAAATTTGCAACAAGAAACAGTGAAATTGGCATCCAGAAGTAACATGATAGCACACACACTAGTGTGGGACCATAGGTCATGTAGTGATGGGTTCTAGCGATACATTAGTGTGCAATTCAACTTATTTAATAAATTGGATACGTGTTAAATTTAATTATCCCTTAATTAAATTGGACAATAAATTGTAATCTTATCTCATGATCACTTGTAAAATAGTTAATTGAGTGTGATAAACTCAGTTAACTCATGAATTTTGAGTTGAGGGTAGTTGGTGAGGCATGCAGAGTGATTCTATGTGTTTTAGAGTTCAAGTTGCAGTTAAGTGCATGAGTTTAATGCATGAGTAGTGAATTAACTCAGTTAGGTGAGTTAAAGTCAGTTGGACTAGTTGTAACTATTTGTTCCACTAGTGAGAGATCAAGTGAATTAAATATTATTTAATTCACAATCAGTGATCTGTCATGCAACTGATGATCTACTATTAATAGTTGCATGCATGTCAATTCCATTGGAGACCCAGTTGAGACAAAGGTTAAAAGGAAGTTAACTATCAGATGTGATATTAGCAAACTAGCCAGATGCAGTTAAAACACCATAGGATGCCCATGATACTCGACGCAGTTGAGGAAGGCTGAAATTCCTAAAGAATAGAGATTGCATCAATCAGGAATTGCGTGAGCAAGGCAGGTTGAAGACTGGCTAAGAATTGGCTAAGTGTTGCCCTGATTTTGTCTGGATCAGTGCGAGACAATAGGCAGATTGCAGGAGACTCTTGTAAGAAGATTGCATTGTAATTGTTTCATGATTCCTTGTGGAATATACAATATATGATAGAGGGGTTTTGAGCAGCAAGCTTTCCCCGGGAAAATATATGTGTTGTGGTTTGCTTTGATTCTTTCTTTACTTAATGTGATTGGCAATTGTGTTTAATTTCCGCAATTGATTTGTAGAAGCGATTCAGTATCTAGCTTTAGTACATTGTTAGATCGGACTGAATCCATTGATATACATATGTTTGTATAATTTCTACACCTCTCACAAGGCTTTGCAAATAGAGAAGATTCCTAGCCACAGTTCAATTAGCTAGTCAGACCATAATTATACCCTCAACACTTTTTATGACTTTGGAAGTTGATTAAGATGTTCTCCTTATGTCCCCATTCGTAAAAAAATAATAATCTCATCCACGTACTTGAACTTTGATTGTTGAATTTTGTAGCTACGGTCGGTCTTCATAATTACTATTTCAACCATTAATGTATTTGTAAATATAAATATAATGCGTGTTCGTTATGCTATTGTGAAAATAAAATTTTGAAGGAATGTTTTTCATGTCCTTTAAAACAAAAATTCAAATTTTAAAAATTGGATTTTTGGCTCCAAACAGTCAAGTTGACCCAATCAAAGAGGCACGCATTCGGCCCGCCAAAAGACTATATTAAGACACTCGTCCTCCATCATTTTATAGAAAAAAAAAAATTGGATCACACAAGCATCTTCTAATCATCAAGTGAAGGAGACAAAGGAAAAAGAAGGCCGAAGTAGACCAGAAGAAGACCAAGCTATCTCTCTCTTTCCAACAACCCTCACATGTGTGATCTAATCACCTTCTGTGACCTCGCACGTGTGACTAAAAAGGACCGGATTTCTGAGGTGAACCAAAGTTGCAAGACCAAGATTATTGGGTGTAGAAGCAGGCCAAAATTCAGCCCTATCAAACCTAACCAGACCAAGTTTAGTGGGCAGACTTATGACTTGACTAGGAGGTAGATGGACCAAGTTTGACTAAGACTACTTTGCTAATCAGTTTGACCTCTTGGTTGACAAGATGATCTAGGTGTGTCTCTTGTTGAACTGAAGAATTTCTCTAAGGAAAAGGTTGTTGGGTTTTTCCACATGTGGGTTTTCCCAAGGTTAATGCTTGTGTTCTTGATTTCGCTGTCTCTTTATGATCCTAATGTCTATTGTTGAAGATCTTTTGTGTAATTTATTAATGGTTAATGTGAATATGAAAGAACCTAAAGTGAATATTATTAGAAGCAATTATCAGATAGAATACCTACATAAATTCAACATGGTATCAGAGCTAAGGTTGAAGGGACAACCATTAAAAAGGATCTAAGTCCTTAGAAAGTTTGTCTTGTGAAAGTATTTATCAACTTGACTAGCATCTAGGAGTTGCTGATACAACAGGAGATACCTGATGTCTATAAGAAGAGGAACTAAGCAAGGTCATATTTTGTTGTGGAAGGAAAGTTTTTAATGTCTACAAGAAAAGGGATGAAACCCTAATTCTGAGCTTCAATCCATTTGTTGGAGGACAAAAGGCCTCAAGTCTTAAAGAAGGCAAAATGAAACTCAGTTCAAGCCTCAGTGTATTATAGAGGGTTGAGAAAACCTCAAGGTTTGTTGCAATAGGCCGAAGAATCTCAGAGACAGAATAGACTATTGCAATGGACAATGATATTATGGATCATTAAATGTGTTTGTTTCATCAGACCAAGGTTAGAAAGGAACATCAGACAAAGGTTTGTTTGTGTAAAGATAAGATCCAGCTCAAGCAAGAAAGTCAAGAACTATTACAAGAACAAAGGCAACATTTGGTGCAACCATAAAGATATAGTAAGTATAAATTTTCTAGGTCATATCGATGGATACCTATTAAAAACAAATTGTCTTGAAAGGAATACCTACAAATTCAAAAGCTAACATGTTGTGGTAGAGATCTAAGCCTCAATGGCTGAGGCAGAAGAACATCAAGAAGGTCGAAAGGCCCCAGTATAGCATACACAGTAATTGAGATGTGAAAATTTCAACTCTGAAATTCTACTACAGTTATTGATTTATTTTTCCTACTTATTTTCACAATAAGTTATTTATGAGAACCCTTCAGTAAATTTTGAAATAAATTCTACTGCGGCTATCACATTTACACATATAAAGAAAAGAACAATAGAATACAAGCACAAGAACCAATCACATCAACACAGTTACTTTTGAACAATTGTCCCCGGAAAAACCCAATGTGGGAAAACCGGTGGAGCAGATGAGGGTTTATATATTAATACTCAACAAAAATTTCTTTACAAGGAATGACTGGAAGAATAAATAAGAAAATGTAGGAAGAAACCTGAGATAATTTTTCTCCTGATCTCTGGAAAACTTTTGACACCTGAGAGGCACCCTATCCTTCTCTGCGTCACCTTTGCGTCCTTCTCTGCACAGAGACTACGTGAGACTATGTCACTGTTGCGTTGTCCCTCTATGTTGCCTCTCTGCTCTTCTGCTTCCTTCTTCCTCGAGTTCTGACTGTTGCTGAATCCCTACACTTCCTCCGCCCTGCAACTCTCCCTCTGAAATTGAATTCTATGCTCTGAGAATCGAGTTCCCTTGAGTTACTGAGTGTTTGTCCAGCTTGCTATCCAAATGGCCCTCGAGCCTTATTTTATAATCTTCTCATTGACAAATCAACGGCTCAGATTAGAAGTCTAATCAATGGCTAAGATTAAATCTTGACTTGATCTTTGTTCTCTAGAAGATTCACACTCTGCTATATTAATACCCATTAATTATTTAATTTCCCTAAGTTTAGACTTAGGGTCCCCATTAAAATAATTAATTATTTTAATAAAACATGAATCGAGTGGAATTTCCACAAACGGTTTCTGGGTTCTTTGGAATGCTAGTGTCCAAGCCTCCTCACCAAATTTGAGACTTAGATCACTTTTTGATGCTACAAAAATCAACACTCCCTCTTAGCAAGGAAAGTGTTTTATCAATTTTCCTGCTGCATACTGCTCTGACCCTGAAGCATCCTCTGCACTGCTGATGCTCGGCTACTGCCTCTCATCTGCTGCGCTGCTGCTTTCTGTACTGTTTCCCATGACACTGTCACTGTCACTGCCTCATCTGTATTGCATCTCCCTCTCAAGTTTTGCACTTTTCCATTTTTACTACTGAAACAAATTCTTGATCATCCCCACCTTTTCTCTGAAATAAACAAACTTTGTTCTTCCCAAAGCCTTAGTAAGGATGTTTGCCACTTGTTCTCCTGTCCGAGTGTACTGCAATTGTATATCTCCCCACTGAACACAGTCTCTGATAAAATGACATATGATGTGAATGTGCTTCGACCGATCATGAAACACATGATTCTCAGAGAGCTTAATGCAACTCTGATTATCACATAGAATATTGGTCGCTTCCATCTTCTCCTTGAGTAGATTCACAAGCAGTTTTCTAAGCCATATGGCTTAACATGAAGTTGTGCTTGATGCCATATATTCCGCCCCAGCTGAACTCAAAGCTACGGACTTTTGTTTCCTACTGCACCAGGAAGTCATACCTGATCCAATGTTGAAACAGTACCCACTGGTACATTTCCGATCTACAGAACTTCCAGCCCAATCTGCGCCAATGAACCCACTCAGTCTGATGTCATTGCCTTGGGTGTATCTTAATCCATGCTTGATTGTTCCTCGTATGTATCTGAGAACATGTTTGGCTGCTGCCCAATGTTCCCTCCTTGGTTCCAACATGAACTGACTGAGGGTTTTGACAGCATAACATATGTCTAGCCTTGTGTTGACCAAATACATCAGGGACCCTATGAGCTGTCTGTACAAGGTAGGATCAGCCTCACCATCTTCGGATACATCAAATTTCTTCCAGTTGGTGATAATTAGAGTAGCCATGGATCTACAATCCTGCATCCTGAACCTCTTTAGAATTTATGTAGCATATCTTCCTTGACCAAGGAATATTTCACCCTTCTACTACCAAACTTCCAACCCAAGAAAATAATGCATCAGTCCCAGATCCTTCATGTCAAATTTTGCAACTAGGTTCTCCTTGCAATCCTTAATGAGCCTAGGTGAGCCTGTCAGGAATAGGTCATCCACATACAACACCAGTATTAGAGGCTCATTCCCTACTGTCAAATAGTAGAGATTAGGATCTGCGCCACTCTTGATGAATCCCATCTTATGCAAGTACCCATCAATCCGACCGTACCAAGCTCTAGACGTTTGTTTAAGTCCATACAAGGATTTCTTAAGCCTACATACATGAGTCTTCTGCTCATGCGTCTCAAAGTCCTCTGGCTGTTCGATATATACTTCTTCTTCCATCACCCCATTCAAGAATGCAGTCTTGACATCCATCTGGTGAATCTCCCACCCCGTCTGCATTGTAAGGGATATCACAGATCTGATGGAAGTATATCTAGCTACTGGGGCAAAGGTTTCTTCATAATCCATCCCTTCCTTCTGAGCATACCCCTTAGCCACGAACCTGGCTTTATATTTTTCTACGTTTCTGTCTGCAGCATATTTGCTTTTGTAGATCCATCTCAAACCTACAACCGATCTATCCTGAGGCCTAAGAACCACTTCCCAGACATCATTAGTCATGATGGAGTTGTATTCTTCCACCATTGCATCTACCCATACCTGATGTTGAGATGCCTCCTGGAAACTAGAAGGTTCCCCAACCTGAGCCACCGAGGCTTGGTACCTGTCAGGTTTCCTGCGCTGCCTCTTCTCATTTCTAGGAGCTCCGACAAACTCTTCTGCGTCCCTCAAAATCTGTCGTAGTTCCCGGCTCATCCTACTGTTGGTAGAGGGAGGATCTTCCTGCTCCTCCTCTTGTGAATCTTCTTGAGATAAAACTCTTGGATCCTTGTGCCCTGGGGAAGCACTGGTGCTAGTTTGGATTGGTCAAAGAGGTTGGACTAGTAGATCATCCTCTAATTGCGTTTCGGAAGGCATCTCCTTGGATTTCCTGAAAGCTTTGTCCTCCATGAACTTTACATCCCGTCATACTACAAATTTCATATTTCCAGGAATGTAGATTCTATATGCCTTAGCATTCTCGCTATATCCCACCAGATATCCATTTTATGCAATCTAATCCAATTTCTTCCTCTTTTCTTCTAGAACATGGCAATATGCCAAACTACCAAATATCCTGAATGGCTTATCACTGGCTTCCTGCCAGTGAAGATGTTATGAACCTAATTCATAACTAAAGTAATAAATATAGTCATTAATAGAATAAATATAACTAAAGTAATAAATATAGTCATTAATAGAATAAATAGAATAAATATAGCCCCAAGGGTTAGCTCAAGTGGTAGTGAGCCAATACGTGGGCCTCTCCGTTGAGGGAGGTCACGGGTTCGATCCTTGAGTCCTTTGGGGTCAGGCATCGAAAGTCCGCCGAACGGTTTACCGCGCGTACCATCCAGAAATTATGGGGAAGTACGCTCGGGTTTCCCGTGAGCTTTCCCCTCGTGAAAAAAAAAAATAGAATAAATATAATTACTAATTAATCAAATAGGGATTATGTACAATAGTCATTAGGTTAATGAAAAAGCATGTCTAAAAGACATGCCCATTCGTGAAAAGGTACCTGCATAGGTATAAAAGCGGGACCTCATTGTAACTTTCAAATCGTCTTATATCATATCAATAAATATTTATTATTATAAATACCTATTGTGTATTTTTATAATTAAAGGCATTTTGCTATTAAGTCACCAAATCTACAAGTCTTGCTGCTACAATAACCAAATCTACAACTTCCGTTGCTACAATGGTATCAAAGCCATGCCAGATAATATCGTCTTACAAGCCTATGAGCGTAGTGTACGAGCCCGGGAACATTGTTTACCATATAATGTGCCATTACGTGAAGATCCCAAAAAAATTGAGCAGATTAGAAAAATTCAAGAAAAACTTTAGCAATTAGAGAATTCATGTGCAGAAGTTACAACCCGTCTTAAGAAAATTTATGAAGAAATCCTTGATAAGGATGAAGATGAAGCTGTTCTTGATGTAGATGATGATCCAAATAAAGATGATGTGGATGAGGATTATTGTGAGAAACAAGAAAATGAACAATATCGTGACAGTGAGGAAATTGACAAAGAGAATGATGGTAAGTCTATTGTTGATAGCAGCAAACCCTTCAAGCGACAGTTTAATAATAAGCCCGCTCACGACAAAAAGTTGAAAGACGCTAAACTTGATCACCGAAAGTGGAAGGAGCTAATTGAGAATCGCAAAATGGATATACACAATGGGCTGAAAACATGTGTACAAAATGGACCAGGAAGCCTGCCACCTCATATATCTGAAATAATAAGGAAGAAGATAAAGGATGGTGAGCAGGAAACATTACACGATGAAATAAAATGGCAAATCCTGCATGGGGAAACGAGAGATCCTGTCATCAAGACATTACTTTCAGAATCAGCTGCTATATTTTATGAATGTTTTACACCTATAAAAGATCCTAGTACAAATCGAGATTTGATCCCCTTGATGGTGAACAGTCAAAGTATGACGGACCAAGATGTTGCTCGAATGTATATAGCTGTATTGACTGTAAATTCAGAAGTTGTTTCAGCTGCTGTCTTCCGAGTCTTCGGGCGAAAAATGCATTGTCTTGCAGTGACTGGACTTGTTTTGGAGGGAATCAAATCCCTTCGAGGACTTCAGGGGGAAGCTATTGAAGTTTCTGAGATACTCCACAGTTTGTTTCTACCAGCCGCTAAACATATTCATGTAGAAGCACTAGTAGATAGAATCATGGGCATTGGGGCAGGATTGGGTACTATTCCACGGCCACATGATTTTGTATCTGAAGTTGCTTCGACTACTACACCTGGAGAAGTCATAGATGGAGATGAAGGGGATAGTGGTTTGATGACACTAGATCTTTTATCATCTGGGCTACATAGAGATGATTGGAGTGAAGATGGAGCCATGGGTGATACAGAGACAACATGGGGTGTTCTTGCTGAGGGATTCGCAAAACTCTTACTTCAGAGTAAGCGGTATCCTGATATTTTATCCATGCAGTCCCCACTTTTTGCCAAATTGATATGCTTATACTTCAATGAGGAGACTAACGAGTTACATAGGTTGAGACAGTGCTTGTCCATATTCTTTGATCGATATCCTGCTCTATCAGCTGAGCATAAGAAATGCATTTCAAAGGCCTTCATTCCAGTCATGCGTTCAGTCTGGCCGGGAGTCTATGGGAATGTAGGAGGAAGTTCTACTATTATGGTCTCAGCTTTAAGAAAGAATGCATCACAAATATCTCGATTTATGCATCACAAATTGCTAGCGGATTCTGGAAAACTTCAGACACTAGATACTTTGCTGAAGCGTCCTTTTGTTCAAAACCACCGGGTTCTCCTGTTTGCACAAATGATTAAAATGCTTGATATTCTTAAGGATTATATGAATTATAGAAAATATATGTATCTTCGTATGGATAGATCTTCAAGTGTAACGCATCATCATGACATGGTCAGGGAGTTTCAAAACAGGCAAGATATATTTATCTTCTTTTTAAGCACAAGAGCTTGCGGTGTGAGAATAAGAAGATCATGCCAAGCCGGATGGTCATAATTTCATGGTCGAATTTTGACTCGACTTCATGGTTTGGGACTATTCTCGAAATTCCAGAAGAATTTTGCTGCAGGAAATTGGAAATGCTGCCGCCTTCGCTCAGACGTGACCTAAAGAACCTAAAGAAATTGGAGCTGCATGGTTGCCAGAGTTTGAAACGTTGCCAGATTCAGTACAAATGTTGAATCTGTTGACTGAATCTCAATGTAAGGACGAAGCTCTGCAAATGGCGGAGGTTGGACATCTTATCCGTCAAATTCACCACGGTGTATTGGGGTTACGACCAGTTGTGAGATTTAATGAACAGACGCGTTTATCCTAGGGGATTCGGTTTAGATTTAATTAACCATAACAAAAGAAAGTTATATATATATATATATATATATGTATTTAGATTTAACAATAATAATAATAATAATAATAAAAATTAAAAAAACCCAATTTGACTATCTGGCACAATTATATATATATATATATATATATATATAAAAGAGGAAATGTAAAGAGAGCAATAGAGTGCCCAGTTCAAGAGAGCATTACTGGAGAATTATACATGCTAAAGGTATTCGTGATGAATTCATAAACCCAAAATGACAAAATGCTAGATGAAGAAAATTATTAGCAAATAAGCTTTGAGGACAAAGCTTTTCGAGAAGGAGGCAATGTTATGAACCTAATTCATAACTAAAGTAATAAATATAGTCATTAATAGAATAAATAGAATAAATATAATTACTAATTAATCAAATAGGGATTATGTAAAATAGTCATTAGGTTAATGAAAAAGCATGTCTAAAAGACATGCCCATTCGTGAAAAGGTACCTGCATAGGTATAAAAGCGGGACCTCATTGTAACTTTCAAATCGTCTTATATCATATCAATAAATATTTATTATTATAAATACCTATTGTGTATTTTTATAATTAAAGGCATTTTGCTATTAAGTCACCAAATCTACAAGTCTTGTTGCTACAGTAACCAAATCTACAACTTCCGTTGCTATAGAAGACACTCTCTGGTGTAATCTTACCTAGTGCCTTGTGAGGAATCTTGTTTTGAACATACACAGTTGTACTGCATGCCTCTGCTCACAAGAATTTCGACATATCTTGATCATACAACATTGCCCTCGCTGCTTCAACAATAGTTCTATTCTTCCTTTCTGCTACTCCATTCTGCTCTGGATTATAAGGAGCGGTCCACTCTCTTTTGATGCCTTCAATTGCACAGAACTTAGTGAAGTCTTTATCAATATATTCTCCACCATTAACTGACCACAGTATTTTTATCTTCTTTCTTGTCTAATTCTCAACCAGAGCCTTAAACTCTTTGAATCGATCAAAGACCTCATCCTTGGTCTTTAGAAAGTAGATCCAAGTTTTCCTGGAATGGTCATCAATGAAGGTGACGAATTACTCGACACCACTAAGAGCTCTATGGGACATAGGTCCGCAGATGTTCGAGTGTATTAATCCCAACACACTCTTAGCCCTATTGATGCTCTTGGGGTATGCTGCCTTGGCGTACTTACCTAGTATGCATCCTCTACATACATCATCTCACTTGGTGCTCAGTTCTAGAACTCTTGTGACAGTCTCTTTGAGAATTCTTAGAGACCCATGGTGTAAGTGCCCCATCCTTTTGTGCCATAGCTCATTCAAATATTTCTCACTACTGTTGCCTATCAATGCCATTAGAGATTCGAACTGCAACTTATAGGGTTTGTTGCTCCTGACTCCGATTTGTGCCTTTTTCTTCCAACCCGGGTGTTTGACATATACTCGTTTGCCAATGAAGTATACGTCATAGCACTTGTTCTGCAGCTGAGACATAGAGAGTAAGTGTTGAGAATTTAGAGGGTTGGTGTTTAATTCAAATTATCTTCTTGATAATTACTTGTGAGGTTACTTTGAGTTACTTATGTTTTCTCTTCTTTAGCTTATTTAGGCTTTCATCAAGTCAATTATCAAAATACACGAAACACAAAAATTGGGCTCCTAGAGCCAGGGAAAAACCTCTCCCTCTTGGAGAGGAAACCCATGATAAATTCTTCTTATATATTTTCAAATGACAAGTACCATGACCAAGACTTAGACCCTTGACCTATATATGCATCCAAGACCTTGCCACTTCTTCTTTGATGATCTCAAACTTGATTCTTCTATTCTTCATCAATCTACACTGATCTGCACTATTACTAGAGAACTCGGTGTAACGACCCAACTCGAATTATATGGAACTTAGAAATATTAGCATGCATATGAAACCTGCATATGAAACCTACATATGCATGTATCACGTGTACTGCACTAGTATACATGCCTGCTAGTATGGAAACTAACTAAGTTAGAGTAACGAACTGAATATCGTAATGCATTTATCTCACCGAGATATGATGGAACATCAAGCTAGAGACTGAACGCATGTACCACTCTTATATGAGTATGCGTGGTAGAGCATTATTCAAAATAAATAAATAAATCTTAAAATAGTTAAGTAAAGTCAATATCTCCATAAATGACTTGGTCAATAAGTCAATATCCCCATGAATGCCTATAATATCTACATTAATGACTATAATATTTTAATAAATCTAAGATATTTATTAAAATATAATATTTTAAGATATTTTAATAAATCTGAGATATTTATTAAAATATAATATTTTTAAGATATTTTTTCAAAGATATTTATTAAAAATCATATTCTAATAAATATCAGGAATGGAGTTTGTGTATAAAAAGGGAAGAGGGTTCATTTCATGACATGTGGGTAGTGAGGGGGAACACCGACCGTGATGTCACAGAGGAGTTCTAAATCGTTACGGGACACATGCAAAGGAGTTCGAGAGCCTACCGCAGATTGTCAATGCTCGATTGTTATTGGGCTCCTTCAGACAATGTAAGACTTGTCTTCCGGATCCGGGGGACCCAGGAGTTGACCCTATAGGCCGGGAGGAAACCATGTTTGGTAACGAAAGATGGAGCCACAGCGGATCGAGAACATCTTTAAACATGGCCTGTGTAAGTATTAATTAATAATTGATATATATATATATATATATATATATATATATATATATATATATTCGGCTTCAAAAATCCCACTCTGAATGATGTAGTATGAATTTTGTGAATGAATGTAAATTTTGAAAGTTAAGGGCTTTATACTTATGAATTTTGTTCATGATGGTTAATTCAACAAGTTAAGGTTCTTACACATGGTATCAGAGCGTAGTTTCAAACCCTTTCGACCTTATAGGCCCTACAATTTCTGTAAATTTTCTGACTATGGCATGAAAATTATCAAATAAGTAAGTTGGGTTATTATTACTTTTGTTTACAGTTAAATATTATTCTATTATCCTATATCGATCAGTATTGATGAACCATTTGGCCAGGCCTTCAATTAGGGATCAAGCCCCATACAAATTGTTTGACTGTTCTACAAGTAGATCATTTTGGCATACAACATTTTGTGCTCTAGTTCTCTACACGGAAACGAGGTTTTGCAGATATTGTGTGAAGTTTGTGAGATTTTGTAGTTCTCTGTGTGACTTTTGCTCACTCAAAGCTCTCAGAAATTGATCTCTCTTAAAAAACTATGAAGCTGGCCCATAGTTAGTAAATTCTTCAGTGTTTTAGATCTCTAAAAACCTTATTAAGAGAAGAGACAGTTTTCAAATTGACGTAGACTTGGAACCATTACAGAGACTTCTGAGAAATCCTTTACATACCAGTCTGGATTATTTATACCAGTCCTTATTTTCATAAGCTGTGTAAGTGTGTCTGAGGGTTGCTAAGTTATTAACACTTTGTCTCTCTATGCAAAAGCTATAAAAGTACAACAACTGTTGTTCTGGAATATCCGCACAGTGAGCAACCAATTCATGAAGCTTATTTTCATGATCAGAAAGAAGCATAGAAGATTTCATTAGAGAGAAGATAGTTTCCTGTCAAAGGATACATTAATGTCAACCTTCGAACTCTGAAAGTAATAAAAGGAACAATATCAATTAGCAGTAACCACGAATTGAGTGCGCGGAAACAACCTTGGGGTATTAAAATTTTAATACACCAACAGAGTGGGTCGGCAATCATCAACCTTGTCATCTGATTGTTGCTCGAAGATATTCGAATTAGAACTGCTCTTCTTCCGAAACAATAAGTACATTTCAACTCGACACTCAATAAATATGTGTCTCATATGTCACTTGCTACGGATGCAGGCCAGTACCCAATAGTTTCAACCATGTAATGGCCCCAATCTTGCCCAATGCAAGATTTATTTGCTGGGTTCCATAAAATACCCAAAAATTCAGAATCTTTTTATGTCTCGTCAATGCCATGCACTCTACCAGCAGAGCTAAGACGGCTACATGCTAATGGCAGACAGAGAAAGTTTATTAGTACCTTGTCAACTTGATTTTAATCAGCAGAACATTGGAATGGCATGGTTGGTATTTGCGGATTTGGCTGCTTTGTAAGGGTTTCCTTGGCTTTTGTTCTTATGTAATGGATTTTCCTTTAAACACTTAGTTTCTATGCTTTGTGGTTTTGTTGCCATAGTTCATTCAAAATCTAGTACAAGTGCCGTCGCTCTTAAAATTCTCTTAAAATCCTACAGCCTGCATGACTGATAATGAAGTAAAATTCTCTGCGATTTTTTTCAAGTTATATGATATTTGCAATCTCGGGATCCACCTCCTCCAATGGAGCATTCAGCTGCTTTGGCCAAGTGACATGGGACTTTTGTTTTCGAGACGTGAGTAGTCAACCTCGTTGGAAAGGGCAACAGTAGATTGCAGAGCTCCTTGTAGCATAGTCGATCCGGACCTAAACAACGCTGAACTGGAGATTTTTCGCATGGTCGCCATTGCCATAGCCATGCTCTGCAGATTAGCAACTCAAAATATCAATTATTATCCTTTGTCACGTTTCCCGGAATGGTTATGTTTAGTTTTCAATAACAGTAGTTAATAGGATAACCGGATATCTCTCAGCTGGGTCGGTAGCCGACACATTGTATTTCGCTGTCTTTGTATGGGTCGGTGAGAATCTACATAATCATCTTCCGCTTGGGCAATACGACAATACCAACAAGATGAGAACCAAAAACAAAAACATTTCAACCATTATGACCCAGATCTTTCAAAAAAATATGAAACTCATTAAGATTTATGTTTGGATGTATCTAAAAGAGCTGCCGTATCAAATATGAAGTGGGCACGTAAGTAAGTATTGACAAAAGTTGTCGGCCACCTATAATAATTATTTTAAATAGATACGATTAATTACAGTTTTACAAAATATATATATATATGATTGTATAATTTAAATGTTTTGGGATTTAATTATTTATAATATTAAATTTCTTATTTATTTAAGAAAAAAAAAAAAAAAATTGATGTAATGAATGGTACATTGGAATAGAGCGATTAAGATGGCCATGTAAATAAATAAATAAATCAATAAATAATAAATCCTAACCTATATATGTTGAATATTTCAAAATTTAGATAAATTTTTATAAAAGAAAAGGTGAATAAAGTATCTTTATGAAAGTGTATTCGTATTTTGAATATATTACAATTCTAAATTACAAAAGAGATTTATGAATATATATTTTTTTTTAAAGCTTGGTGGACTACATCTTCATCATGTCCAATATATTATCCAGATCGGGTGGAAAATTGAATTGGTGACTTCACATCAAGGAGTTCTTTAACAAAACACCTCATCACGGTCTATTCAAGACCCCTTGGACTATGAATATGTGTTTTGAATAGATTAAAAATATAAGTTATAATAAATATTAAATTGAATTTTGATGTCTTAATTTGATGATCTAGGAAAAGTTGACATTATTACTTAAATATCTATGAAGACAAGTTTCCACTCACTATGATTTCTCATTCTAGCTTTTCCTCGGTAAGTTAGCTACCAAACGCAGGAATCAAACACATTTGCAGCAGTGATTTAGAGACAAGTCTTGGCGCCTATATTTTCTGTGACATTATGAACTACAACGAAGAAAGAATAGCCCTGTCAAACTAGGGAAATATTGCATATTACCAAGGTACCAGGTCTTGAACCCTAGAATTATAATCAATTCGAAGAATTCTCTTCCTCATCTGTTGCTTTGTTATCCACAACTTTGAGTTTTCTACAATTGAATCTTTCAAAACCTTACGTAGCAGAGGAAGTGATCAGTTCATTGCAATTAGGAAATTTCTTTGGGGGAGTTTGTAAACTAACAGAAAAGGGGAAGATCAAGTTATTAGGGACTTTAATGTATTTATTAATAGATTTATTAATAAATAGGGTGAAGGGAATCCTATGGTATATTTCAGTTAGTGAATTACGCTCAATGGCTCTCCATTATATAAAATAAATGTTATTTCGGTAAAAGATATGCGTAAATAGATTTGATGGATTCTTTTGAAAGGGTCCTCTCAAAATAAAGAGCTAGAAACCTTATTTTAAAGATTATTAATACAAATTAAGTTGGCCAACAATCTTTCATGACGTTAATGCCTACGTAGTTGGTACATTTTGACAGCAATGGAGTTAGCTCCGGGTTTTGATGTTATCATATGGATCATTTAGTGGGATCATGCCTTGTAAAAGAGAAGAAATTACCATAAACCTACATAAGGTGCAGATAAGATAATATAATTGCACCAAGAGAAGATTGGTGCTCTTTCATCCCAGTGATATATAGATATATATATATGTAATGGGGATATAGTTAGAAGGATTCTATAGGAAATGGGAGTTGATGGTTATTATAAAGATATTATATAGAATGTGACTTGTTAAGGGAAAGCTATTAAACATATGAATGCCCGGCCATAAATCGGAGATTAAGAGTATAAAGATAATGAAAATATAACTCCTTCAATAACTACATTTAGGACAAAAATTTAAAATTTAGCAACTAGAAAAGGCTAAATAAATATTACAAAATGATATTATGGTTTAAAAGACCCATGCATTATGATCGGTATTATTACGTATCAGGATAGAATATCCTGCATTAGGACAAGGAGATCGTGTTTAATCCAGGGTAATAAAACAATGGAAGAATATGAGATAAGGTTTATGGAACTGGTAAAATATGTTCCTTATATAGAAACTGACGAACGTCAAGCCGAGTGTTTTGTATAGGGATTAAATCCCCGAATCAGAACTATGGTTAGAATGTGGTAACCATTATCAAATACTCAAGGCAATCATAGAACCCGAGATGTATTACTCCGAGTCATCCTTGATAACTTACCCAACGTATTCAGTGATACGTAGTATTCAATGAAGTTTAAGATATTGTATATCATACAAGCAGAGCTTGAAGTACATTCATATCATTATAAATTGGGCAAATTAACATCACTTTAGAGATCAAACTTTTCCTGTAAACTTTTGAACGTTAGAATGGAAACTATCTTGATTGTCTTTATGCAATTGAAACATTCCATTTTTCAAGTAACGTTGAGATTTCCATATACATATCTTACTAGCTGATAACCATAACCATTAATGATTTGGATTTATGCAAATATCCTTTATACCGCTTTCCTATGTTAATACTTTAATTACTATCCAAGTATATGTATAAGTGGTTTCAAGAGTAGAGTGAAGGTAAAAAAAAATTAGTATAGCTGAATATTCACTAAATTGGACATTTTGAGATTCAACCATTATGTCATTGTTAAGATAAATAATTAGCCATTTACAGCCATAAGGATATATCGATATCCAAAACAAAATCATATGGCAACATAGTATTTTCGTGGAAAGGAAAACAATGGGGTTTAGGAAAAAGAAATTAGGGATATTATGACACTGTATGAGATAATTTATGGTAATCATTTAGGCATATATAAGGATTAATTGGCGGAATTGCTCCAAATAAGTTAACTCTTTAAGAAAGGAAGAATGGTAATGAAAGCATGACTAGGGACCTTATGATAAGACCGTTAGATGTAAAGTAAGATACAACCATATAAAAGGCTAAGCTAGTTTGAGGTAAATTGATAAATAAAAGAAGACTCTTAACTATTCGAGAAATGTTGGGAGAAATCATGAGTAATCAAATTGAGAGTACAAGTATAGTTCACTAAAGGTACACATCAAATGAAGACAAAATGGATGAAACATATGTTAAGATGGTAGGAAACCATCCTGTAAGGTAGTAAACACACTATTAGAACAAGACGATATAGTTGCCAAGAGAGTGCAACGGAAAATGTTAAAGTTTGATCTCCATTGTTAGCATAATATAATCAATATAGTTACCTAGGGAGGACGATAGTAGAACGAGATTGCAAACATCTAATGATGATAATCAATGTTAGTTATCGCAATCAGCTTAGAATAATAAGATAAACTAAACTAGAAGTAAGTGAGTAGAAGTTTCACAAAACAATATAAGAAGTCAATGACATTAGATTAAAGAGTGAATCTATAAATTGATCGATTGGAGAAAAGATTTATGTGCATAGCGACATCTATAATAGTTTCTCCCTTTAATAAGAGAGTCACATTATAAAATATTCTTTAAGTGACTAACTATATCCATGGATTATGGACATCATGGAGTATAATTAAGAAATTTTATCCCTTAATGTTTTAAAACCTGAAATAATAAGTAGACTACATTTGATATCCACGTTACTGAATTTATTTATAGCGTCTTACCCAAGTTGGGAAATAGTAATGACATTTCCAAGTGAAATAAGTGTATGCATTAAGAAAGAAGGAAAGAAAACCAGGATGACTAGAGGTGAGAAAACTAATTCAAACTAATAATATGATCTTTTCAAATTGAAGTAGACCTGGAATATAGGGAATATCGGGTATAAGGAAGTGAAGAGATGTTTTCTATCAAGAAGAATTGTCTTAAGGATATGAGCAATATGATTTGGTAAAGGTCAAAGAAATGACCTATAAGGATTTGTGAATACTTCTAATCTATTAAGAATAACAAGTGACGAACTGGGAAAATGTTTAAAAATAAATATTAAAGATAATAATTGTACACCGTTAGAAAAAAAGATACATTTGGCAATGAGATAAGACTTAAGAACAAATGAGAAAACAATTAATGTGAAGAATAAGAAGAGGGTATACCAGTGATGTATCATGTGTTTGGATTAAATGAATCAATAAAATAAAAATGAAACAATGGTTCAAGGAATGATGGTAAAGCTAGTAATATCCTAGCTAGAGTTAAGACTCTAAATGGTGAAACTTGAAAGTAAAGAGGCTATATTAAAACTGTATCATACTAATAATGTGACTGTGCATATCTTATAAATTGTGAAATTCTTAGTGAAAGAGGAAATTATTTTTCGTCAACAATTGACATCTTATGGAAAACATGACACTCTTAGTAGACCAAGTATAATGCAAAGTGAATAATGCATTTTCAAGCAGCGACAAATTCCTTCTATGAAAATAAACCTCTCACTAAGGGATCTTTAGAGTAGTCAATTAACTCTCCCTCCATCTCCAGCATAACCCTAATGATTAGCCTTGCAAAAACCCTACTCCGTGGCTTCTAGATTTTAGGTTGAAGATGAACTAAAATAACATGATAAAGAAGTTAATGATATTATTATCTCTTGGGATCCAGATTACAGATCAAATATAATTAGACTTAGAAGACAAATAAGTAACAAGAATTAAGAGATTGGCTGGATCCATATGTGGTTTTGTGTTTTAGAGTTCTTAGTCAACCTGTATCAAGAAATTAGATCATGCTTCGACTAAACAATAAGAGTTTTGTGCTCTTGTTTCAATTCATTTCGTTTTTATATATATGAAAAGGTTGGAGAATCCCTCCATTTAGATTTAGAGCCTCAACCTGTGACTTTTATCAGGTTAATCAGTTAAAGGAATATAGAAAAGTGGCTACATCCTTATTTGTATATCCATGTTCGATTATTCTATATGACATTTATAACTGTGAGTAATTTTATCTTGCCTTGGATGGATACTTGAGACTATCATTTTGAACTATGACATGTGAGAATATGTTAAATTGCTTAAACATTGCTGGTACATGGATGCCAATATGAAGAAAGTTTTGCTTAAACATTGTTGGTATAGGGATACTAATATAAATTAGGAATTATGTTGTGGATATAGTATCTATAATTTTCATATCAACGTAAATGATGAGATAGAAATAAAAGAGTGATTGCACTTGACTATTCAGGGTAAAAATGAATTTACAGACCTATTTTAGAATGTGTAGAAATTGTTATATGGGTAGCAATTTGTTTTGAACATATTGATACATATGTTATAATTTGTGGACAAGTGTTTTAAATTGCAGATAATATCGTTACCAAACCGACCGCGTGATGACAAAACTCCAAGAACAATTGAGATGCACTGAGATTCCCTGATAGGGTGTTGACCCTGGTCCTACTGGGAGGGGTGGAGGTGTTGCCCACCGTTTATCCTCCAATACCTGGAGTCATGGGAGGACTGTGCGAGTCATGCTCCCCTAGACGTGTGATGATGACTGCCGGATGCCTACAAAAATCATGTCGACGTAATCGACACTGCTACCTTCAAGGTCTATGGATGGATCAGTAAAACTGATGCCATGGCATATTCCTGTAGAGGATGGATAGGATGGGAGCGGAAGAGATTAGGAAGGATAGGATGATTCTAGAATAGCTTGGGGATACTGTTCAGGTAAAACGTGACTACTAAATTGGTGAACCAATAAATGATCAAAACATAAATGTTAAAAGTGTTCTCACAAATTTAACTATGATACACCAACCTTATATGATTATATTAATCACTAATATAATTAATGATATACGACATAAAATTTAACTTCGGGACGAAGTTTTCTGAAGGAGGGGTGTATGTAACGACCCAACTCGAATTATATGGAACTTAGAAATATTAGCATGCATATGAAACCTGCATATGATAGCTACATATGCATGTATCACATGTACTGCACTAGTATACATGCCTGCTAGTATGGAAACTAACTAAGTTAGAGTAACGAACTGAATATCGTAATGCATTTATCTCACCGAGATATGATGGAACATCAAGCTAGAGACTGAATGCACGTACCACTCTTATATGAGTATGCGTGGTAGAGCATTATTCAAAATAAATAAATAAATCTTAAAATAATTAAGTAAAGTCAATATCTCCATAAATGACTTGGTCAATAAGTCAATATCCCCATGAATGCCTATAATATCTACATTAATGACTATAATATTTTAATAAATCTAAGATATTTATTAAAATATAATATTTTAAGATATTTTAATAAATCTGAGATATTTATTAAAATATAATATTTTTAAGATATTTTTCAAAGATATTCTTTTCAAAGATATTTATTAAAAATCATATTCTAATAAATATCAGGAATGGAGTTTGTGTATAAAAAGGGAAGAGGGGTAAACTTCATGAGCATGGGTAGTGAGGGGGAACACTGACCCGGATGCTGTCAGAGGAGTTCTAACTGCATGGGACATACGCAGTGAGTTCGAGAGTTCTAACAGAGTTATGGAATGCTCTCGATTGTTATTGGAGTTTTGGGCACGGGAGCCAGAAGACTTGTCTTCTGGATCTGGGGACCGGAGAGGTTGACCTCCGATAGGCTGGGAGGAAAACGGCGGTTTGGTAACGAAAGATGGAGCTACGGCGGATCGAGAACATCTTCAAACACAGTTCCAGGTAAGTATTAATTTGTCAATTGATATATATATATATATATATATATATATATATATATTCGGCTTCAAAAATCCCACTCTGAATGATGTAGTATGAATTTTGTGAATGAATGTAAATTTTGAAAGTTAAGGCCTTTATACTTATGAATTTTGTTCATGATGGTTAATTCAACAAGTTAGGTTCTTACAACTCGGTCTCTAAGTTTTACTTCTTATTGCTTAGTCAACTATTGGAGACTGAATCATTCTCACTTTGCATACACTTGTAACTTTATTCCTTGAACTGTAGTTAGTGATTTACCATTCTCACTTTTCCACACCTTTAAGACTGCTTTCTTCTTTAGGTCACTGCCTCAACTTCATGTAATGTAGGTGTATACTGATCCGGAATCTAACCTCAGGGCAATTAGCAAATCCTTATTCAAACAAATCCACACTTATAGTACTTGTACACTGCCCTTATCTTCGCTTATGTTTCAGGTCCTTTGCTCTGCTTGGTGTCACAAAACAGTATGCAATACTTCTGTGTTATATCCACAGGTTCTTCTTGATATAATGTTTGAAAACAAATGATGTGATACCTCTGACAAATCCGCACTATAACCCTATACAAGACCTCAGAAATCCGCACTTATACTCTGTAAAATCTCAGAGGAATTCGCATTGTTTCAAAGGAATCCACACCTTTTTCTTGTCCTGAGATCCTATAGCTTTGTCCGAAAAACTCAGACCAATCGAATATGTGTCTCTGTCTTTCTGCACAGTATACTGGGGTATATATAGTTGTTCCTGTCTATAAATGAGCCGACTTTACAGCCAACTAGTAAGCTAACTTCATCAATGTGAATTAGGCCAACATGTAGTGCAATTATTCCAGCATTGAATATGGGATGTCTTGAGGGTTGTTATGAGCCATTCTTCCACAAGGTCTTGGAGCATTTTGGATGACTAGACTCTTCATATTTATGACCCTTAATTATATTTATGACTAGAAGACACAACCCTAGTAGACATCAAGAAGAAGTCTATCTATAATAAAATCTTGCTCATGAAACCCATGAAGCAAGTACAACAAAAATATATTTTATTATCTTTGTCTTCTTCTTTACATAAATACATAATTACATAGTCAATAATAGGGAGGTATTGATCCTAGTTAAACTTTTCAACACTCCCTTTTAACTAGGGAGGTATTCATATAGGTACATGGTCATTTTCAAACTGAAGAATCTCATATGAAGAATCAGATTGGTAATCGCATCTGTATAGCATCATATCAACCAGCATTGTCCTATTGCAAGGCCTTGACTAAAAGCCCCATCTCTCAACGAGACAATGGGCTACAATGCTGGCGAGAAACATGACTTATAGACACCATAGTCATTGTCTCTCCAAGGTACATACTCCACCCAGGTGTTCCCAAAGTATGACCTTCTTGGACTATTCTTCTCTTATGTAGCTAGCCCTCAAAGAATATCGGTCCCCAACTACTCTTATCTTGAATGCCCTATCATATTCTCAAAGAGTATCAAATGTCAGATGTCAGATGATTACCCAGTCCTCCATTCTGTCTTCCCAAGTGAAGACCAAAATGATGTGTCTATCTCTCTCTCTCAGCGAGGGAGGTTCTATTCCACAAGGGAATGTACTCATTCCTGTATAAGGAATGTGCCTAAGCTCATTCTTAAGAATTACCCAGTTTCTTCCAAGTAAGAAACCTATCACTAGGTTCCCTCTCAATCAGGGACCTGCAGCAGCAATGGTGAGACACCGAGCTGCTCATGAAGAATTCCTCCCCTCGATGTCATGGATTTCGATATTGAGGAATCTTCAACTTTAGGTTCATAGGGCACAGATCAACCATCACTTTCATTCATGAGTCATGTCATCTACCAGAAAGTGATTCATCTGTATTTCTTATCTGGTCCACCTTTTATGCCATGTTGATTTCTTTCGAATCATCTCCAAGGATCTTAAATTCTTTCACCTGATTAGCAGCCCCACAAAAATTCATCCAGATAAACATATACATATAAATTTTTAAAAACAAAAGTTACCTTAGTGATCATCTTTCAACATGACATCTTCTTGTAGGCATCGGCATCCTCTATTCAGATTGACACACCTCCTCATGATATGTCTTGTCAAGGGTCTTCTTCTTTACCAGACTTCTATCAGAGTCTACATATCCTCTAGGAGATATTCCAGTCACATCTTCTTGGCTTTCGGATGATAGCTACCACTTGACATGGTTACACTTCATGATCTCTTCCCTTCTTCACATCTTCATTCTTAGGAACTTACAATTTCCAGTTCCTTGTTCATATACAACCACCTCATATTCCATATGAGGATATATACGTTGATTTCATTTGTCAGTGCACCGAGAGAGATCCTCCTCCATAAATCCTACTTCTAAATATAGAAGTGCTCTAATCAGTGAATTCATAGAGAACTCCATTAGAAAATGTCAGCACTAGTTTCCAGGATGACCCTTGATCTTGATGACTGCCTTCCATCAGTATTATTATCAGTGAGGTTTTCCAGTAGTTGATTCACCAGGAGATCCTACCATGCTTCTATCATGATGTTATTAATATACATTGCTTCCTATCATACTAACCAATAGAAATCACTTAAAGAAAGAGATGATCTCAACCATAATAGAGATCCCTCGCTTCTTCTTTCTTAGATTACTTTTCATTAGGTTCTTCCCTCATATCTGAGATATGGGCTTCTTCCCCTTTCCTGTTGTCCTATTCAGATTTAGGACAATCTCTTTTATAATTCCCAAGTTCATTACATCCAAAGCATCGTACTTTGTCCACATTTCTTCTTTTATTCTAAGGACCAAATTTTCTGAATCTTCCTCTCTTCCTGGATATGGCTGCAAAGGCTTGATTCCCTTCACTTGATCCTGTATCAGCATTGGCTTTCAATCTTGTTTCCTCTATTTTACATAGAGACCATAAATCATGGAACGGTGTAGCTTCTTTCTTCCCGTATAAACTTGAAATGAAGTTTCCCCATTCTTCTGGTACAACATTCAGCCCTTGTAGTCATCTCAGTGTCATACATTACTTCTCCTAGTTCCTGCAGTTGATCTCTTATTTCTTAAATCCTCATGAAAGTATGAAGTGATTCCTTCTTCTCTTGACAATTTCATTTTGTATAGTTCTTGTCTCAAAGAGATTGTTTCCCCTGCATTACTCACAGAGAATAGCTCCACCAGTTTCTCATATATTTCTTTTGCAGACTCTAGTTTTGATACATAGGGAATGAGTGAGTCCTTAATGGATTCTATGAGAATCCTCTGGGCTCTGATTTCTCCCTTCATGTACTTAGCATGAGCTGGAGCATCTTCTTTTGGTGGTTGAATTGTAGATCTTCTGATGTAGTCCATAACTTCGTCTTCAATTAAATTCAAATATGTCCTCTTCTTCCATGCACTAAAGTTTTATGACCCAACCAGCGTGTTGCTCTCTTTACAGTAAGTCATCTTGACAGATTTAAGTAAGGTCATAGATACTTACTTGAGTAGAGCGGCTTGCAGCTTCCTTGATGATGATGAAGATGAAGTCAGGAGCTTCTTCTAAGATTGAAATCTCCAATGTAGATGTTCTTGGATCGTTGATGATAAAAGACATCTTCAAAAGATGATGTCCTCTTCTAACAATGTCTTCAATGTAAATCTTTGATGGAAAAGATTATTTTCTTGAATGAGTTAATCCTTTAAATGAGATAGAAGATCTTTCTTGAAATAGCTTGAGAGTCTTCCTTGCAAACTGATTTGACTTTTCAACCCAAACTTTGATCTTCGCTTCCTGGAGTGTCTTCTTTGAAAAGTAGCCCTTGTGTTCAACACCTTAGCTCTGATTCCATGTTGGGAATAAGGAGTTGTGGGTGAAACCATTTTTGAAGGAACAGTTTTAAGGGCAGCACAGTTAAAGTAGAGTTGTAGTGAGTTGTTGAAGTAAACAGTGATATAAAGAAGACAAACTTGGGTACTTGGAAAGAGTTGTTGAAGTCCCTGTTAGAACAACTTTGTTATGCAGACCTTGGGCTAGTTGAATCAAAACATATCTTGGAGACATTGTTAAGTGCACTTGAAGAGCACCTTGGACAAAGTCTTGGAGGCACCCTTGGAGATCATGATGCATTGAAGCCATCATGAAGTGACCTTGGTGATTTTGCTTAGGTATAATGAAGAGCAGCGGTGACACCTTCATGTGAAGAACAAGGTTGTCATTGATGATGTGACATGGAGACTAAGATTGACAGGGCTTGTTGAAGAAGACTTTGGGAGCCGTGTAGAATAACCAAAGATATTTTGACAAAGTGAAGTTGAGGATAGGAGTCCTCAAGAGACCAGGTTGGAGCCTGTACTAGATATAGGGTTGGAGCCCTTGAGGTTGGTGCCTCAGAATTGAAAAGGTTGGTGCCTTGGAAGATAGGGTTAGAGCCCTAGAGGATAGGAGTCCTCAAAAGACCAGGTTGGAGCCTGTACCAGATATAGGGTTGGAGCCCTTGAGGTTGGTGCCTCAGAATTGACAAGGTTGGAGCCTTGGAAGTCCAAGTCGGTGCTTGGCAAATACAGGTTGGAGCCTGGGAGATTGAAGATTGGTGTCTTCATCCAGGATTGGAGCCCTACATATATTGTACTTGATTTATTGTAAAGAAGAAATTAATAGAAGCATTTATTCTTATTGTTCATTTTGTGTTCTAGATATAGGTGATCTAACTGGTAAAATTAACAATTGAAAAGAAATACTAATTCACCCCCCTCTCAGTATTTCCAACAATTGGTATCAGAGCCAATACCTTCACTCAAAGCCTAACAGCTTGAAAGTTGATCATTAGAACACAAATGGCAAAGCCAAGGAAGAAAGTCTCCAATCCTCCTAAAGATGTGTCTTCCTCAACCATTGAAATTGAAGTAAATGAATTTGCGAAGGCTCCATTGTTCAATGGAAATTTTGATATATGGGTGCAAGAATGAGGAATTTCTTGAAGACTCAAGGAATTGAAGTTTGGAAATCAGTGATTACTAATGACACGATGAACGAGGAATCTGAGTACAATACAAGAGCAATGAAGGCAATTTTGAATGGTTTACCAAATTCTGTGAAGGCCAATTTTGAAAAACGTTCGTCAGCAAAAGTCATATGGGACAAACTTCATGATCTTCACTCAAAAGGAGCGTTGAAAATGATCTCTAGTCAAGAAGATGATCGAAAACAAGAAAGAAATCTAGAATCCGTCAAGTTAGCTGAAGATAAGGGAGATGACAACAAGGCTAAAGAAAACCTAGAAGATGAAGAGAACAAAGAAGACTTTGAAGAAGATCTCTTGAATAAACTTATGGCTTCCATGGAAGAGATTAACAGTTTGAAAAATGAAAATGAGGAACTTAAGAAGAAAGCGCAAGATGGTAACCAAGGCAAGACAAGGAAGGAAGCTGACTTTGTCAAGCTTCAAGTACAAGAAAGAGATGAGGAGCTCACCAAACTTAACGAGGAATTTCATCAAAATAAAAGAAAGCATCATGAAGAAGTCATATCTATGACAAATCAATTGGATAAGGAAAAGAAAAGGGAAGAAACTTTGTCAAGCCACCTTGAACAAAGACTTAAGAGCTTGAACAATCTTGAAGCAGAGATTGGTCAATACAAGGAAGAGGTCTCCTCTCTTAGATCTCAACTAGAAGAAGCAAGGAAACAAGCGCAAGGAGCTGAGAAGGTGATGGAAACTTTGGCATTCATAGAAGCACGAGTTAATGAAGCAAAAAAGGAGAGAAACACCATGATATGCCAACTAGATGAAAAGAATGAAGAAATCTTGAAACTAAAATCAAACATCAATCTTCTCAAGGCCGAAACATGTGAAGCTACAAGAATAAAAGAAGAAATGGAGAGCAGTCTAGCAAAGGAGAATGAAGAAATCTTCAAAATGAAATCAAATATCATCTCCCTTAAAATCGAAGCACATGAAGCAACAAGGATGATGGAAGAAATGAAGAAGCAACTACTTATGAAAGATGAAGATTGCGAAAAGTTGAAAGGAGAAATTGTCTTTCTTGAAAAGGAAGTTGAATTGCTGAATAAAAACTTGAAAAACTCTCAAACCCTAGATGAAATCCTAAGTCAGCAAAGGTCTCCCCTTGATAAATCAGGTCTTGGCTATGCAAGTGAATCCTCAAGCAAGAATGATAATGCTTCAAACAACAAAGATGTGAGGAACCTAGAAAGAAATGTTGATGCTCCCAGTTCCAACAAAGGCAAGGAGAAGAATCAAGACAACAATGGAAGAAATTCTATGCTAAGGAGACTTGCATATGGTGTCAAGAATACAAAAGGCAATGAATATCATCAAAGAATCCCAAGGAAAAAAGAATTCAAGAGTACTTCAAGGAACTCTTCATCACCCAGGTACCAAAGTATATTTCTTGGATATTGCTATTCTTGTACAAACTTTGGGCACGTGTCAAAAGATTGTAGGGCATATCACAAAGACAAATATAATGGTCCCCGTCAATCTCCTCGAAGCAATTTTGCAAGAAGTCGTCGTGATTTTTTATTCATGAACAAGATAGAGTGTTTCAATTTCCATAACATTGGACATATGGCACGTGATTGTAACTTGGCTTGGGCCCCTGCACAAGCTAGAACCATGCTAGAGAAGAAAGTTACACAAGTATGGAGAAGGAAACAAGTTGAATCCGGAAGTCTCTTGAACACTCCAGCGAACAACACATGTTGTTGACTTGATAAAGTCATCATTGATATTCTGGAAGTTATCCGTGAATGGGGGGCCCTATGAAATATTTGATGAGTCACCCATGGACATTCATCCTTTGATAGATCATCTCTCAGGAGCAACTCCATTGAAGAACATGATTCCAATATTGACTTCTTCCACCCGATCACACAAGGCAGAAATCTTTCTTCAAGCTAGAGGAGGTTATGCACACACGGGGAGTTGGTTCATCACATGAAAAAAAAGACCATGCGTACAACTTAGGGGGAGCAAGTACATTAAAGAAGAGCACCATGACAAGGGAGCAACATATCTTACATGGAGAACTATCATTGATGAAGGAAACATGAAGAAGCAACATGCCAAGAAGCAGCTTGATAGGGGGAGTACTTGGGCACCCCATTTGCCATTGATGTCAAAGGGGGAGAGAATGTTGGAAGGGCGAGAATATTGCCATCAACGACAACCTTGATTAACATTTCATCAAGTCAATTATCAAAATACACGAGACACAAAAATTAGGCTCCTAGAGCCATAGAAAAACCTCTCCCTCTTGGAGAGGAAAACCCACGAGAAATTCTTCTTATAGATTTTCAAATGACAAGTACCATGACCAAGACTCAGACCCTTGACCTATATATGCATCCAATATCTTGCCACTTCTTTGATGATCTCAAACTTGATTCTTCTATTCTTCATCAATTTGCACTAGTACTAGAGAGCTCGCTCTCTAAGTTTTACTTCTTATTGCTTAGCCAACTATTGGAGACTGAATCATTTTCACTTTGCATACACTTGTAACTTTATTCCTTGAACTGTAGTTAGGAAGGTAAATCACAAATTTACCTTCCTCACTTTTCCACACCTTTAATACTGCTTTCTTCTTTAGGTCACTGCCTCAACTTCATGTACTGTAGGTGTATACTGATCCGCAATATAACCTCGGGACAATTAGCACGCACTTATAGTACTTGTACACTGCCCTTAACTTCACTTATGTTTTAGGTCCTTTCCTCTGCTTGGTGTCACAAAACAGTATGCAATACTTCAGTGTTATATCCGCAGGTTCTTCCTGATATAAGGTCAAAAACAAATGTTGTGATACCTCAAACAAATTCGCACTACAACCCTGTACAAGACCTTAGGAATCCGCACTTACATACTCTGTAAAATCTCAGAGGAATCCACACCTTTTTCCTGTCCTAAGATCCTGCAACTTTGTCCGAGAAACTCAGACCAATTGAATCTGTCTCTCTCTTTCTACACAATATACTGGGGTATATATAGTTGTTCATGTCTATAAATGAGCCGACTTCATCACTGTGAATTAGGCTGACATGTAGTGCAATTATTCCAGCGTTGAATATGGGTTGTCTTGAGGGTTGTTATGAGCCATTCTTCCACAAGGTCTTGGAGCATTTTGGATGATTAGACTCTTCATATTTATGACCCTTAATTATATTTATGACTAGAAACACAAACCCTAGTAGACATCAAGAAGTAGACTATCTATAATAAAATCTTACTCATAAAACCCATGAAGCAAGTACAACAAAAATATAATTTGTTATCTTTGTCTTCTTCTTTACATAAATACATAATTACATAGTCAATATGAAGACTGGTCTTAGTTACACTTTTCAACAATAAGTTCATCCCCAACCCAGAAATATGCAGCACATTGGTAGCCCAAAGCTTATTCCCACCTTCAATTTGAAAAACTATGGTACCTCTTCCAATAGGGGTACATTTCACCTTATTTCCCATGGTGATCTGGAAGTTCATTTGTTCTTCTTGATAGCTCAAGAAATATTCTCGTATCCTTGTCATATGTGCAAAAGCTCCACTATCAATATACCATACCTTTGAGGAAGCAGAGCTTGATACACAAGCAAATTCTTCTTCCAATCTAGAAGCCAATACAAAGATGTCGTGATCCATCCTTTCTTCCGTGCTTTCCCTTTCCTCTGGAGAACTGTGTGAACCCTTCCGAGTTGCTGCTACAGCGGCATCTAGACTTCATTCCATTGCAAAATCTCCAATCTTGTTCCCTGATATTTTCTCTGATACCATACGAAAATTTCAACTATGAAATTCTACTGCAGTTGTTGATTTATTTCTCCTACTTATTTTCACAATAAGTTATTTATGAAAACCCTTCAGTAAATTTTGAAATAAATTCTACTGCAACTATTGTTGAGATTTTGAGTATTTGGGGTAGCATCAGTTGTGCTCTAGCTCCCAAATTTTGTGGAGGGACTATAGTACACTTGATCTAAAAGACCCAGAAATGGATTTGAGAAATTTCTGTTGGTATCCAAGTTATTCAAATAATTACTTATTTTTAATTGATTTCCTATGTCTAACTTAGGAAAATAAAATAATTGAAGTGAACTAATTAACACGTGTTGAAATTGTCTTAAGTCACATGGATCAAGAAGTCTTTTAATCTCAGCCATTGATGGATGCTTTAATATCGATCGTTGAAGGTTTCAACGAAAAAGTATAAGAGATAGGCTTGAGGGTTAGTCGAAGACATACAATTCTGGTAGAACTGAGGAATAGATCTGGCATTCTAGGGCGGGTTTACTAAGAATTTCCGGAGGAATTTCCTGTAGTGAGGGGTAGTATTGGCCAAGGGAATGATCTGATTTCAGGGCCAAGAGGCAGCAAGAGGCAGAGGAGCAGCAACAAGGACAACGCAGAGGGGCTTCAGAGCCACGCAATCCAGCAGGGGTAGCGCAGATGCAGTTAGGGCCACGCAGGGGTGACGCTGGCCAAGCAAACGCAGCGCAGGGGCAGTGTAGACCCTTCAGGGATGACGCCGACCCTCCTAGGGAAATGCAGAGGTTGACGCAGGCCCTCTAGGGCAACCTTCAAAAGCAACGCTGAGGGTTTCTAGGGTCAGATTCGGGCTGAGTCTTGTAAATCCCGTTTGAGTGTGTGGATCGGTCAGATATTTGGCACTAGATCTTCAGGTTAGTTGCAGATTTGATATCTTTTATTCTCAGTCGTGTTTTCGAAGTTTGGAACCCATATTTGTTGTACTCAGAACTACTTAATAATAAACCCTCATATCTGCTGCACCGGTTTTCCCGCTTTGGGTTTTTCCAGGGACTTATGTCCAAAAATCCATGTGTTACTTTGTTGCATGAGTGTATTATTCAGTAAATGATCTGCATGTGTAGGTTGTAGTTGTGTTTATTTTCGATATTTTCTAAATCTAATTTCTAAAAATAACTTGTATTAATTAACTCAAGTAGGAGGAAATAAACCAATACACTGCAGTAGATTTTTCACATGGTATCAGAGCGATAGCAGATCAAGCTGAATCTCTAGCAATCAGCGGAAGAAATATTTTTTCTGCAGGGTGGCAGAAGGAGCAGCAGATCTAGAAAGGGCATCTTAACAACGGGAGAAAGCAGATCCAAGAGACAGCGTTGAAGTTGCAGAAGGCCTCTAGGCTTACGCAGTCCCTTCCCAGGGCAGCGTAAGGACTGCATCACCCAGTCTGGGGTTACGCAGTCCACTTCTGAGCAGCGCTGGGACTGCGTTGGGCCAGCCAGGAAGACGAAGTACAGTCACTTCTCCTGTTGCAGAAGAATTTTGCCAAGATCCGAAAGTAGTGCTTCAGATCTTCAGTAGTGTTGGTAGGGTAGAGATTCTGTAGGTGCAGAATTGTGCCTACCTAAGGCAATAAAGGCAAGAGGAAGACAATCATTCAATAGATCTGAGCCAAACAGATATGAGATTGCATCAAGGGAAGAAGAAGGACCTCTCCAAGGTCCGGTGCTTTAACTGTGGTGATCTTGGTCATTTCTCCAGCAATTGTCCTAAGAAGAAGGACAAAGGAGCTTCTGATTCCAAGGTTGCAGCAGCAAATGATGATGGCTCTGATGATGATGCAGCCATGAGTGCTCATGAACCTCGAGAGAAGAGGTGAGGTGACATGGATCTGTAGAGCATCTACAGATACTGGCAGGATCCTTGAGTCAGCCCTACTCTTGGATCACATATGAGCTACGGGAGCCTTAAGACGGTAGCGGGATGACTTGGGAGATGGTTGCAGATGACCACATTGAAGCAAAAGAGGGAGCTAAAGAGCTGAAGAAGGAGCAGCGTAATGCAGAGGCAACAACAGCGTGAAGGCAACAGTGCAGAGAGGCTAATGGGACTTCAGCAGCGCAGAGAAGCTAGGCTCACACAATGTAGTGTTGCAACATGACAGTGTCTCCAGAAGGACAACGTGATTCAGCATCTAGGACGCTTCAGTGGTGGAAGGCAACTTGACTTGTCTGTCAAACAATTGGGCAGAGTCTTTCAGTTGCCTACTTCTCAGCGACTGAGTTGCAGTGCAGCAATTAGCAGTGGCACCGCTATGGGCAGCATGATGCAGCAATTTGAGAGGGAGTTGTAGTACAAATGTGGCAGTGGCAATGGCAGTGACATGGGCAGCAGTACATAGAGCAGCAGTGCAGTAGATGGAGGGCAGCAGGTCAAGCATCAACAACGCAGATCCAATACTCAAGATCTTGTAATGCATGGTTTGATGTATTTCTAGAACACACTCCTGATGCTAAGAGGGAGTGTTGAGATTTTGTGTATTTGGGGTAGCATCCCTTGTGCTCTAGCTCCCAAATTTTGTGGAGGGCCTAGAGTACACTTGATCTACAAGACCCAAAAATGGATTTGAGAAATTTCAGTTGGTATCCAAGTTATTCAAATAATTAACTATTTTTAATGGATTTCCTAAGTCTAACTTGGGAAAATAAAATAATTAAAGTGAATTAATTAACACGTGCTAAAATTGTCTTAAGTCACATGGATCAAGAAATATTTTAATCTCAGCCATTGATGGATGATTTAATCTCGATCGTTGAAGGGTTCAATGAAAAAGTATAAGAGAAAGGCTTGTGGGTCAGTTGAAGACACACAATTCTGGTAGAAAAAAATCAACACAAGAAACCTCAAATACGAAAAGGGTTACACTTTTGTTGTGTGAGCTCTTTTAGAAGAACAAACAGTTGGTACAATGATTGTTGAAAGACTCAACTGAAGAAGCCGAGTCACTTAATTTCTTGAAGAGCCAAACTTGTGTCACTTTGGAAGAAGCAACCAAAAAGAAGTTTAAAATATCTTTGTCTGAAGATAAGCCAACGAAATCATTTTTTGGGGATGAGAAGGCACTTTACATAAAAGAATTGGACTAATATCTTAGTTTGAAGTACCTCATGCCTAATTCTCCTTAAGGATTTGTTATGTCTACTAGGACACACACACAGATATATATATATATTGTCTAATCTGAAGAACTTTGGTTCCATGCATTACACATTGTTTCCATGAAAACACATCACAATAATGAGATGTTCAAAGGAAAGTACAACAGAGTTATAAGTCTGTGGTATAATGCTTGGAATGAAAGGTATCTATCATCTCTAAATCTATATACAGTGATTTCATTTGGATCAAAGCTCTTGCAGACTGCAACTAGAGGAAATGCTCATTTATATTCGCAGTTGAAAAGTCTGTACCAAGATTGTGTTATGAAAGACTAAATAAGACTATGATCTACTCCTTAGTAAGATCATAAGACTTTCAAAGGTTTGATATGTTACAATAAAGGGATCCTTGAAGTAACCATCAAGGACAGTTAGTTTTTGTAGCATCAAATGTGTTCTAGCCATGAAACGTTCTAGAGAGGCTAGAATACATGAGATTTCCAGAACCCGGAAATCGTTTCTGAAAATTCCGCCTAGAAGTCACTTAATTAGAGTATTAACCATTTTTTTAATGTTTCCTAAGTCTAAACTTAGGAAAACAGGTTAATTAATCAATATTAATTAATTCAAGGCGAGAGTCATCTAGAAACTCACACGGATCGATCCAGAAATGATCCTAGCCATCGATCATGTTTTAATCTTGGTAGTTGGTGCTCCAACAGAGGATTATAAGAGGAGATCGATGTGGTGATGGAGAAATCACTTGGGTAGTTTGATTTCTTGGCAGACCAATTTCTAGAGTAGCAACAATCAATCCCCTGAGAGAGCCAGAGATCGAAGCAGTGAGAGAGGGGAGAAACAATATAACTCACCTTAAATTTTTTAAACCTTGGAGTTGTGGCTGTATTACACACCCGGCCTGTGGTGGACAAGCTGCAGTATAGCTCGGAAAACAGTCAAAGTTTAGACCTCGGCCCTGTATTTGTGGGAGCTCGAACAATCGTCAAAGCTTCAAGCTCAGACCTGTAATCACAAGCTTGAAAACTTCAGAGCTGAGGCTAGAAACATTTGGAGGCTCAGACCTGTTGCTGAATTCGACCTCTGTTTGGGCAGAAACTCGGATCACTGAATTGTGGTCAGATCTGTTTTTTTTTAAGCCACTACAGTCGCTCGGAATTGCAGTCCTATGAAGGAGCTTCATAAAATAGTTTGGTTCTGTTGAGGAATACCTCCGTTGCATTGCGGATTGGTGGGGAAACAACATTAAAGCAGACTTTGGTATTGAAGTATTTGAAGAATTCAGATTTGCTATAACAATGATTTGAGGAGATCGCAGCTTGTTCCTGTGTGTAGAAGACTCGGATTACTGACTGTGGGGGTTGGGTGTTACATCGAATCTGCACCAACCTGTAGCTCAACCTGTGAGACAATCATAGTAAAGAGATTCAAAATTATTGGAACAGTCACCTGGGTAGTATACAAACGTGATAGCTTGTACTTATGTGGAGAGACTACGTTGCAAAGAACTATGTCAACCTTGAACAGAGACAGGGGCAATCTTGTGAAGCTTGGACTAGTTTCTATAACAGTGTGAAGACTCTTTCAAATCTCGAACTGCAGCCTCAAGACTTTGGTTCATTTGTCTTTGCAGCTATAAGACCTCAGATCTGTTTTGCAACCTTGAACATGAGATATGTGAAGGACTTTGTTGCATCCCTGGAGGTTCAAATTTTGAGTATAAGCAACAACTCTCTGTGGAAAGGATCCTAAAGGGACGGTCACTATGGAAGATCTATCCTAAACTTCTCAAGGATTAAATCTTCGTTATTCTAAACCATAATGTTGATCATTTTATGAAGAGTTGAGATAAGCATCATAAGTTCCAGAAGTCAGTATTGATCTCAAGGGAATCATTGACACATTATTTCATCATTGTTTTGAAAGTTTCTAGAGGATCTCACTGTGACATCATTCAAAAGCACTGTGAGAATTTGTGAGGAATATGTACTATTCAGGACAAGGGAACAGTGAATCGTAATACAGTGGCAGTGATGCAAACAGTAATCTGAAGATGTATCCTTGACAGAAGTCTTTTGAAGCAGTGTTGGTTGCAACATATATTGTAGCTATAACGATAGAGATGGCGATATGAATTATGCGCAGTAGCTGTGATAAGTTGCAGACTATGTACAGGTAGTAAGAACAGCATTGGCAGAAACTGAGGGAATTGATGGGTTGAGTTTAAAGCAGCAATACTCTCTGTGAGATCTGCTTGGTACATCAAGAACAAAGGCCAAAGGAACGTAAGTGGAAAGCATCTTCTGCATGTAAGTCATCTTTATTTATTATTGATGCGTAGGAAGATATGGACAGTGACATATGGCAGTATATGGCTATGATTCTTGAATAGCCTTGACAGTGGGTGAGTAAGATTAGGCCCATCATTACAAAGCCCATTCCGAGTTGGTGTCTGGGATGCCCAATCATGAGGACATTTGTCAAGATTCTGACAAAGGAAAGCATAGGGGACTTTTCCTGTCACAAAGACATTTGATGCTCTCTGACTTATCTGATATGTTGCCTTGGGAGAATGTTCTTATAGATGCCTTCTCTCTCAAGAGAAGCTGCCATTAAAAAGGAGACTACAACCCTCATGGCTCAGAGACATATAGCTCCAAAGGGGGAAATTCCGGGAAAAGTAAGAAGCCATATAAATACCAGAGGTATCTAGCTGCCATGAGTACAATATGAGCTTGGATCATGTGAAGAAGCTGTAATGCATCAAGTCTGGTAGGATGCAATACAGGATGATGTTTGGGATATGGTCCCCAGACCGCAGGACAATGTTGTCACCTCGATATGGCTCAATAAGATCAAGCATGGATCTGATGGGAGTGCTGAAAATTACAAGACAAGATGTGTTTCCTGAGACTTCTCTCTAGGAAGGCATTGATTATGATTGCACTTGTGATCTATTATTACCCTTGTTGCTATGCAAGGATGGAATCTTCATCAGATGGATGTGAAGACCGCCCTTCTGCATATTGCAAAAAAGGAAGAGGTGAATGTAGAGCAACCTATGGGGTTCGAAGTCCAGGATCAAGACACCTATGTTTGCAGGTTGAAGAAAGCCCTCTATGGGTTGAAGCTAGCCCCCAGGGCTTGGTACAAGAGGATAGATAGCTACTTGATGAAGCTGGGCTTCACTCGTAGTAATGTTGATTCAAACCTTTACTTCAAGGTTGATAGAGAAAAACCCCTCATTCTGGTTCTCTATGTGGACGATCTCTTCCTGACAGATGTTGACCCTCTCATTCATCAGTGTAAGAGGGAGCTCGCTTCTGAGTTCGAGATGAAGGACCTAGGTTTGATGCATTACTTCCTAGGCCTAGAGGTCTGGCTGAGACCTAGCGAGATTTTCCTCTCTTAAGGAAAATATATTGTGAAGCTGCTGGAAAGATTTGGTATGGTGGACTGTAAGTCCATGTCGACACCGATGGAAGTCAACTTTAAGAAGTTGAGTGAAAGTGTTGTTGGGCCCGTGCTAGCAAATCCTACCGAGTATTGACTCGTAGGGGCCCTGAAGTTCTTAAGGAACATCCATCCAAATGTATGTTGTGCAGTGAACACTTTGAGTCAACACATGGTTGATCCTCATAACATTCACTGGGTTGGTGCCAAGAAACTCTTAAGATATCTCTGGGGCATTATAGACGCATGGGCTGAGATACACTACCGGGAGCATGACATTCCTTGGATATTCTGATGTCGATTGGGCTGGCAGTATTGATTTTTGTAGCATCTGAAAGTGTTCCAAGTCTCAAACTTTGCAGGGACGTTTGGACAGCAGCATTCCAAAGAACCCAGAAACAGTTTGTGGAAATTCCACTCGGTTTAAGAATTATTAAAATAATTAATTATTTTAATGAAGACCCTACGTCCAAACTTGGGAAAAGGAAATAATTAAAGGGAATTAATAATTCAGAGTGTGAATCTTCTAGAAAACACGGATCAAGTCAAGATTTAATCTTAGCCATTGCTTAATCTTTTAATCTAGGTTGTTGGTTCTCCAACAATAAGATTATAAAAGAAGACTTGAGGGTCACTTGGAAGACAAGCCGGGCACACACTCAGTACCCGAAGGAGAGCCATTCTGATGTAGATTTCGATTTCTGCAGGAGAGTTGCAGGGCAAGAAGTTGCAGAAGCAGGAGGAGGTCAGGGTTGATCGAGATCGGGGTCGGAGAGCAGTAGTGTGTCACTGAAGGTAGCTTGAGGCTACATCGCAGAGACCCCACGCAATCTCCACGCAGATTCACGCAGTCCAGCTCTGGGACTACGCAGAGAATCACACAGACTGACGCAGGGGCTTGCAGGAGCTCATCTGGGTGTCAGATGATTGTCCAAGAAAACTAGGCATTCAGTCTCAAGTGGTTCAGAATTTATCCGCTGAATATTTCCCTGTAAAGGTATCATTTTCTGAAGAAATAATAAAACCCTCATCTACTGCACTAGTTTTCCCACATTGGGTTTTTCTAGAGACATTTGTCCAAAATAACTGTGTATATGTGATTGATTCTCATGCTTATCTTCTCTATTGTTTATTTCTTTGCATCTATAGTTGTGAATGTTGCAGTAGTTGTAAGGTCTCTAATCTATATTTTCAATAAAACACTTATCTGATCTTGATATTTAAGCAAAAAATAATTGCAAGAGGATTTAAACTTAAACTTTAATGACAGATTCACAGTTTCAAAATATTCCTAAGTTCACAAACCCACTAACCAGCTGATGCTGAGACATCATAAGTAACTGATGCTCAGAGAAATACCTGGAAACGGTGAGCTGCAAACCAGAGTTTAATCGATGTACCTGGATGAACTGTTCAAACTGAAAACTGTTGGAACCGTGATCCTCCTCTTCATCTTATTGGACAGATTATAGAACCCAAAATGTTCCTCCCAGCCAATTTAGGATTTAAACCCAAATCCAGAGGATGCCTCCTCTGCCCCCGTGCTCAGAATCCCAAGAACAACAAGTCTCCCTTCCACCATTGATAAATTTCCTCCAACAACCTTCTCAATTTCCTGCCAAAACAAAAAGCCCCTTCCTCCTTCATGTCTTCTTGTTTTTATAACAATTAGCCCCACCGCCACAACTCCATCAAGCTAAGATCCCACTGCCACAACTCCATCGAGATTTGGCATAAATGTAGAAAATGAATATTTTCAAAGAGATGTCATTCAATTGTAAGAGGATATGGTTGTATTAATGAGATGTAACTCGAATGTAAGATGATAAGGTTGTATTAAAGAGTTGTCATTCAAATGTAAGAGGATATGATTATATTAATGAGATGTAACTCGAATGTAAGATGATAAGGTTGTATTAAAGAGCTGTCATTCAAATGAAAAAGGATATGATAGTATTAATTTGAATGTATTTAATCATGGTGCTTTGAATGTTTAATGAATTAAACTAATTATTCTTTAAAGTTAGTTTTTCTTTATGTTTGTATATTATATTTAACTATTAGTTAAATATTAGGAAGTAGGATCTTAGGGTGTGGGCTGTTACAGTAGTATTTATTTTAATATTTGCCAGAAGAATTCTGAACAATAACTTATTGAAATAATAAGTAGGAGAAACAAATCTCATTGCAACTGGTTGAGAATTTTCACATGGTATCGGAGTCAGAGATGAATAACAGAGAGGGCATCTATCAGTGAACAAAGATCTACATAGTCCTGCAAGGCAACAGCGCAGAAGGGTTCACGCAATCCTCCAGGAGGGGGAGAAGTACGATAAAACGAATGGATCACGATGTATCTGTATTGGCATCCAGATTAGAGGAAGATTTTGCTTGTGTATCAAGCACTACGTCCTCAAATGTCTAGTATATTGACAGTGGAGCATCTGCCCACATGACGGGAGTACGAGATTGTTTTTCCGACTACCAAGAAGAGCAGATGAATTTCAAAATAACCATGGGTAATAAAGCAAAGTGCACTCCCATTGGGAAAGGTACCGTAGTTTTTTTGACCGAGGCAGGGAACATAATCCAGGCCACTAAAGTACTGCATGTGTCGAGTTTGCGAATGAATTTACTCTTAGTGTCACAGCTTCAAAACCAAGGATATGACGTCTACTTTATTGGTAATAGAGTCTATGTCAAGCACCCCAGTTGGAAGAAGAAGGCACAAATCGAGGTAAGAAGCAACAAGATGTACAAACTATAACTTGATTCCCCAATGGCACTGGTTGGCAGCGCAGATGAGACGGATCTGAATGAGCTATGGCACAGGAGAAAGTGGCATTTGCATCATGGGGCGTTAAGAACTCTCCAGAAGACTGTCACAAGTGTTCCAAAATTGAGCACCAAGAGGGATGATGTCTGCAAGGGGTGCGTATTGGGACAATATGCCAAGGTAGCATATCAAAGAAGCAACAATAGGGCCAAGGGTGTGTTGGATCTAATACACTCAGATATCTGCAGGTCGATGTCCACGAGAGCTCTTAGTGGTGCCGAATTATTTGTCACCTTCATTGATGACCATTCCAGGAAAACCTAGATCTACTTCTTGAAGACTAAGGATGAAGTCTTCAGTCGATTTAAAGAGTTCAAAGCTCTGGTGGAGAATCTGACAGGGAAGCAGATCAAGGTATTGCGATCATATAATGGAGGTGAATACATAGGTAAAGAATTCACCGGGTTCTGTGCAAAGGAAGGCATCAAAAGAGAATGGACAGCTCCATACAATCCGAAACAGAATGGAGTGGCGGAAAGGAAGAACCGGACTATTGTTGAAGCAAACAGAGCTATGTTGCATGACCAAGACATGTCCAAATTCCTATGGGCTGAAGCATGTAATACAACTGTCTACATTCAGAACAGAAATCCTCACACTACACTAGCAAAGATCACGCCAGAAAGTGTCTTCACTAGCAGCAAGCCTGAAGTGAGTCACTTTAGGATCTTCGACAGTACAGCTTACTCTCATATACCTAGTGAGAAGAGGAAGAAGTTGGAGATGACTGTTAAAAGGGGGTATTTAGTAGGATACAGTGAGAATTCAAAGGTTTATCGCATCTACGTCACTGAGAGCAAGAAAGTAGTGGTGCGAAGAGATGTGAAATTTATGGAGGAGAAAGCCTTCAGAAGATCACGAGCACTGCCTTCTGCTACACAGTCAGAGGAAGTGCCTCTGGTCCAGCCCCAGCAACCAGCAGCAGAAAATCCAGTTTCCTCTCCAAGGCATAGTGATCCAAGGGATAGGTCTCATGAGGATTTGCAAGAAGGAGAGCAGGTAAATCCACCCACCACTAGTGGAAGAACAAGCAGGGAACTTCGACAGATTCTAAAGGATGCAGAGGATTTTGTCGGAAATCCCAAGAATGAGAAGAGACAACGTAAGCAGCCTGAGAGGTATCAAGCCTTGGTTGCTCAAGTCGAAGAACCTTCCAGTTTCCGAGAAGCTGCACAACACCAGGTATGGGTTGATGCAATGGTGGAAGAGTACAGTTCCATCATGATAAATGATGTCTAGGAAGTAGTACCCAGACCACAAGAAAGATCTGTTGTAGGATCCAGGTGGATCTACAAGATCAAGCACGCTGTAGATGGCAGCATCAAGAAATTTAAAGCCAGGTTCGTGGCTAAGGGGTATGCTTAGAAGGAAGGAATAGAATATGAAGAAACTTTCGCCCCAGTAGCAAGATACACATCTATCAGATCTGTGATATCCCTTGTTGCGCAGTTGGGATGGGAAATTCACCAGATGGATGTCAAGACGGCATTCTTGAATGGTGTCACAGAAGAAGTGTATATAGAACAACCAAAGGGCTTTGAGACACATGATCAAAGGACTCATGTGTGCAGATTGAAGAAAGCATTGTATGCACTGAAACAAGCTCCCAGAGCCTGGTATGGTCGAATGACAACTCTCTGCAGAAGATGGGATTCGTCAAGAGTGATGCAAATCCCAATCTCTACTATCTAAGAGTAGTCAGTGAGCCATTGATACTGGTATTGTATGTGGATGATCTGTTCTTGACAGGATCATCAAGGCTCATCATAGATTGCAAGAAGAATTTAGCTGAAGAGTTTGACATGAAGGATCTAGGGCAGATGCACTATTTTCTGGGGTTGGAAGCTTGGCAGAAGGATGGAGAGATCTTCCTTGGTCAAGGAAGATAAACTACAGAGATTCTGAAGAGATTTCAGATGGAGGATTGTAGACCCATGACCACTCCAATGATTACCAACTGGGAGAAAATCGACACCTCCAATGATGATGAAGCTGATCCTACATTGTACAGACAGCTCATAGGGTCATTGATGTATCTAGTAAATACGAGGCTAGACATCTGTTATGCTGTTAATACCCTAAGTCAATTCATGGTGGAACCGAAGAGGGCACATTGGGCAGCAGCGAAGCATGTTCTCAGGTACCTTCGAGGAATAGTCGAGCCTGGATTGAAGTACACCCGTGACAATGATGTCAGCCTGAGTGGTTTTACTGATAACAGATTGGGCTAGAAGTTCATTTGATCGGAAGAGTACCAGTGGGTACTGTTTCAGTCTGGGATCAGAAATGACTTCCTGGTGCAGTAGGAAACATAAATCCATGGTAATGAGCTCAGGAGAGGCAGAGTATATGGCAGCTAGCACAGCTTCATGCGAAGCCATATGGCTTAGGAAACTGTTAGTAAATCTACTCAAGGAAAAAATGGAGGCGACCAGCATTTTATGTGATAATCAGAGTTGCATAAAGCTCTATGAAAATTTGGTGTTTCATGATAGGTCGAAACATATTGACATCCGGTGTCACTTCATCAGGGACTGGGTACAACGTGGAGTTGTTCAGCTGCAGTACACTCCAACAAGAGAACAGGGGGTAGACATCCTCACCAAGGCTCTGGGAAAGACAAAGTTTGTCTACTTCAGAGAAAAGATGGGGATGATGAAGAATCCCTTCTAGTAGCGTGAATGGAGGATTCAATATTCAGAGGAAGTTGTACTACAGATGCAGCAGGTGACAGTGGCAGTGTCAAAGGCAACACTACAAGGAACAACAGCGTAGAGGGTTCTTCAGAATCAGAGCAGCATGCAACAGGCATATTGTTGGAACACTTTCCTCGCTAAGAGGGAGTGTTGATTTTTGTAGCACCCGGAAGTGTTCCAAGTCTCAAACTTTGCAAGGAGGCTTGGACAACAGCATTCCAAAGAACCCAGAAACAGTTTGTGGAAATTCCGCTCGGTTTAAGAATTATTAAAATAATTAATTATTTTAATGAAGACCCTAAGTCCAAACATAGGAAAAGGAAATAATTAAAGGGCATTAATAATTCAAAGAGTGAATCTTCTAGAAAACACGAATCAAGTCAAGATTTAATCTCAGCCATTGATTAATATTTTAATCTGGGTCGTTGGTTCTCCAACAATAAGATTATAAAAGAAGACTTGAGGGTCACTTGGAAGACAAGCCGAGCACACACTCAGTACCTGAAGGAGATCCATTCTAATGTAGAATTTGATTTCTGCGGCAGAGTTACAGGGCGAGAAGTTGCAGAAGCAGGAGGAGGTCAAGGGTGATCGAAATCAAGGTCGGAGAGCAATAGTGGGTCACTGAAGGTAGCTTGAGGCTACAGCGCAGAGACCCCACGCAGATTCACGCAGTCTAAATCTGGGATTGCACAGAGAATCACGTAGACTGACACAGGGGATTGCAGGAGCTCATCTGGGTGTCAAATGATTGTCCAAGGAAGCTAGGCATTCAGTTTCAGGTGGTTCAGAATTTATCTGCCAAATATTTCCCTGTAAAGATATCATTTTCTGAAGAAATAATAAAACCCTCATCTGCTGCACCAGTTTTCCCACATTGGGTTTTTCCAGGGACATTTTTCCAAAATAACTGTGTATATGTGACTGATTCTTACGCTTATGTTCTCTATTGTTTATTTCTCTGCATATATAATTGTGAATGTTGCAGTAGTATTTATTTCGATATTTGACGGAATATTTCTGAATAATAACTTATTGAAATAATAAGTAGGAGAAATAAATCTATCACTGCAACTAGTTGAGAATTTTCACAAGCAGTGTAGTGGATCGCAAGAGCACATTTGCATGCGGCTTCACACGTAGATATGCTTTGGGCAGGAAACGAAAGTCAATAGCCTTAAGCACTGCTGAGTCCGAATACACGGCAGCAAGTATGGCCCGTTGTGAAGTCACTTGGTTGCGAAATCTCTTCAGTGAGTTGTTCGAGCACGTGCTAGATGCCACAGTTATCCTTTGTGATAACCAGAGGGGGATTCATTTGTCAGACAATCCCGTGTTCCACGATCGATCCAAGCATGCTGATGTCTGGTACCACTTATCTAGGGTATGGTACAGCGAGGCGTCGTAAGGCTCGATCATATAGGAACTGATGAGCAGGTCGCGAATATTCTCATAGAGCCCTTGGGGAAGGTCATGTTCCTAAACCTTCCATGAGAATCTTGGAATTGTGGAACGACCCTATCTAGAGGGTCTTGTTGGACGATGAGCTCTGGGAGCTCCAAGGGGGCTTTGGGGATAGCTTCTTGGTGCTATAAGCAACCATAGGGTTAGGCTTGCCGAACCTAGTTGGTGCGCTTCCACCCCACCGTAATGATATTGAGTTGGTTTACCTCTCTCTGATCTGTGGCCCATATGCATCCTACCCATGGAGTTTCGAACTCATGGGAAATACCTCTCATTTGGCCAATGAGGTGGGAAATGTGAATAGAGATCATAGCAAGACTGATGGACGCATCGGAGATTGTCGTACTCTCTACGTCTAGGATGGCACGGTCCAACCACTTGATCTGGGATCAAGGATAGTGAGGTTTCGGACCTCCAACTGACTTCGGGTTAGTATATGACTCTCTTGAGTCCTAGTGAGGTTTCTGTTCTAAACTAACAAAGCCCGCAAAGCAAGTTACAGCGGGATGACGCACGATGTTTGGATGACACCGGTGGATGGAGTTCTCCCTAGTTAAGAGGGAGTGTTAATTTTGGACAACTAGGTCCAAACTCCATGATGTGATGCTCAGATGACGATGCCAATATTTTTATTGGGTTCCTCTTTCGAAGAGGTGAAAGATCGATCCAAAGATCATCTTGATTGGATGAGCAAAACATGTATTTTGAATTTATTCCACATGTGCAAGGTCGGCCTATTTTATCCCACATGCATAAGAGTTGTGTCACACACCCCCCAAGATGCCTATATATTGGAGAGACTTGGAGTTCATTATACACACAATATGTGGAGGCATTTTCTTCTCTCTTGATGGTGATGGAGCAGCGTTCCTAGTTTTTTAGGGCTTCTTGGTGCAATGTCTTTGTGGACAATTCTTGATGAGACGTCTTAGGGTTGTGTGACACATGTGGGTAGTTGACCTTATGAAGACTTTGGTAATTGAAGCATCCTACTGATCGCCATAACGAAACCATTCTTTATCTCTATTTTTGGCTTGTCTTCCATCGATCTATTGAATTCAACAGATTTGCTGAGAGGGAAAGATGTCTTCAGGTCCAAAGGCTAGGAAGTGTTAAGATTTTGGGGTGTTGGAGTAGCATCGGATGTGCTCTAGCTCCCAAACTTTGTGGAGGGACTAGAGTACATAAGATCTCCAAGACGCAGAAAGCGTTTGAAGAAATTCCATCACGTTTAAGAGATATTTAATTAATTAATCTTTTTAATTAGGGACCATAAGTCCAAGTTAGGAAAATTAAAAGATTAAAGCTAATTAAATTAAACATGTGATGAGAATGACTTAAGTGACGCGGATCAAGCAGCTTCTAATCTTAGCCATCGATTTGAGATTAGATCACGACTGTTGGTTTTCCAACGAGAAAAGTATAAGAGAAGGGCTTGGTGTCAATTGGAGAACACACACACTAGCAAAGCACTGAAGCTAAGCTGGGAATCTCAATGTGGTTTGCTAAGAATTTTAGAAGTGTTTCAGTTGCAGCGAGGGGCAGTATTGGCAAGGGGGGTGGTCTAGTCCCAGACCAAGAGTACAACAATGGTAGAGAAGGAGCAATCTAAAGCAGCGCAGAGGCAGCAGCTACGCAATCCAGCCGAGAGCCCAGTAGGGGCAACACAGAGGCAGCAGGAGCCCAGGGAGGTTGACTCGGGCCTAGCTAGGGCAGCGCAAGGGTAGGGTAACCCAGTCTAGGGTGACGTAGGCCATTCCTAAGCAGCGCAGAGGCTGACGTAGAGGGCTTTAGATCAGCGTTGGGGTTTCTAGAGGCCAGAAAAGGGCTGATTTCTGTAAATCTCGTTTAAGGGTGTGAATCAGTCACAGTTTTTTGTCTCTTGGATAAAGGTATTGTTGTTGTTTATATGTCTCTGTCGGGTTAACCAGTTTGGTGCCCAGACTTGTTGTACTTAGAATCTGTTCCAAGACTGCTGTAGCAGACGATGGCTCCGATGATGACGTAGCCATAGTGCTCATGAACCACGAAAGTAAGGCGATATTGATATGTACAACAGCTACAGAGTGAAGATACGATCCTTGAGGTGCCCAAATGCTTGGATCACATACAAGCTACAGAGCCTTAAGATGGTAGCTGGACAACTGGAACAGTGGGTGCAAAAGATCACGGATGAATCAGAGGCAGAGGCTGATACGTTGAAGAGGGAGCAATGCAGTGTAGATGCAGCAGCAGCGTAGAGGGAAACAAGGCAGAGGCAGCGCAGAGGAGGACTTCTTACGCAATGCAGAGTTGCAGTAGCACAGTAGCCTCTGGAGGAAACTGCAGAGCAGCAGCCTATGGAGCTGGAGTGATGAGATGCAGCCCAAATGACTTGTCTACAAAGATTGGGTGATGGTCCTTCAGTTGCTTACTCTCAGCAACTGAGTTGCAGTGCAGCAGTTGGCAGTACGATGCAACAATTTGAGAGTGAGCTGCAGTACAGTTGTAGCAGTGACAGTGGGAGAGTCATGGGCAGCAGTACAGAAAGCAGTAGCAACGCAATGATGTAAGGCAGCAGGCCAAGCATCAGCTCAGAGACCAACACCAGCGATCATAGCAGTACTTTGGGGTGAAGTGTATTTCGAGAGCACATTCCTCGCTAAGAGGGAGTGTTGAGATTTTGGGGTGTTGTGGTAGCATCGGATGTGCTCTAGCTCCCAAACTTTGTGGAGGGACTAGAGTACATAAGATCTCCAAGACCCAGAAAGCGTTTGAAGATGTAATATCCCCAATGGGAAATAACCAGTAATACACAGAAATACAACAAACAGATATATAGAACAAAATGCCGGAACCAGAATATGGAACAAATACACATAAAATGCCAGAACACTAAGCCATTTTATTAATCTGAGAATACATGCATATGGGTACAAAGATAATCAGAATGAGTGCACCTATCCTTGCACTAGGCAAGTGGAGACCCTCTCAGAATAAGAAATGGCTGCAATAGAGACTGCGTCCTAGCTGGCTGGAGAAACTGCCGTAGAAAACTGCTGCTGCAATGTACTGGAACTAGGGGCTGATCCCCTCACTGGAATGAGCTGAAAACTGGAAGGCTAGCTGAACTCAACCCTCCGGACAAAACCCAGAAATCGTGAAGCAAATGCTCCACCTCCGAAAATGCACCAAATAAACCCTCTCCAGAGGAAACGCTGCCTCTCCCAGTGACAGCGCAGAAGCCCAAGAAAACGCTGGGAAAAAAAGGGCTGAATCCACCTGCAAATCCTCCGGATGAAATAGCAAAACTCCTCAGGGCTGGAAAACGCTGAAATCACTGCCAAATCCCCACACAACAACCCTGCTCAACAAAACTGCGTCCTCCCTAGCTGGGACTGCGTCCTCTCTCCTAGACTGCGCAGTCACAAAAAGGGGCAACTCCTCTGCAAAACGTCCACCAAAAAACCACTGCAAATCACCACTGAAACTGAAGGAAAAACCTTGCTCGAGCAGGCACTCGAAGTCCCCCGGAGCCAAGGGTGAGATCTCCGACCGGAGACACTCAGTTCGCACTAAACAGTGCTGCAGACCGACTACACAACCGCCGTGCTGAAGTAGACAGAAGTCTAGCTCTCAATATCAATATCATATCAACAACGCCAAATGGAGTGAAACCCCCACCTTTTATAGTGCTAGCTCCCTCAAAACCCTAACTGCGTCCTTGAGTTCCTCCTTGACCTGTGCAGTTACCTTAGGAGTTTACGTGAGGCCTCTCTCATGTGTGTGTGGACCCCCCAAGGCTTTCCCCTTTAAGTTACAACGTTGCCTCTACTAGGGAAACACTTTATTTTATTTAAGTGAGTTAGACCCCTTTTCTCACTTTTATTTATTTATTAACTATAGTCGGCAAAACTATACAAAAATCAAATATTCCAATTAGCGGTGCTAATTAGGAATATTACAGTCTCCCCCGACAAAACGTTGCTTGTCCTCAAGCAACTGAAGTGATGGATGCTGTAAATTCTGCTCGCTTTCCCAAGTGGCATCCTCATCCGGCAAAAATTGCTTGTTCTCAAGCAATGCTTGAACAAGCCTACTCTCTAGCTGATGCTCCCCACCGATACTGCAAAATGTGCCTGGGTCCCACTAAAACCTCTCTGTCTCCTGCATCACCCTGATACGAAGGGATATCTCAATGCCAGGATCCCAAACTGGCCCCTCACGGTACCAGCCAACCAATAGTCCTCCCGGATCCCATCGCCACTGTGGCCAATAATCGCACAAGTCCCACGGCTCGGACTGTGCACTGCCTCTGGCTATGACCAATGCTCTAAGAGGTGAAGACCACCAACAAGCATCAATGCTCTCGGGCTCCTGCTGCGTTGTACCTGTAGCTACATATGCTGCCCCTCCAACTGCATACCAACTCATCACCTCTCTCCAATCCACGTCATGACTCAATCCCATGTTGATCCTGCTCTCCTGAAATTGGGAAGGAGTCCTGAAGTAACGACAACTGGTGCCCTCCTGCCGACTGGGATCTGTAACATCTACTATGTCCAAGGGCCCCTGCTCTACTGTGCTCTCTACGAAGAATACCATACCATCAAGAGGGTACCAACTCATGATCACCCGCCAGTCCATCCTAGAAGAAGAATCTGATGTAGCAACAACAACGGTATATGGAACATGCCTGGGATGTTGCCGCCAGTCTGTAATCAACTCCCACTGCGCTACCCTGTCTGTCAATGGAAGCTGCCTGTAGAAGGAAGCCCCTCTCTCTATAATGGGCAAAAGTGAGCAAGGTATGCTACAAGCTCCATCGATGTACTCCTGGAGAGTGCTACCCACTAAAAACGCTGCAGCTCTGCTGGCTGCGAGTACATCTATCTGTGCCTCATCCCAGTGTCGACCCAAAGATGGATGCTCCAACATATCCAACAGCTCCTGCTGTCTACTAGTCCCCTGCAAAACAATCCCATCAACCTCCAACACCTCCAGAGGATATGGATCTGCAACAGCTGTCACCGTACTCGATGTCAATGCAGCCGACTGCTCCTCCTCAATGGCCGACCCCGCGGTTAGCTGCATATCCACCACAGACTCGATGTGAGTGCCCATCTGGCTCTCTCTCAAAGGAATATCATGCCTGATGTGAGTAGTGCCCTCCTCTGTCGACTCAGGCTCCATCACCTACTGCTCTAGCTGAATTGTCACAAGCGACTCTTCACCCAGATTCTCTCTCGCAGAGTCCCATGATTGCTCACCCTGGACACTAGAATATAGCTCCAGTCTACTGTCACCATCCATGCATGACTGCCCTCGCTCCCCAGAAGCGACCTCAACTGATCCTATGGACTCATGTGAAAAGGAGTCCTCACCCTGGCATACAGAAGGAATGCCCTCCTGTTCTACCTCCGCCATCTCATCTACATCGAACATGCCATCCATGCTCTCGACAAAGTGTCGATATAGTGTCTGGAGCCCAGACACATACTGGGATACTACCTCTGCTGTACCCCGTATCCTCTGCTCATGCATGATCTCAACATGCCCTGAGGGAAAAATGATGCATGTCTCCCTCATGACCTGCTCCCCAAGCGTAGGCTCAGTGATGACTGATGCACCACCTCTGCAACGGATCATCTCATCCCCCAACCTGTGGCTGTCAACTAGCACACCAACCCAGTGCCACTGCTGAGAAGTCTCTCGTCTAGTGTACTGAGTGTCATCCAAATATCTTGGGTGAACCTCGCATACCCTGCTGCTCACACCCAAAGTGCCAAAGATCGAAAACATAATCAACTGTACCTGTGAGTGATGTTGAAGCGAGTCAGGTGTGTGAGTCCCCACAGATACTGCCAAGTATCGCTCCTCTGTCTCTCCATCGATCCTGGGTGAAATACCCCCAAAGGTAAGCCCAGTGTCCCTGTCCATGAGTCTCTCTGGAAGCAATGCTCTAAGACCCTGCTGTGCAGCACCGTATGCCCTCGCATACCACTGATCATCCATATACTCCTCAACATGCCACTGCACACTGAGGCATACCTCGGTATGCTGCTGGATACCATGTGCTACTGCTGTAAGACCCTGTACCGTCTCGTGCCCTGACTGTGTCCAAGCATCGGTCACTCTCCGCATGCTCTCAATGTGATGTAGGATACTCCTACTCCACAATGCAGTCCCACACACTATGGTACACCACCATGCTACTCCATGTCCACCGGCAATCCACCGCTCAATGCTAGAGGCTCCCACACATCCCTGGATGTGATGTCCTAGAGCTGTGCCTCTACATGTCCGACTACTACCAATCGGTAACATCGTCTCCACCGTCGCATCACTATACCTGCCGACGAAAGGATCATCACTCCAAATACTCCTCAAGGGGTCCGAGAAGTGAATCTCCCTGTGTGTCAGTAGTGTTACCACCACTGCTCGGCTCTGCTGCGTCCTCTGTGCCCCACACAAAGGTGAAGAATCCTTGGCCCCATACAAGGTGCCATCTAGTGGCCTGCCAATGCCACCTCCTCCGACAAGCTCCTACCAAGGTGTGCTGACCACCCCGTGATCCCGTGTATGAATGTCATGCCAAGACAACCTAGGGAGTCTGCCCATAAACTGGTTGGCCACTGGAGCTGACCGAAACTGCACATGCTCTACTACTAGGCCAACTGTACTCTCCAAGACATAGTCAGCTGACCTGCCTGGGAAACGATAGGTGATCCCACCTGGATCCCAATGCCACTCTGGGGTTCCTGTATTCCCCATGCATAGAAACTCCTGCTGAGCTACACTCGGATCCATCACTATCTCCATAGCCCGCTCCACCGAGTACCAACTCAAAATCTCTCGCCAACCAACCTCAACATGTGGATGCTGTATCCTGTGCAACTCTGATTGTCTCATACCTCTATCCAAGTCAACATATGAGATCTGACTAGGTGGCTCTGCCTCTCTCTCTCCAATGGGAAGAGATGACCCAACAACACTGCTAGTCCCATCCATGCATGCCTGAAGGGGAATGATCTGACGCTCCAACTTGCCCTCTGATTGTACCATCAGTAGGGAATCCAGTTGTTCCCCAATGCGGACCAACTTGGCCGCCGACTTGGCACAAGTCGCTCTCATACCCTCCAGCTCCTGGTCCTGTAACAAAATGGTCTCCCGTACTGACGTGGCCTCCTCTCTCAAAACTCGAAGGTCCGTCCAAAGCCGATGATACCGCTGTCTGCGACCATCATCCAATACCTCTGTACCTGCTAGTGCCTCATCGAAGGTGGGTACATCTCCTGACACTGCACCCATCTGTGTGCTGCTACCACCCGAAGACTCGGACACGACTCCGGTCATCACCTCAATGGATGGCTCTACTGAGGTAGGCTCTACCTTCTCCACTACCACATCAACCGACATGGCCAAGGAGGTCTCCAATGAGGGTGAATCCTGTGTCACACTAGGTGTAACCTCGGACTCCTTGCAACCCTGTGTTCCCTCATCCTCCAAGTGCGAGGTAACCATTTTAATGGTTTCCCTCTCCGATACTCGGTCAAGCTGGAAAGAGGTATCCAACTTGTCCACCCAAGCTTTTTCTGAGCGCCTGGATGACCCGTCAAATGTCAGTAGATGGAATCTGTCCACTGTGCGCTGTAAGCCCCTATCATGTGAGTGCTTGTTCCCTCTGTGAAAGTTGTGAGGTCTACGCTGGAGCTGAGCATAATCTCTGCTAGCTGTGCGGTGGTAGTCTCCACCATGATGATGCCGGTGCCCCCAGTGATGATCACGGGTTCTAATGCCATACATGACCCGGAGATAGTCTCTGAATGAGAGAGCCTTCATGAACTCCTGCCCGTATGCCTGGTACTCTGCAAAAATGTCAGCTATGTGGCACTGCTCCGGCTCTCGCTGTGCTCCTGCCCCTATGTCTTCATCCAGAAAAGTGGGCATGGTAGGACGCGTGGGTGTACGTGATGCTATATGCTGAGTGGCATCATGCTCCGGCAAATGGTGGGATGTGCACGATCCCTCACCAATCCGAAATCCCCTTAGGGTTTCCCGCTGCCTAACCTCCAACAAGAAGAGTCTCTCGTGACACTTCGTATGTATTGGAATGTTTTTCAAATTTCCTTCATCACCATCAGTATTGGTAATTTTCTGCCATAGGTGCCTATGCTTCCTCGCAAATCGCACTACCGTCGCAAAACCACACGGTACCGCTAACTTCGACCTTCCGATTTACACACTGGAAACTGCTCAGAAAATTCTATGAATTTGGGAAGGTGATCCTTGCCCAAAACCCAGAAAAACCCAGAAATGGTTTCTTCGAATTCCAACCTTCAAAAATTGACCCTTTATATTTTGGCCCTTTTTTTCAATTTCGTTTTTGGTATCGTAATCGCGTTATTGCTCAAAATTTCAAGAACTCGTATGATCATAGTCCATAGTTGAGTTGCAACTATGTGCTCTGATACCACTGTAATATCCCCAATGGGAAATAAACAGTAATACACAGAAATACAACAAACAGATATATCAAACAAAATGCCGGAACCAGAATATGGAACAAATACACATAAAATGCCAGAACACTAAGCCATTTTATTAATCTGAGAATACATGCATATGGGTACAAATATAATCAGAATGAGTGCACCTATCCTTGCCCTTGGCAAGTGGGGACCCTCTCAGAATAAGAAATGGCTGCAATAGAGACTGCGTCCTAGCTGGCTGGAGAAACTGTCGTAGAAAACTGCTGCTGCAATGTACTGGAACTAGGGGCTGATCCCCTCACCGGAATGAGCTGAAAACTGGAAGGCTAGTTGATCTCAACCCTCCGAACAAAACCCAGAAATCGTGAAGCAAATGCTCCACCCCCGAAAATCCACCAAATAAACCCCCCTCCAGAGGAAACACTGTCTCTCTCAAGAACAGTGCAGGAGCCCAAGAAAACGCTGGGGAAAAGGGGCTGAATCCTCCTGCAAAACCTTCGGATGGAATAGCAATCTCCTCAAGGCTGGAAAACGCTGAAACCACTGCCAAATAACCACCCAACAAAGCTGCTCAACAGAGACTGCATCCTCCCCAACAGAAACTGTGTCCTCTCTCCTAGACTGCGCAGTCACTCAAAAGGGCAGCTCCTCTGCAAAACGTCCACCAGAAAACCACTGCAAATCACCAACTGGAACTGAAGGAAAAACCTTGCTCGAGCAGGCACTCGAAGTCCCCCGGAGCCAAGGGCGAGATCTCCGACCGGAGACACTCAGTTTGCACTAAACAGTGCTGCCGATCGACTAAACAACCGGCGTGCTGGAGTAGACAGAAGTCTAGCTCTCAATATCAATAACATATCAATAATGCCAAATGGAGTGAAACCCCCACCTTTTATAGTGCTAGCTCCCTCAAAACCCTAACTGCGTCCTTGAGTTCCTCCTTGACCTGCGCAGTTACCTTAGGAGTTTACGTGAGGCCTCTCTCATGTGTGTGTGGACCCCCCAAGGCTTTCCCCTTTAAGTTACAACGTTGCCTCTACTAGGGAAACACTTTAATTTATTTAAGTGAGTTAGACCCCTTTTCTCACTTTTATTTATTTATTAACTATAGTCGGCAAAACTATACAAAAATCAAAAATTCCAATTAGCGGTGCTAATTAGGAATATTACAGAAGAAATTCCATCAGGTTTAAGAGATATTTAATTAATTAATCTTTTTAATTAAGGACCCTAAGTCTAACTTAGGAAAATTAAAATATTAAAGTTAATTAAATTAAACATGTGATGAGAATGACCTAAGTGATGCGGATCAAGCAACTTCTAATCTTAGCCGTCGATTTGAGATCAGATCACGACCATTGGTTTTCCAACGAGAAAAGTATAAGAGAAGGGTTTGGGGTCAGTTGGAGAACACAGACACTAGTAGAGCACTGAAGCTAAGCTGAGATTCTAGGGCGTGGTTTGCTAAGAATTTCAAAAGTGTTTCAGCTGCAGCGAGAGGCAATAATGGCAAGGGGGATGGTCTAGTCCCAGGCCAAGAGTACAACGAGGGCAGAGAAGGAGCAATCCAGAGCAGCGCAGAGGCAGCAGCTACGTAGTCCAGCTCAGAGCCCAACAGGGGCAACGCAGAGGCAGCAAGAGGTCAGGGGAGTTGACGCAGGCCCAGCTAGGGCAACGCAGGGGCAGCGTAACCCAGGCTAGGGTGACGCAAGCCCTTCCTAAGCAGCGTAGAGGCTGACACATGCCAAGCAGGCTAACATAGAGGGCTTCAGAGCAATGTTGGGGTTTCTAGAGGCCGAAAAATGGCTGAGTTCTGTAAATCCCGTTTGAGGGTGTGAATTAGTCATAGTTTTCTGTCTCTTGGATAGAGGTATTGTTGTCGTTTATATTTCTCTGTCGGGTTAACCAGTTTGGTGCCCAAATTTGTTGTTCTTAGAATCTGCATAATAATAAAAACCCTCTAGAAGCTAGCAGCACTGGTTTTCCCATATTGGGTTTTTCCGGGGACATTTGTCCAGAAAATCCTTGTGTGTCACTTTGTCTTTGAGCATGTTATTCAATACTTGATCTGTATATGTAGGCTGTTAAATTTATTTACTTCGATGTTAATGCTGCACTTTTTGGATTAATAACTTATGTCAGTAGGAGAAGTAAATCAAGATTTAACAGTAGGATTTATGTTTAGTAAATTTAGAAATTTTCATAGGAAGGAGTCCCAGAGTGTCGGAGAAGAGTTTTCCCACCCAGCAAAAGGCAGAACGACTTCATCAGAGACCAATCAAAGGCTTGACATCAAGCAGACTACACATTGCAGCGCAGAGGCTAATGCAAAGGGTTAGAGGGACGAGTTTTCTAAAGGAAAGTTGTGTCGTGGTTTTCCTGTGGGGTGTGTTGAGAATTCGAAGGGGCAGTGATTAATTCAAATTCTCTTCTTGATAATTACTTGTGAGCTTACTTATTTTACTTCATTTTCTTCTTAGCTTATTATGTCTTTCATCAAGTCAATTACCAAAAACACAAGAGACACAAATTTAGGCTCTTGGAGCTAGGGCCTAAACCTCTCCCTCTTGGAGAGGAAAACCCGCAAGAAATTCTTCTTATATACTTTCAAATGACAAGTACCATGACCATGACTCAGACCCTTGACCCTTGTATGCCTCCAAGACCTTGTCTCTGCTTATTCCTTGACTTCTTAAGTTGATTCTTCTTTTCAGCACTGTTCTGCACCAGCCTTAGAGAGGTCGGTCTCTAGTTATTGGTTTCTTCTTTAACTTAGATCCTTCTTGACTTCTAGATTTATACTCAAGATAGTGATATATACTTTTGTACCAATCCTTTGTACTGGTCTTCTAACACACTGTATAGATATCCTTTTATAGCATTGTCCCTTCTTGCACTTATTGCAACCCTTTAACACAATTCTATAACCGCACTTCAATACACCCTAACATAAGTCATATATCTATTGAGATTTTTGAGTATCAGATGTGCTCTAGCTCCAAAATTTTGTGGAGAAGCTGGATTACATGATATCTCCAAGACCCCGAAAGTGTTGGAGAATTTCTATCTGGTTTGATAGTTATTCAAATAAGTAATCTTTTTAATTAAGGACCCTAAGTCTAACTTAGGATAATTAAAAGATTGAAGTGAATTAAATTAAACATGTGATGAGAATGTTCTAAGTGACGTGGATCAAGCATCTTCTAATATTAGCCGTTGATTAGAGATTAGATCACGACCGTTGGTTTTCCAACGAGACAAGTATAAGAGAAGGGCTTGGAGTCAATTGGAAAATATACACATTGGCAAAGCACAAAAGCTAGGTCAAAATTTTAGGGCGAGGTTTGCTAAGAATTTCAAAGTGAGTTTGCAGTGCAGTGAGGGGCAAATATTGGCAAGGGATGATTTGATCTGAGGCCAAGAATACAACAACAACAGAGAGGCAATGCACCAAGTAGTGCAGAGGCTAGCGAGAGATACGTAGTTCAGCCAAAGCCACGCAAAAGGCAGCGCAGAGGCAATAGCAACCCTTTAGCGATGAAGCAGGCCCAGTTAGGGGCAGCGTAAGCCCAGAAAGGCTAATGCAAGCCCATCCAGGGCAACGTAGAGGCTGACACAGGCCAGAGACGCTGACGAAGAGGGCTGAGGGACAACACTGGGGTTTTTGGTGGGCCAGAAAGGGCTCGAGTTTTGTAAATCCCATTTGAGGGTGTGAATAAGCCATATTTTCTGTCTCCGAGTGAAAGAGGTACTACTACAGTCTAATTTATCTGTAGGGAAAACCATTTTAGTGCCCAGATATTGTTGTATTTAGATTCTGCTTAATAATAAAACGCTCTAGAGCTAGTTGCATCAGTTTTCCTGCATTGGGTTTTTCCGGGGACATTTGTCCAAAAAGTATGTCACTTTGTCATGTGTGTGTAATGTTCAGTAAACGATTTGTAAATGTGTAGGCTGCAGTTGTGTTTACTTTGTTGTTTTTACTAAATAATTCAGAAAATTAACTTGAAATTTAAATCAAGTAGGAAAAGTAAATCAAGGCACTACAGTAGGATTTATGTTTAGAAGTTTTCACATGCTATCAGAGCATTGCAGATCAAGCTAAATCACCAGCAAAACGACTGAAGAATTTTTTGCTGCAGAGAAGGCAGCTGAAGTAGCAGAGTTCCAGAGAGGGCAGCACAACACCAGGAGGATGTAGTCCCAGTAGAGGCCATGCAGGGGCTGACGCAGTCCCAGTTGAGTGACGCAAAGGCAGCGCAGAGCCTTGTAGAATGACGTAGTAGCAGCTTGTGCTGCGCTGAGCCAGTCTACTCACGCAAAGGCCAGCCATAGGGACGCAGTCCAGTTTTGAGGTTGTTGTGCAGATTTGTCATGGTTCGGAAGCGGAGATTCAGATCTTCGGAATTTGCTGGTGTGGCATAAGTTTTTTCGGTGCAAAACATTGCCTAGCTAAGTGGACAAAGAGTGGGAGGAGAACAGTCGCCCGACGAATTTTTGCCAAAGAAATATGAGGATCGATCAGGAGGGTGATCGAAGAGGGCTGATTCAAGAAATTTGACAGATTTTCGAGAGAAATCAGTTGTCAGAGGGAGCAGTTACTATAGAGGGTGCCTTTCGCCGAGGACCCTAGATCCAAGCTTCTGTTGAGAGTAGCAACAACAACAGGGAGAGGAGCATATGTTCCGACAAATTGTTTTGAGCTAGATGGCGCCGTACGGGTTGCGTGATCAGAATAGGTTGGACGACTCGTCCAACTTTGCTATTTGGAAGGCCAGAATCCTGACGGTCTTAGAGGCATACGAACTTCTGGAACATGCAGAGAACATCTTGGCTACACCAACTGACACTACTCTTCTCGCGAAGCATAATGAAGCGGATGAGCATGATAAGCGCTTTATCATGGACAGGGTCAAGGATCATGTGGCCCCACAAATTGCCGAGAAGAAGATGACTAATGCTATGTGGACAACTTTGACCACAATGAATCAAGGAAAATTCGTCCAGAAGAAGATGCTTCTGGAGAACCAGATGAGGTTGTTGGTGATGAATAATGGGGAGGAAATCGATCCTTTCCTCTTCAGGTTGGGATCATCTGATTTCCATGGGGGTTAAAGTGGAGGATGATGTCATGGTGAGGACTGCTCTAAATGTAGTCTTAGATGAATGGAAAAATTTTGTCCAAAGCATCTTGGGCAGACAGGACCTTCCAGGCTGGGACGACATGTGGGCTATCCTCCGACAAGAGGAAATCCTCCAGATGACCAAGAGACAAAACAACATCGGATCCAAGAAAGTGAAGGAGGAGGAAGATGAAGATGAAGCCCTTGCATCCAAGAAGCAGCAAGGGAAGAAGAAGAGGGATCTATCCAAGATCCGATGCTTTAGGTGTGGTGAACTTGGACACTTCGCCATCACTTGTCCTCTAAGGAAGAAGGACGAGGAAGTTGATTCCAAGGCTGCGGCAGCTAAAGAAGACGATGGCTCTGATGATGTAGCCATGAGTTTTCATGAACCTCGAGAGAAGAGGTGGGGTTATATTGATCTGTAGAGCAGCTACAGATGGAAAGGCAAGATCCTTGAGGTGCCCAACTCTTGGATCACATACGAGCTACGGGAGCCTTAAGACAGTAGCGGGACAAGTGGATGAGTGGGCGCAAGAGATCACAATGAAGTGGAGGGCAGTGTTGGGATGCTGTAGATGGGAGCAACGCAGTGCAGAGGCAGCAACAGTGTAGAAGCAACAACACAAAGGGGTTGATGGGACTTCAGCAACACAGAGGGGCCAGTGCTTACGTAGTGCAGAGCTGCAGCAACACAATGGCTTCAGGGAGACAACGCAGCACAGCAGCCAAGGGAGCTTCAGTGATCAGATGCAGACCCAACTGACTTGTCTGTCAGTGATTCAGCAAGGGTCCTTCAGTTGCTTACTTCTCAGCAATTGAGTTGCAGTGCAACAATTAGCAGTGGCAGTGCTATGTGTAGCATGATGCAACAAATTGAGAGCGAGTTGCAGTACAGATGTAACAGTGTCAGTGGCAGTGACATGGGCAGCAGTACAGAGAGCAGCAGCAGCACAGTGATGGAGGGTAGCAAGCCAAGCATCAGCTCGGGGACCGATGCCAGAGATCAGGGCAATGCTTCAGTGTGGAAGTATTGCTAAAGCACACTCCTCGCTAAGAGAGAGTGTTGAGATTTTGGGGTAGCATCGGATGTGCTCTAGCTCCGAAATTTTGTGGAGGAGCTGGAGTACATGAGATCTCCAAGACCCAGAAAGCATTTGGAGACATTCCATCTGGTTTGATAGTTATTCAAATAATTAATCTTTTTAATTAAGGACCCTACGTCTAACTTAGGAAAATTAAAAGATTTAAGTGAATTAAAATAAACATGTGATGAAAATGTTCTAAGTGACGTGGATCAAGCAGCTTCTAATCTTAGTCGTTGATTAGAGAATAGATCACGGTCGTTGGTTTGCCAATGAGAAAAGTATAAGAGAAGGGCTTGGGGTCAGTTGGAGAGTATACAAATTGGTAGAGAACTGGAGCTAAGTCGAAATTCTAGGCCAGGGTTTGCCAAGAATTTCAAAGCGAGTTTGCAGTGCAGTAAGGGGCAGAGATTGGCAAGGGATGATCTGATCCGAGGCCAAGAATACAATAACGGCTGAGAGGCAGTGTACCAGGAAGCGTAGAGGCCAGCAACAGATACGCAGTTCAGCTAGAGCCACGCAAAAGGCAACGCAGAGGCAGTAGCAACCCTTTAGGGGTGATGCAGACCCAGTTAGGGCAGCGCAGGGGCAACATAAGTCCAGAAAGGCTAATGCAGGCCCATCCAGGGTAGTGCAAAGGCTGACACAGGCAGGCCTAGTTAGGGCAGCATAAGTCCAGAAAGGCTAATGCAGGTGCATCCAGGGCAGTGCAAAGGCTAACGCAAGCCAGAGAGGCTGACGCGGAGGGTCGAGGGACAACGTTGGGGTTTCTGGTAGGCCAGAAAGGGCTCGAGTTCTGTAAATCCCATTTGAGTGTGCGAATCAGCCATATTTTCTGTCTCTGAGTGAAAGAGGTACTACTGCCATGTAATTTCTTTGTAGGGCGAACCATTTTGGTGCCTAGATATTGTTGTATTCAGATTCTGCATAACAATAAAACCCTCTAGAGCTAGCTGCACTGGTTTTCCCGCATTGGGTTTTTCCGAGGACATTTGTCCGAAACATCTATCACTTTTTCATGTGTGCGTAATGTTCAGTAAATGATCTATAAATGTGTAGGCTGCAGTTGTGTTTACTTTGACAATTTTACTGAATAATTCAGAAAAATAACTTGAAATTTAAATCAAGGAAAAGTATATCAAGACATTGCAGTAGGATTTCTGTTTAGAAATTTTCACAATATCTGCACTTCAGTGTACCTTAACACAGTTAGGTATCTGCACTTTAATCCAGCTCTTCCACCATCTTTATTATGCACCTTGATACAATCTCTTTCTTCACTTGAACACAGTCTTACCTAGTACTTATTGCAGATAAGTATGATCACAGAAATCTCAGACTTGACCAAGGATATATCTTCAAATAGAACACAAAAATATATATCCTTTCTCGCACTTCTTTAGTGTCCTGTAACTCGCACTAAATCACAGAATCCTTGACCAAAAATCTGAGTCAAACTGAAATCGCAGGTTCCTTTAAATAGTTGAACCTACCTGTAAATAAGCCGGCCTGTTCTTTGACTTTGAGGCCGACTTGTACAGAGAATTTTCTAGCAAGATAAAGGTTGACTTGATAGGTTCTCCAGCACTGATCTTGATCATCATTTGTGTGCAATCTTCAAGGCTTATGTGACAAAGTCTGGAGGCATACAAGTGACTAGACTCTTCATAAACATGACTCTTTAATTAATACAATTTATGACCAAAAAACATATCCCTAATAGACATCAAGAAAAAGTCTATTGACCTATAATAAAACCTTGCTCATGAAACCCATGAGGCAAGCATACCAAAAATATATATTATTATCTTTGTCTTCTTTACATAAATACATAATTACATAGTCAATATGAAGACCAATCATAGTTACACTTTTCAACACTCCCTCTTAACTAGGGAGGTATTCATACAAGTACATGGTCACTTTCAAACTGAAGAATCTCAGAAGAAGAATCGAATTGATAATCACATATGTATAGCATCATATCAACCAGCGTTTTCCTAGTGCAAGACAAGCATACCAAAAATATATATTATTATCTTTGTTTTCTTCTTTACATAAATACATAATTACATAGTCAATATGAAGACCAATCATAGTTACACTTTTCAACACTCCCTCTTAACTAGGGAGGTATTCATACACATGGTCACTTTCAAACTGAAGAAACTCATAAGAAGAATCGAATTGATAATCACATATGTATAGCATCATATCAACCAGCATTTTCCTAGTGCAAGGCCTTGACTAACAGCCGTATCTCTCAACGAGACACTGGGCTACAATGTTGGGGAGAAACATGACTTATAGACACCATAGTCATTGTCTCTCCAAGGTAGATACTCCACCCAGGTGTTCTCAGCCTTCTTGGACCATTCCTCTCTTGGGTAGCCAGCGTTCAAAGAATATCGGTCCTCGATTACTCTTATCTTGAATGCCCTATCACATTCTCAAAGAGTATCGAAAGCCAAATGATTACCCAATCCTCCATTCTGTCTTCTAGGTGAAGACCAGAATGATGTGTCTATCCATTCTGTCCACATGGCCTTCACTAAGACTTATGATTGTTAGTCCTGGTCTAGTGCATGCCACATGTATTAGAGAATCATATATATCACTCCCTCTCAACTCATGAAGGACTTACTTCAAGTTTCTTCCAAGCAAGAAAGTTACCACCAGGCTCCCTCTCAACCAGGGACCTATAGCAACAATGGTGAGATACCCAGTTGCTCATGAGGAATTCCTCCCCTTGATGTCATGTATTTCGATATTGAGGAATCTTCAACTTTTGGCTTCATAGGGCACAGATCATCCATAAATTTCATCCATGAGTCATGTCATCAACCTGAAAGTGATTCATCAGTCCTTCTCATCTGGTCTACCTTCATGCCATGTCGCTTTCCTCCCAAGGATCTTACATCCTTCCATATGATTGGCAACCCTACATAAACTCATCTAGATAAACATATACATAAGAACTTTTTAAATCATAAGTTACCTTAGTGATGATCTTACACCATGACATCTTCATGAAGGCTTTGGTATCCTCTATTTAGATTAACACATCTCCTAAAGATATGTATTGTCAAGGGTCTTCTTCTTTACAATACTTCTATCAGAGTCCACATCTCTTTCCAGAAGATCTCATAGTCACATTGTCTTGGCTTCCGGAGGATAACCGCCTCTTCACATGGTTGCACTTCATGATCTCTTCCATTCTTTCTCCACATAGCTTCATCCCAGGAACTTCCAGTTTTATGTTCCTTGTTTGCATACAACCACCTCATATTCCATATGAGGACATATTGAATTTCATTTGTTGGTGACAACTTGTGCACTAGAAGAGGTCTTCCTTCCATAGATTATATAAGTTCATCACCTGCAACCACATGACATGACTTCACAGCATCCAGAGTCAACATATAAATATATGTACCTCATATTTTTCCCTTTGAGACATCCTGTAGCAATTTTACTAGAATGAAGAACTTCATTCTCTTGACCTGCTTCATCAATATGTCACCATATCCTAATCCCAGAATTTTGTAACATAAAATTCTCGATGAAACCTTTTTCTTTCTTTCTAACCAGTGAATCCATAGAGAACTCCATTAGAAAATGTCAACACCGGTTTCCATATTGATTATTGAATGATGACCCTTGATCTTGATGACTGCCTTCCATCAATGTTGTCTATCAGTAAGGCTTCCAGGAGCTACTTCTTCAAGTGCTCCTCTCATGCTTCTATCATGATGATTTTAATATACATTGCTTCCTATCATACTATTTTACAACCAACAGAAATCACTTAAAGAGAAAGATGATATCAATCACAATAGAGATCTTTCACTTCTTCTTTCTTAGATTTCTTTGTATCAGGTTCTTCCCTTACATCTGTGACATGGGCTTCTTCCTTTTTCCTCGTCCTTTCCAGATTTAGGACAATCCCTTTTATAAAGCCCAAGTTCATTACATCGAAAGCATCGTACTTTGTCCATATTTCTTCTTTTATTCTGAGGACCAAATTTTCCGAATCTTCCTTTCTTCTTGGACATGGCTGCAAAGGCTTGATTCCCTTCACTTGATCCTGCATCAGATTTGGCTTTCAATCTTGTTTCCTATATTTTACATAGAGACCATAGATCGTGTTATGGTGTTGCTTCTTTCTTCCCGTATAAGCTTGAAGTGAATTTTCCCCATTCTTCCTGTAGAGCATTCAGCACCACTGTGGTCATTTCATTATCAGAGATTACTTCTCCCAATTCCTGCAGTTGGTCTCTTATTTCAGAAATCCTCATAAAATATGAAGTGATTCCTTCCTCTCTTGATAATTTCATCTTGTATAGTTCTTGTCTCAAAGAGATTGCTTCTCCCGCAGTACCCACAAAGAATAGCTCCACCAATTTCTCATTTATTTCTTTTGCAATTTTCAATTTTGATACATAGGGTATGAGTGAGTGCTTAATGGATTCTATGAGAATCCTCTGGGCTCTGATTTCTCCTTTCATGTATTTGGCATGAGTTGGAGCATCTTATTTTGAGGGTTGAATTGTAGATCCTTCGATGTATCCCATAACATCGTCTTTAATTAGATTCAAATATGTCCTCTTCTTCCATGCACTAAAGTTTTGATGACCCAACCAATTTGTTGCTCTCTTTGCAATAAGTCATTTTGACAGATTTAGATAAGGTCATAGATACTTACTTGAGTAGAGTGACTTCCTCCTTCTAGTAGCTTCCTTGATGATGATGAAGATGAAGTCAGGAGCTTCCTCTTAGATTGAATTCTCCAATGTATGTGTTCTTGAATCCTTGATGATAAAGGATGTCTTCCAAAAAGATGATGTCTCTTCCAACAATGTCTTGACTCTTGAATATAAATCTTTGATGGCAAAGATTATCTTCTTGATTAGTGGATCGTTTGAAGAATCTTCCTTTCAAACTGATCTAACCTTTTAACCCAAACTTTCATCTCTGCTTCCTTGAGTGTCTTCTTGTCAAGTAGCCCTTGTGTTCAGCAACTTAGCTCTGATACCATGTTGAGAATTTGGAGGGGCGGCGATTAATTCAAATTCTCTTCCTAATAATTACTTGTGAGCTTACTTCTTTTACTTATATCATTTTCTTCTTGGCTTATTATGTCTTTCATCAAGTCAATTACCAAAAACACAAGCGACACAAATTTAGGCTCTTCGAGCCAAGGCCAAAGCCTCTCCCTCTTGGAGAGGAAAAACCTGCAAGAAATTCTTCTTATAGACTTCAGATGACAAGTACAATGACCATGACTCAGACCCTTGACCCTTGTATGACTCGAAGACCTTGTCTCTGCTTATTCCTTGACTTCTTGAGCCGATCCTTCTTTTCTGCACCGTCTTGCACTGTTATGCACTAGCCTTAGAGAGCATGGTCTCTAGTCCTTGGTTTCTTCTTTAACTTGGATCCTTCTTGACTTCTATATTTAACTTCGATATATACTTCTATACCAATCCTTTATATGCAGCCCTAGACTGGTCTTATAACACACTATATAGATATCCTTTTATAGCATTGTCCCTTCTTGAACTTATTGCAACCCTTTAACACAATTATATAACCGCACTGCAATACATGAGATTTCCATAACCCAGAAATCGTTTCTGAAAAATCCACCTAGAAGTCACTTAATTAGAGTATTAACCATTTTTTTAATGTTTCCTAAGTCTAAACTTAGGAAAACAAGTTAATTAATCAATATTAATTAATTCAAGAAGAGTGTCATCTAGAAACTCACACGGATCGATCCAGAAATGATCCTAGCCATCGATTATGTTTTAATCTTGGTCGTTGATGCTCCAACAGAGGATTGTTGATTTATGGTAGCATCAGATGTGCTCTAACCTTGTAATTTTGTATATAGGCTAGGACACATGTATTCCATAAAACCTAGAAATGATTTTGGAAAATTCCAGTTAGAGATGGTTTAATTAAAATAATTAATCGCTTTTTAATGTTTTCCTAAGTCTAAACTTAGGGAAACTGATAAATTAAAGAGTATTAATTAAACTAAGTGTGAATCTTCTAGATAAAGTCATGGATCACCTCCAAGTTAATCTTAGCCCTTGATTATGTTTTAATCTTGGCCGTTGAAGGTTCAACAGAAGAATATAAGATGGAGGGTGAGGGGCCTATGGAAAATACATTGAGACACTTGAGCCATTGAGCATTTTCGAATTCGTGTGAGGAGACACAGCTTTTGATCAAGAATCAAATCACTAGGGCAGGGTTTTCTAAGTGATTGTGATTCAATTATCAAATCTAGAGAGGGGCAGAAGCAAAGACTTGTCAAGAGGACCAGGAGTGCATTTCAGAGAGAGGCAGAGGTGACGCGGAGAGAGACAGCGCAGTTTTCTGAAGAGGTGACACAGACCCTGCAGGAAATCATGCAGAAACAGTGCAGTGTCTCTTGGAGTCAGTCCGGAGATAGCTAGAGGTTGGGGTTTCTGAGGCAAGGAGGCCAAAATCCAGTCTTAGATTAGCTAGATCAGTTGCAGAGGAAGGTGACGCAGTTCCTCAAGCTTGCCCACGCAGGCTTACACAGTTCTAGCGTAGGCAATCACGTAGGGGCAATGAGGGCTTCACTAACGCTGTCAGATCAGCCGAAGATTTGCAGAGTGAGGTATATCTCACATTATTCACCAGATTGTCTAGAATTCTCTAAAGGGTTTGCCAGATATTAGCACCCTAGTTGTATTCAAGATTCTGCTGCTTAATAATACAAACCCTCAGATCTACTGCACTAGTTTTCCCAAGTTGGGTTTTTCCGGGGACTTAGTCCAAAAACAACTGTGTCACATGTGGATGTTTTTCATTGTATTTTGTTCAGATTGTTTCAGCACTTAGATTTATTCCACAGCATTATTTGTGTAGACTGCTTCAAAAATTACTTTGATATTTCACAGTAATGAAATAATTATGAAACATAATAGAAGAAGTAATTCAGATTTGTTGCAGTAGGAATCCGGATCTAGGATTTTTCACATGGTATCAGAGTTTATTCAAGCTGAAGTGCAGGTGAAACACAAGTGAACCAGCAGATTAGCGCTGAAGAGTCTGGGATCTGCGTTAGTAGCAGCAGACCCTCCCAGAAATTACGATGTCCAGGCCAGGAGGGCATTCCATCGCAGAAAAGGCTCCCTCTGAGAGAGTTGACAGAGGGGGAAGAAGTTTTTGTTTTCTTCTTCTTCTTTTTTTCTTTTTTTCTTTTTTTCCAGTTGCAGAAGAGGCAACGTAGCTAAAGGACGCAGTTATTGCACAACAGTAAGAACTGGGGCATAAGAGCCAGAAAATTTTTGAAAAACACAGTTGGGTATTTCTTGACCTCAGAGGGTTTCTTACTCAAAGAAGCTCAGCTTTTTCCCGTGCAGCAGCAGAAGTAGTGACTTACTCCTTAAGGAGGGAGTAAGTCTAGCTGAGCAGAGGGTTAGAGGAATATTTTGACAAGTTGAGGAGATGGCCAGCAATGGACTGCATGACCAAGATAGATTGGAGGGTGCCTCCAACTATGTTATTTGGAAATCAAGGATAGAATTTCTCCTTGATGAACAAGATCTGAAAGCCCTCATAGACAGCGCAGTTGCGGAACCGCTTGATGTAGCACTCCTGAGGCAATTCAAGAAGAATATGGCAAGAGCCAAGTGATTGATCCTAGATGGTGTGAAGGATCATATCGTACCCCACATAGCAGCAAAGGCCACTTCTAGAGAGATGTGGGTAGGGTTGGAAATGCTATACCAAGGATCTTCCTAGCAGCGGAAGATGTACCTTGAAGAGAAGATGTGTAATATCAAGATGAAGAAGGGAGAGCATTTTGACTCCTTGTCTCGTATTCAGGAAGACCGAGATCAACTGTCAACAGTAGGATCTGCTCCAAGAGACTCAAAGCTAGTAAGGCTCACTCTGAACTCTGTTTCAAAGGACTATCAGGTCTTTGTCCAAAGTATTCTGGGCAAAGAAAGACTTCCAGGATGGGAAGCGATGTGGGCAGCCTTGCAGCAAGAAGAGTTGAGGAGAGATCTCCTAAAAATCCATTTGGAGGATGGCAGCAGTGGGTTGAAAGTCAAGAAGGAGGAAGAAGATAACATTGCCCTTGCATCAAAGGGGCAACAGAAGCAGAAGAAGAAAGATTTGTCCAATATCAAGTGCTTCCGATGTGGGGAGATGGGGCATTATGCCACACAGCTGTAGTGCCAAAGTTAACACTGAGAACCTGGAATTGTTGCGTTGGATTAGCAAGTGCGTGATAATTTTTCCCACGTACAGCGAAGCGCACATCGTCCTTCTCAATGCCCAGATTAACATGCTCATCTAGCAGGAAAATACATGGAAGTTTTCGGCTGGCTGTATAAGGAATTTTGCACCCACTCCCATGAGTTGACTTCACCCACGAAGTAAGAGTTCTCCTCACAGATTTCACGTTGAGTTCCTGTAGCAGCTCAAAGAAGTTTTGCACCTGTAGCAAACACACTTTCCAGCAAAGATCTTGGTCTCAAATCGTAATGAGTACAACCCATAAATGTGGTATTAGCGGCACGAATTTATTTACGTTCAACATTCTACCCTAATTAGACAGCAGATCCCTACTAAAGAAAACTGAATATACAGTGGAAGCTGGATAGTCGGTTGAACAATGCTTAATTTCTTGCTCCAATCATCAAAATGTGCTCGCTGGAACCCACGCAACAAACAAATGACTCCCAAAACTATATGCAGTCTTGTAATGTTGCCACTGTGTATAATCCAACACATCCAGATCAGCCTCTTTACAATAGGAACTTGGCCCTTTCAGTGGCTTCATTCCCTCAGTCCCACGACCGATAACTTATCACAATATCACAACCTGTGCGAGCACTTAAATGTGCACCGTCCTCCTTCGTTTGCCTCCAATGTGGTAATCGTGTTGCAATCAATTCTTCGACTTCGGCCCCCAAATAACTCTTCTTGAGTATTTCCAAACTCTTGGATCACATGCGAGCTACGACAGCCTTAAGAAAGTGGCAGGATGAACAGTTGCAGCGGAAGATGAGAAGACAGTGCAATGGCTAGCAGTACTAGAGCTTGATCAGCGCAGAGAGGGAGCAGCAGCATTAGCAGTTGAGCTTGAGCAGCAGTAGCGCAGTGCAGTGCAGTGCTCATGTAGTGCAGAGCAGCAACAACGCATTATTTTCAGATAGCTAGTGCAGAAACTAGCAGCAACCAGTCTTATTTTCCAATTGCATATTTACTTGTCCAATTTCAGATGTTTTTCTATTGCAATTAGCAACAGTGCAGCAGTGCAGCAGCAACAGCACAGTGCACAGTGGTGCAACGCAATGCACAGTGGTGCTCACGCAGTGCAGAGCAGTGCTCATGCAGTGCAGCAGTATGGTCGCTGAATTTAGAGGGAGTTGCAGTACAGTGGCAGTTGGCAGTAGTGTGCAGAGTCAGCAGCAGTATAGATGCAGCATTTTCTTGTGCAGTGTCGGTGAGCAGCATCAACAGCACAGTAGCAGATGTTCTAGAAGTCAGAGCAGCACATTGAGTTGTTTTGCTAGAGCACTTTCCTCGCTAAGAGGGAGTGTTGATTTATGGTAGCATCGGATGTGCTCTAGCATGCAATGTTATATATAGGCTAGAACACATGTATTCCATAAAACCCAGAAATGATTTTGGAAAATTCCAGTTAGAGATGGTTTAATTAAAATAATTAATCGTTTTTTAATGTTTTCCTAAGTCTAAACTTAGGGAAACTGATTAATTAAAGGGAATTAATTAAACTAAGTGTGAATCTTCTAGATAAAGTCATGGATCACCTCCAAGTTAATCTTAGCCCTTGATTATGTTTTAATCTTAGTCGTTGAAGGTTCAAAAGAAGAATATAAGGAGGGTGAGGGGCCTATGGAAAATATATTGAGGAAACTTCAGCTATTGAGCATTTTCGAATTTGTGTGAGGAGACACAGTTTTGATCAAGAATCAAATCACTAGGGCAAGGTTTTCTAAGTGATTGTGATTCAATGATCAGATCCAGAGAGGGGCAGAAGCAGAGACTAGTCAGGAGGACCAAGAGTGCATTTTAGAGAGAGGCAGAGGTGACACAGAGAGAGACAGACGCAATTTTCTGAAGAGGTGACACAGACCCCGCAGGAAATCACGTAGAAACAGCGCAATGTCTCTTGGAGTTAGTCCGGAGATAGCTAGAGGATGGGGTTTCTGAGCCAGGGAGGTCAAAATCTAGTCTTAGATTAGCTAGATCAGTTGCAGAGGAAGGTGACGCAGTTCCTGAAGCTTGCCCACGCAAACTTATGCAGTTCTAGTGTAGGAAATCACGCAGAGGTAGTGAGGGCTTCACTAATGCTGTCAAATTAGTGGGAGATTTGCAGAGTGAGGTATATCTTACATTCTTCACCAGATTGTCTAGAATTCTCTGAAGGATTTGTCGGATATTGGCACCCTAGTTGTATTCAAGATTCTGCGGCTTAATAATACAAAGCCTCAGATCTGCTGCACCGGCTTTCCCAAGTTGGGTTTTTCCGGGGACTTAGTCCAAAAACAACTGTGTCACATGTGGATGTTTTTCATTGTATTTTGTTCAGATTGTTTCAGCACTTAGATTTATTCCACAACATTATTTGTGTCGACTGCTTCAGAAATTACTTTGATATTTCACAGTAATGAAATAATTATGAAACATAATAGAATAAGCAATTCAAATTTGTTGCAGTAGGAATCCGGATCTAGGATTTTTCACAAGGATTATAGGAGGAGATCGATGTGGTGATGGAGAAATCACTTGGGTAGTTTGATTTCTTGGCAGATCGATTTCCAGAGTAGCAGTAGTCAGTTGCCTGAGAGAAGCAGAGATCGAAGCAGTAAGAGAGGCACAGAGACAGTGAAGTTGGAGAAATTATTCCAAATCTAGTGAGTGGATTTGTAGAGAGGCAGAAGAGCCAAAGAGAAGATGACACAGAGATTGCGCTGTAGATTCTAGAGGCAAGTTCGATTTGGTGAGAGGGAAAGACGTCTTCAGTTCCAAAGCTTGGGAAGTGTTGAGATTTTGGGGTGTTGGGGTAGCATCAGATGTGCTCTAGCTCCAAAACTTTGTGGAGGGACTAGAGTACATAATATCTCCAAGACCTAGAAAGTGTTTGAAGAAATTCCATCAGGTTTAAGAGATATTAAATTAATTAATCTTTTTAATTAAGGACCCTAAGTCTAACTTAGGAAAATTAAAAGACTAAAGTTAATTAAATTACACATGTGATGAGAATGACTTAAGTGACGCGGATCAAGCAGCTTCTACTCTTAACCATCGATTTGAGATTACATCACGGCCACTGGTTTTCCAATGAGAAAAGTATAAGAAAAGGGCTTGGGGTCAATTAGAGAACACACACATTGACAAAGCACTGAAGCTAAGCTGGGATTTTAGGGCATGGTTTGCTAAGAATTTCAAAAGTGTTTCAGCTGCAGCAAGGGGCAGTATTGGCAAGGGTGATGCTCTAGTCCCAAGCCAAGCGTACAACGAGGGTAGAGAAGGAGCAATCCAGAGCAGCACAGAGGCAGCAGCTACGCAGCCCAGCCGAGAGCCCAACAGGGGCAGCATAGAGGCAGCAGCTACGCAGCCCAGCGCAGAGCCTAGCAGGGGCAGTGCAGAGGCAGCAGGAGGCCAGGAGGGCTGAAGCAGGCCCAGCTAGGGCAACGCAAGGGTAGGGTAACCCAGTCTAGGGTGACGCAAGCCCTTCCTGAGCAGCACAGAGGCTGACGCATGCCAAGCAAGCTGGCGCAAAGGGCTTTAGAGCAGTGTTGGGGTTTCTAGAGGCCGGAAAAGGGCTGAGTTCTATAAATCCCGTTTGAGGGTGTGACTCAGTCACAGTTTTCTGTCTCTTGGATAGAGGTATTGTTGTCGTTTATATTTCTCTGTCAGGTTAACCAGTTTGGTGCCTAGACTTGTTGTACTAAGAATCTGCATAATAATAAAAACCCTCTAGAAGCTAGCAGCACCGGTTCTTCCGCATTTGGTTTTTTCTGGAGAAACTTGTCCAGAACATCCTTGTGTGTCAATTTGTCTTTGAGCATGTTATTCAGTACTTGATCTGTATGTGTAGGTTGTTAATTGTATTTACTTTGATGTTAATGCTGAATTTTTCAGATTAATAACTTATGTAAGTAGGAGAAGTAAATCAATATTTAACAGTAGGATTTCTATTTAGTAAATTCAGAAATTTTCACATGGTATCAGAGCGATTGTAAATCAAACTAGATCTCCAGCAAGACGGCTGAAGAAATTTGTGTTGCAGAAAGCAACAGAGAAAGCAGCAACAACAACAGAAAAACTAGAGAGGGCATCCCAGCAGCAGAAGGACGCAAAGGCAGCAAGAGCCATGCACGGGCTGATGCAGTCCCAGCTAAGTGAGGCAGAGACAGCGAAAGGTCTTCCAGAGGGACGCAGGAGCAGCCTCCGCTGCACGGTCGCTGTGCTGAGCCAAACTGCTCACGGAGAGGCCAGCTAGAGTGACGCAGTCCAGAATTTGATTGTTGTGCAGAGTGCTATGAACCGGAAGTCGAGCTGCAAATATTCAGCAGTTGCTGGTAGGGTGAAGATTCTGTCGGTGCATAATTAAGCCTAACTAAGCGGACGAAGAGCGGGAGGAGAACAACTTCTTAGTAGATTTCATTGCCAAATAAATTTGAAGATCGATCATAGGGTAATCAAAGAGAGTTGATTCGTTGTTTTTGGCTGATTTCCAAGAAGAAAATCAGTTGTTAGAGGGAGCAGAGGGTGCCTTTCTTGCCAAGTACCCAAGATCTAAGTCTCTAGTAGAGAGAGGAGGATCTATTCCGACAAATTTCTAAGCAGATGGCGCCACATGGACTGCGTGATCAGGATAGGTTGGGCGATCTATCCAACTTTTCTATCTAGAAAGCCAGAACCCTGGTAGTCCAATAGGAATACGACTTGAGAGAGCATGCAGAGAAAGTCTTGGATACACTGACAAATGCGAAACTCCTGGCAAGGCATAATGAAGTAGCGACACATGCCAAACACTTCATCATGGACGGGGTCAAAGATCATGTGGTACCACACATAGCCGAGAAGACGACGACTCATGAGATGTGGGAAGCTTTAACCACATTGTATCAAGGGAAGTCCATCCAGAGGAAGATGCTTCTGGAGAACCAGTTGAGGTTATTTATGATGGCCAAGGGAGAGGAAATCGATCCTTTCCTATTTAGACTACAGTCGATCCGAGATCAGCTGACTAGCATGGGGGTCAAGGTAGAAGATGATGTCATGGTGAGGACGACTCTAAATGTTGTCACAGAGGACTCGGAAACATTTGTCCAAAGTCTCTTGGGCAGAGTGGACCTTCCTAACTAGGACAATATGTGGGTATCCTCCAACTACAGGAGATCCGCCGAATCACCGGTTTCTAGCAAGATGAGGAAAGAGGAAGAGGAAGATCCATCCGTGGCATCAAAGAAGAAACAAGGGAAAAAGAAGCATAATCTGTCAAAGATCAAATGTTTCCAATGCGACAAACTTGGAGACTTCGCCAGTAATTGTCCTCAAAGGAAGAAGGACAAGAAAGCTTCTAGTTCCAAGGTTGTTGTAGCAGATGATGGCTCTGATGGTGATGTAGCCATAGCACTCATGAACCACGAAAGTGGGGCGATATTGATATGTAGAGCAGCTACAGAGTGAAGGTACGATCCTTGAGGTGCCAAAATGCTTGGATCACATACGAGCTATGGGAGCCTTAAGATGGTAGCGGGACAATTGGAGCAGTGGGTGCAGAAGATCACGGATGAATCAGAAGCAGAGGTCGATAAGCTGAAGAGGGAGCAGTGCAGTGCAGATGTAGCAGCAGCGTAGAGGGCAACAACGCAGAGGCATCGCAGAGGAGGACTGCTTACACAATGCAGAGTTGCAGCAGTGCAGTAGCCTTCGAACAACGCAGAGCAGCAGCCTATGAAGCTTCAGTGATGAGATGCAGCCCAAATGACTTGTCTATGAAATATTGGGTGATGGTCCTTCAGTTGATTACTCTCAGCAACTGAGTTGCAGTGCAGCAGTTGGCAGCACGATGCAGCAATTCGAGAGGGAGCTGCAATACGGATGTAGCATTGATAGTGGCAGAGTCATGGGCAGCGGTACAAAAAGCAGCAGCAGCGCAATGATGTAAGGCAACAGGCCAAGCATTAGCACAAAGACCAACACTAGAGATCATAGAAGTACTTCGGGGTGAAGTGTATTGCTACAGCACATTCCTCGCTAAGAGGGAGTGTTGAGATTTTGAGGTGTTGCAGTAGCATCGAGTGTGCTCTAGCTCCCAAACTTTGTGGAGGGACTAGAGTACATAAGATCTCCAAGACCCAAAAAGCGTTTGAAGAAATTCCATCAAGTTTAAGAGATATTTAATTAATTCCATCAGGGTTTTACAGTTATGTAGCCAAGGCTACCAGCATTGTTGACTTTGAGCCTACTAGCTATGAGGAGGCTGCCAGCCAGGAGGTATGGAGAGAGGCTATGGTGAAGCAGTATGCCTCTATCATTAAGAACAATGTCTAGGAGGTGGTGCCTAGGCCTGAGGGCAAGTCAATGGTGACTTTCGGGTGGCTCTACAAGATCAAGCATGCTGTGGATGGCAGCGTTGAGAAGTTCAAGGCGAGGTTTGTGGCTACAGGGTTCTCACAGATAGAGGGAGTTGACTATGATGAGACCTTCGATCCCGTAGCTTGGTACACTTCTATCCAGTCCCTTATTTCTATTGCTACAGATATGGGTTAGCAGATCCATCAGATGGATGTGAAGATCGCATTTCTGAACGGAGTTATAGAGGAGGAGGAGTAGGTTGAGTAGCCACAGGGCTTTGAGGTACTTGCGCGAGGGACCCATGTATGCCGGTTGAGGCGATTACTCTACGGACTTAAGCAAGCTCCGAGAGCTTGGTATTCGAGGATTAATATTTACTTGCAGCAGATGGGTTTCACGAAGAGTGATGCAGATCCGAACCTATACTACATTGTTGTAGGGGATGATCCGCTCATTCTTGTGCTATATGTTGATGAATTGTTCATTACTGGGGCAGAGAGACTGATTAGTGGTTGCAAGGAGGATCTTGCTATGGAGTTCGAGATGAAGGACATTGGGTTGATGCATTACTTTTTGAGGCTTGAGGTGTGGCAGGAGGAGGGACATATCTTTCTGGGGCAAGGGCAGTATGCTGTGGATGTGTTGAGTAGATTTCACATGGCAGATTGTATACCCATGTCTACACCTATGATCACTAACTAGAAGAAGCTTCATGCTTCAGATTCTAGTTTGGTGGATCCCACATTATATAGGCAGCTTATTGGGTCCTTGATGTATTTGGTCAACACTAGGCCATATATATGCTTTGCAGTGAACACACTTAGCCAGTTCTTGGTTAAGCCCAAGAGGGTGCACTAGGTAGTTGCAAAGCACATTCTTCGCTACGTGCAGGGGACTGTTGATTATGGTCTGGACTATAGGCGAGGAGATGGAGTGAGGTTGGCAGGTTACATAGATTCAGATTGGGCAGGGAATGCTTCTGACAGGAAAAGCACTTCAGGGTGTTGCTTCGGATTGGGTTCGGCAGTTGTGTCGTGGTTTAGTCGAAAGCAAAATTCAGGTTCTTTGAGCTCTTCTGAGGCTGAGTATATGGCTACTAGCCAGGCTAGTTGTGAGGCCATTTGGCTTCGCAAGTTATTGTATGGCCTATTTGATCAGGAGTTGAGACCAACGATTAGTCACTGTGATAATCAGAGTTGCATTAAACTCACGGAGAATTCGGTGTTTCATGACAAGTCAAAACACATTGACATCAAATATCATTTCATCGGGGAATGTGTTCAGAAGGGGGCAGTGAAGTTGGAGTATATATTGACAAATGAGCAGGCGGCGTATGTTCTCGCAAAGTCCTTGCCAAGAGACAAGCATGTCCATTTCAGGGACAAGATGGGTGTGGTGAGAAACACTTTCCTCGGTAAGAGGGAGTGTTGATTTTTAATGTACCTTGTACAAGTGGTTTCCCATGGGTTAGTCTCTACCTAGGGAAAAGTGTCCAAAATAATTCTTTTCCTAAGTATGACTTTATAAAGTGTAAGTGACTTTATAAGTGGTAAAGTCAATATTAAATTATAAATTGAAAAGTGACTTTAGACATAAAGTACAATGTGGGTACTTTATTTAATGGGTGAGTTAAAAAATAGAAAGTGAGAATTAAATGCACATTTATTCTCATCCCTTGATCTAAATGAATCTTAGCCATTGGATCTTAGGGTTGCCCAAAAGTCATTTAGGGAAACAAAAGAAGGAAAAGAAAAGAGAGACAACATTCATTCATTCTTCATGAGCAGATTGGAGAAAGGAGGTTGAGAGCTGGAGAAAAGTTCTGAAAGAGAAATTTGTTGCAGCAAGTTGAAGGAGTGATTTATGGGCAACGCTGGGCACGGAAATCAAGGCATAGAAGACATCAGAAGGTACAGTTTGAACAACATTTACTGTTGTGAGCTGCATGCAGTTCGAGGGCTATTTTTGAGAAAATAAAAAATTATTTAAAATAATAATAATAATAATAATAATAATAAACCATATAGTCCGTACAGCGGTACGGAAATCCGTTTAGTCCATATGGAATATGTACAGTACAGTATGCGTCCGTACAATACTGTTTCAGCTTCAAGTGCGCACAAAAATCGAGGCAAAGTGGGCTCGATTTTCAAGGAGTTTTGGGCTAAAGAGATAAGTTGTATCCTTCTATTTTGTTTTGTCTGCAAATGTATTTTTCCTGAACTTGAAAGATAAATAAATTTGAAGATCTCTCTAACAGGTTTTCCCCGGAGAAGATTGAAGGGGTTTTTCCTAGGTCTAAGTTGACCAAAAATCTGTGTGTATTTTTTATGTGTTGCTGGTCTGTTTATGTCCATATTTATTTTCAGCATGTGTTGACAGTCCCATGTGTTTTAATCTGAAAATTTCATTTCCAGGATTTTATATGTTGAATGTAAGTTTATGGCAAAGGGCATTTAACTGAATGGGAGTGATAAGGTGAAATTAAAATCGGGTTTGGATTGCAAGAAACTTTTTAGTCATCAAATTTCAACAGTAGATTACCTCCTTGGGTTGGCACTCGAAGTCCACTAAAAGTAGGGTGAGATTATCGCATGAAAATCTCGTGTGCTCAACAACACTGCAGACTTGGCTCTCATCTCAAGCGTGCTAGTCAAGAGTGAATGTCAAATGATCAAAAGATACCCCAGACATGAGTGCCCCTCCAATTTCATTGAGCCTCTAATTTCCCCATGTGGGACCCATCCATCGATTTTCCCTCTTTCTTTCCCTCCATCAGTGCATACTACCAAAAGGGGAGTGTACTCCTTTTTGGAGTGGCCCCCACCATCCACTAGACATTCGATTTTGTCCTTTGTTGGCCCCTTACTTTAGCTCAAAAATTCAAGTGGGGTCAATAACCCACTTTTGCTAGGTTGTAATCCAAAATTTGACAAAATTGATATTTCCCTTAGCAATATTGCTAAGTGGGAGTATCACATGTTTTAAATGGAGCAAATTTATTGATGACTTATTAGCATTCGCTCATTAATACATAAGTTGGTTTCATGATCTCACATGTGAACTTAATGGATAATTTATCTTGATCTAATTTCATGATGCAATCAAAAGTTTGATGACAAATGTGTTTACTTGGATTCGATTCATGATTACATGTGGGTTGGTATCAATACTTGATCTCATGATGTGTCTATGATCAATTATCATATAAACAAAGGATCAAAAATCTAGTACAAGTCACACTGTCATTTATGCTCGATGATAAAATTGGAATCAAATGTAGAAAAACCCCCCTTAGGTTAGGAAACTTGTACACCCAAAACCTAGAAGTGAGGGAAAAAGCTATCAAGGTGGCAATGGGAGATTTTTCTTATCTATATCCTCAAGTTCTCCCCCTAGTGAGATTCGACTTTGCTCCAGGGATAACTTGTGAGATAATATTGTGTGCCACATGGATTGTTGTGACATATTTCCTTGAGCATTGTCACTGTACTTGGAGTTGTGACAAAACCATTGGAAACTTGAGATTAGTCATTTGCATCTATTTTGGAAAATGTTTCACTTTTAGCGGAGACATTGCACATATCATGGAGGAAATTGCACTTTTACGGGGAGATTTCACCTTCGAGGAGGTGTTAGCCACATTTTGAGCCTTATTTATGGAGCTTCCCATGTCCCACATGTGCCGCACATGTGACTTTCTTCAACATTTTGAGAAGGATGACTTGGTTGAGGAGTCGGTTACTTTTGTTGTTGATTTGGTAACTTGATTTGAGGAGGTTGAGGACCTTTTGACTCCTTCCTCCCTCATTGTCGACATCATTGTAAAGGTTTTAACCATCTCATATTTATTCATTGATAACCATATCTCCATAGTTACTTCAAAAGATAATAGTTCTTCATGTTTTTATAGGCTAGATCTAGGAAGATATTATTTTCCATTGTGAAAGTTGTTAATTTTCTTAACTATGTAAGAGAAACACCTCTCATTGTGGACATTGCTAGAAGCTCATGGAGAAGACTCTTTGTCTACTTTTTGGTTCATGCTATGGATGGTTAATTAGAGCATACGAGTATACCTTTGGAGACTATCTATGTGGCTGACTTGAAAATGGATGGATGTTCAATGGTACAATGGTCTCGTGTGTCAATTCATTAAGTGGTTCTCTTTAGTCTATGTGGATGCTTTCAAAATGGATGGATGTTCAATGATACAATGGTCATGTATGTCTATTTGATGGGTAAGTGATTCTCTTTATATCTTTGCGGTTATTTATTTTGAAATGTGTTAAAGGGTATTGCTTCTCTAGTGTTGGCGATACGCCCTCTTCTCCTTTTTTGATAGGTCCCTTCTCAAGAATATTGGAGGATTTCTAATCAAAGATCTTCCTCTTCATCATCTTGAAGCTTGAAAGACTAGTAAGATGATTTGATAGGTTTGAATTGGTCAGCCCTTCCTATCATTCTAGCTCCACTTACAATTTCTCAAGAGGAGCTCGAGTTGACCCCATATGCCCAATCAATAACCTAGGCACAATTTACTTATGTTTCTACTCAATCTAAAATTAAAATCCAAAGTTTTCTTTTTTCATTTAAAGTGAATTTGAATTTTTGCATCTTATCCCTGAATTTTCAACCCTATACCCTAGATGTTTAGGTGAATTTGTGCGTGTGTGAATGGTAAATCATTTATCTTGCAAGGCTTGTCTTGATGTGCTATATTTATGCATTGAAAAAAGCAAATTGATTCAAGGTTAGCGTTTGTTATGTGTGAAAATTCCAAGTCTGGAATCCTACTACAACCAACTAAATTAACTTCATGTACTTGTAAATTACATTAACAAGTTATTTATTAATTCTTTTGTAAATACTGAAGCAATTACTGAAACAACCTTCACTTAATTAAATTATTATGCGGAAACAAGAAACTTGGCAAAAGAAAAGAATATCACATAGGTCATCGTTGTTTTTGGACAAACGTCCTCGGAAAAACCCAATGCAAGAAAACCGGTGCAGCGGATCTGACGATTTTATTATTAAGCAGCAGTTATATCTTAATACAATCTTTGGATGCCTTTCTGGCAATCCAGTACAAAGAATATCACTCTGCAAAAGAAAAATTGTGAGATTACCTCACTCTGCAAGTCCCAACTGATTCGGTAGTTCAATTGACGAACCCCCAACACCCTTTGCACTGCCTCTATGCAGTAATTGTGTAGGCCTACGTGGGGACATCTGAAAGACTGTGTCACCTCCTCTATCAAATCAATCAGGCCTCAGAAATTTCGATTCCAACTCTCCCGGCTCAAAACTTCGAACTCCCAGCTGAATCTCGAACTACTGCTCGGAAACGTTGTGCTGCCTCTGCGTGTGGCCTTCATGGCCCTGTGTCACCCTCTTCGGGAGCTGCATCACCCTATCTGGACACTGCACTTCCTCCTCTACATCTTTCTCTGCCTCTTTGTTGAGTATTCTTAGCCCCGGAGAAGATCCTCTAACCAAAACTATCTTTGCCCCTCAACTGCATGAGAATCTCTCGATCAAAGTTTTCCTCTGAGCACTACTCCTTCAAAAAATTCGATCTCTTGATCTCTCGATGTGTCTTTCCAAATGACCCTCAAGCCTTTCTTATAGTCCTCTCATTGAGACTTCAACAATCGATATTAGATCTCCAATCAATGCTTAAGATTATGTTTTGACTTTATCTGTTTTTTCTACAACATTCACACCCATATTCTATTAATTCACTTCAATTATTTTATTTTCCTAAGTTTAGACTGAGGGTCACTTTAAAATAATTAATTTTCTTAATAAAATACAATCAGGATCGAATTTACCCAAACAATTTATGGGTTATCTGGAATACACGTGTCTAAGCCTCTCCACAAAGTTTGAGACTTATTGCACATCCGATGCTACCTTGAATCAACACTCCCTCTTAGCAAGGAATGTGCTCTAGCAAATATGCCCCGTTGCACACTACTCTGACTCTGAAGCATCTCCCTTTGCGCTGCTGATGTCTGACATGTTGTCCACCAACCACTACGCTGCTACTGCAACTGTATTGTTGCTGACCTTGCCACGATCAACACTGCATCCGTACTGCAACTCCCTCTCAAACGTTGGACCTGCTACTAGCACTGCCACTACTAACTCTGCACTGCAACTCAATTGTTGAGAGAAGCAACTAAAAAGCATCCAAAAATCTGAACAAGTGTTCAAGAGGCATCTCGATGTTGAAACTCTAACTGCTGCTAGTCACGTTGTCCCTCTAAAGCACTACGTTGTCGTTGCTCTGCACTGTGCTGCTCATATTTTGGCACTGCTAACTACTACATTTGTCGCTCCAACACTCCTTTGCACCAACTGAAACTCCTCCAACCTGCTACCACTGATCTTGGGCACTCGTAGCAAGGTCATGATCCAAAAGGTGGACTTCTCAAGGATCTTGCCCAACTGAAGTTATTGCGAACTTACAACTCAATATCGCCCCATTTCCCTATTGGAGATGCGTGGGCGCTCATGGCATACTCATCCTCCTCGATCTTTGTGAACGCATCCTTCGGATCATGCTACTTGTCCTTGTCCTTTTTCTTCAAAGGACACTGCGTTGCATAGTGACCAAGTTCACCACACCTGAAGCATTTAATCTTCAAGACGCCTTTCTTATGTCTTCACTACTCCTGCTGCCCCTTGGATGAAAGGGTTGCATTTTCCTCCTCCTCCTTTGTCTTCGACCCACTGTTGTTTCTGTCATTAAGTTTGCACTTGACTAGGTCCCTCCTTAGCTCTTCTTGTTGAAGAGCAGCCCACATCTCTTCCCAACCTGGCACGGATACTCTGCCCAAGATACTCTAGACAAAAGCCTGCAATTCTTCTGTGATTGCGTTAAGAGCCAGTGTCACCATTGTTGTAAGAGAAGGGGTGGACCCCACGACTGCTAGCTGATCATGAGTTTCCTGAAGCCTAGACAGGAACAGAACAATATGCTCCCCCTTCTGCATCTACACCATCCTCAGTTTCTACTCTAAGTACATATTTTGCTGCTCGAAAGATCCTTCATACAGCGTTGCCAAGGCTTCCCACATCTGCCTAGTTGTGTCCTTGCCGGCTATGTGGGACACTATGTGATCTTTGACTCCATCACGGAGCAGCCTTTTAGCCTTTTCCATATCAGCCTTGTACTTCTTTAGCGGATCTGGAGGGACAGCTATCGTACTCGTCACGAAAAGCTTGAGATCATATTCATCTAGAAGGCATGTAATTGTTGCCTTCATCATATTGCTTCTTGTATGTGAGGTTGAGAACCTGGTTCTCTACTCCATTGGTAGCTCCAATACGGAAACCCTCGGGTGATTTAGAGAGATTGGGTGAGCAACCATCTCCCCTTGGTGAATTCATCCAAAATTCACAGGAAAGCTTAGCAGTGGCAGTTTGGTTCAATTTTGGTGGGGGGGCCGTGCAACAGTGCAACAGATCCTTGAGGCCAGTTTTATCTCAGCTATGTCAGCTATTTGTATTTCCAGCATGTAAACCCCAGTTAATGTTATAATAAAGCTGATATTATTTGCTGCATTATTGTGTTATGGAATTGCATGTACTTTATATGTTTAATTTTAAATGGCAATCTTCTGTTAGATGGATGATAATTTAATTATGAAATTTGGGTTGAGATCAATTTCTGCAATTCTAGCAAAATATCCCATTTGGGATATTACAACTGTTATCTTCATCATGTACCTACTAGTCTTGTTGATCACTTGAGGTCATTACTTCACATTCTTTTTCTCTTCTTTCTATATGTGTTAAAAGCCCATACGCACATGGTAAGCGTTTGGGTGGTGGCCACATGGTTAGAATCTGCAGGAGACACTATGACTGGTTAGAAGATATGTATCTATCCGTAATATGGCACAACTGTGATAACAATCAGAATGTCTGAGCAATATGATGTTAAAACTTAAAAGTGAAAGGAACATGCGAAAAGCCCCACGAACACACTTCTAAAAAATAGACAAATCATGGATCAAGTTCAACATATACCATATGCTTCTGAGTCCTAATATTTTAGAGGAACTAGCCAAAGTCTAAAGGACATCTCTAAGGTCATATGTGGGGATGAAGCACCATTCTAAATCTCAAATTGATTTTTCCATATTTCAGAAAATATTTGTATGTGTTTATCAGAAGAAGCTAAATGACTAGGTAATGTGGCACTATAAATATGCAATGAATGTCATAGGAAAATAGTTTTCATGTAGAGCGAGATTTACCTACCTAATCCCAACAACTTTCTTGAAGTCATCCTCTAGGGATCTCTCAATATATTTATGAAAATTAAATCTGCTTTCTGGTGCTAAGTGTGCCTGCAATTCATAAACGGAACGAGTATTAAATATTAGCCCAGTTCTCCATTAACTAACAAGCAGTGATCTGGTCTGTGAAAATTACAGAGATGAAGCCATGGCGCAATGTGAGATAATCGACTTTAGTCACTGAACATAAAAGCTGTTGAAAAAAGCATTCCTGCAAAAGAAAATTACCATTAAACCATGCTGCCAGCGGCTTCATGTGAACACAAGAGAAATGTGGACTCTCATTGCCCAGCATAGCCATCAGAAGGATATCCTCCCTTATCTTTAAAGTGAAATAAATTGTCTCTACAGTTTAAAAGCTGCTAATATGAAAGAATTTCTTACAATCCAGATGAAGATTGGTATCCTATACCAAAAATGAAGATGGCGCCTCACAAACGAGGTTTCGTGTGTAAGCCTGAATCTTGAAGGATCTACCAAAAAAAAGGTATATGAAGACATCTTTATGACTGTAAAAACTATTACTCTACGAGTCTACGCATTATTGATCAGCGATATCTTTATTTTCTAATTTTTAGAATTTGAGAGAACTTCATAATTTGCGGTATCAAAATATTCACAAGTCCAATCCTTACAAAGAGGTAAAAAAAGGAAAAAGATTGTTACCATTGGAAAGTTGGTAATCCATAGTTTCAACCTCTTGTTCCCATGCTCTCCAGCTGTACATCTGGGGATATAAAATAATTAAAGTTCTCAAGAATGAATATTCGAACAAGCATACAACTGAATGTTGTTCTCATACATTCCAAGCAACTCTTCTAAGAATGTTTGTTGTCATATAATCAAAGACAATCTTCTATCAATGTATCTGGTTCCCATATTTCAGTTGTTAATTAAGGAGCAGTTTATCCTACTTTAGCTCTTCCTAAGCCCATAGTCAGCACGCTGTACAAAACTTGAAAAATGGCCAATACAAAGATGAATATGTGCAGCTGATGCAGGGCATTTTCAGAGATGATCGGGACCTTCCCCTGCACAAAAAGAATTTGCAAAAAGAAAAGTCAGCACAAACATAGATTAGCTTCACTGACAGGACATTTTCATTCGAAACTCAAAAGTGGATATCACCACATAGGGTCAGTTGTAAAAGGTTCTTTTCTGTGAATAAATGAAAAAACAAGCCTTCACTGGGAATCCATCACCCTGGCCAACTCATACAGTAACTAGCAGCATCAAGTCATCCTTTAGCTATAATCAAGAATATACTATCATTATTGTGGGTTTGTAATTTGCCAGTGAAATATAATAGAAAGTAGCAGCTAAAAATGTAGCACAAAAATTGAATGTCGTGGTTATCCGCATTTTTTTGTTTACCATGGAATATCAGTAATTCATTGGTGTGACCTGGGTAGGCCTGATATCAAACCAACTGGTTGCCATTATAGCCCAAGAGTATATCCAACAGCCCACAAGTCAGATATACAAATAATCTATGGCTTTAAAAGGGTCAAAACATCCAGAGACACACCTAGAGGAGGTCCCACTCCAAGGGGCAACTACCATTCTAGCCCATTGTTTTAAAAACCGGAACCGGTGACCGGACCGGTGGCCTAATGAACCGGGTTTCTAACCGGAACCGGTCTAACCGGGAGCGGTCAGATGCCAATGAACCAGTTTAAAAAAAATACATTAAATAATTATTTTTTTTATAAAAAAAACTATTTTTAAGATTTGCAACCATGATTCCAAGCCAATAGAGACAAAATATGCAAAGTTTGCTCATTTATATACCATGCAAAGGTGAATATATCAAAATGGCACCGAGTGCAATACATATCATCGAAAAATACACAACCAATGAGGCTCCAAATGGCCCATAAAGTCCAAAAACAATGTTACAAGCTATGAGGCCATTGGCCTAATACAAGACTACATATTAGTGATCAACAACATGATCACTCCTCATCATGATCAAAATCATCACCACTACTAGACAAGGGATCATCAACATGAGCCACATAAATAATATGGCTCAAAGTTTGAGGACTCCTAAAACTCCTCTACAACTTTAGTAGTAGTAGTAGTAGCAAAAATAGACATCAAAACTACAAATCACCGAGCAACATGGTCTCTCATGAAACTCATCATTGATTCATCGCTACTAGAAATGGGATCATCAACAAGAGATACATAAACATCATCTAGCTCAAAGTCTTCAGACTTGGATTGCTCAACCTTAGAACATGATAGAAATTGAAAAAGTTTAACATGCCTAACCAATGATTTTGGTTTGAGTGAAGGGTTCATTTCCTCAACCTTAAAATGCGATAGAAAAAGATTAGCATGTCTAACTAGTTGTTTTCCTTTGATTGAAGGGTACATCAAGGTTCTTAAAGGACTTCATGCTCTTGATCAAATGCCATTATCATACCCTTACACATGATAGAATCAAATGGGAACATTGCAAATTCCGAAACCATGAAACCCTGAAAACGATTAAGTCTGCTGAATTTTGAGTGAAACCTAAAATTCTAGTTTCTCCATATGAAATCCAATGAGGTCGAAACCACTCTTAAACATCCTGAGTCATTTCATGGTAATGTTAAAAATTTAAGTAAAAGGATGAAAATGAAAAATAAAGGAAATGTCACTTTTACTTACCATTGAAATTACCATGAAATTTCAATGCTTCCCTTACCTCCACATCAGCCCTAAAACTCATTTATGGCCGTGCGTGGGTCCACATAGGGAAAGAGTAGCTAAATGAACCCTCCCATTGGCTCCAAATCAGCCCTAAAACATAACTGTCGCCGAAAATGTGGGTCCGCGGATGAGTTAGCACCTAACCGGCCGGTTTATGCATAAACCAGCTGGTTCCGTTCCTAACCGGCCGATTAGGTCCGGTTTTTTCAAAAAACAAGCGAAATGCCCTAGTAGCCGGGTTGCCTGGCCGGTTTCGACCGGTGGGCTATCTAACCGGCCGGTTTGGCCGGTTTCCGGTTCAAACCGGCTGGTTTTTAAAACATTGTTCTAGCCCTAATCACAACGGATCAAATGTCTCATCAGGGATTAAAACTAGGCAGGAAGAGTGCAAGAGCTACCTCCGAAACATTCAAAATATTTCCCCTCAACACTATTGTGGTTACTAGCCCTCATTGACTTGTTAACTTCCCTTGAAGAATCTACCCTATTATGAGTTTGGAAATTGTCATCTAAGGCATATTTAGGAAGGCTAACAATGAAGTGAGGTCCTGGCTATAATCCATTCTTTACAAAGTTGGAGGATCAAAGTGATGAAATAGTAACATTACCACAGAATTCCTTACTTTATGCCTTGAGATTCTGAAATTTTCAAAACCAAGACGAGATATATTTAGATTAAAAGGCATCCTAGGGGAACCCTTTGTGTTGTGCCAGTAGAAAAGGTCAATACTATTGGGAAATGATCATAGAATTAGGTCAGCACTATCTTCTTGGAACTTTCTACTTCATCTAATTGACACTCTTGCATTATCCACCTAGCTAGTTCCATAATACCTTTGTCTTCTTGATTAAGTCAATAAAATCTTTGACAGTGACCAACAACTCTTCACACTGTCATAATCCTTAAATGGAAACAACTATATGCACTTTCCATCCTTCATGATATTGTATGTCTTCTTCTTGACTGTTAGTTGGTGTAGGTCGGACACGTGTTCTAGTCTTAGAATGTGTTTATGAGGCTAGGGAACACATTTTCTCTAATACCCAAGATTGGTTTCTAGAGAAAAGGCCCTAATTAGATTTAATTAAGTAGTTAATTAATTTTCCTAAATATAACTTAGGAAAATAGCTTAATTAATCAATATTAATTGGGGTAAATCGATTTTCCCCTAGAGACATCCGGAAAAGTCACTTGATGGGGTCAAGATGATCTTAGCCATCGATTGTGATTAGATCATAGTCGTTGATTTGTCAACAAGAGATTATAAGAGGAGATCAATGGGTAATTTGAAAAAAAATGAAGACACAAACACAAAGTTGCAATGATAGCAAGGGCGCAGTGGCAACGCAAGAACATCAACAACAGGGGTTTTAGCAGAGATTGTCGGAGAAATTCTTCACGGAGATTTCCAAAGAGAATTGGAGATCGATTTTTTGGTAGAGAGAGGACGATTTTCCGATGGTGTGAGTTGCTCCACCAGGCAGTGCGACTTACCCAGACAGGTAGTGTGAATTGCTCAGAGGAGAATTTCCGAAACAAGAAAATTTGCATAGGAGAGATCGAATTGCACGAGAGGATCGAGTTTCCAGTTCAGGTCAAAATTTTCCAGTAGAGGCCGAGATTATTTTCCTAGCCAATTTAAGTTTCCAAGAGGGCCGAGTTTCTCATCCAGGTCACAAGTGTGAGCCAAAGCCAGCTTCAAAGGTAGGCTTGTTGATTTTGGGTAGCATCAGATGTGCTCTAAGTCTCAAATTTTGTGGAGAGGCTTAGACACACGTAGTCCAGATAACCCAGAAATCGTTTGATGGAATTCAACTCGGATTGTATTCTATAGAAATAATTAATAATTTTTAAAGGAGACCTAAGTCTAAACATAGGAAAATAAAATAATTAAAGTATATTAATAGAATATGAGTGAGAATGATCTAGAATACATGGATCAAGTCAAAAGTTAATCTTAGCTGTTGATTAGAGATCTAATCTAGGTTGTTGAAGTCTCAACGAGAAGATTATAAGCATGATTTGAAGGGTCATTTGGAAAAGATACATTTGGAGACACACAGGATCTAGAGATTGAATTTTTCTGACGGAGTAGTGCTCCAAAGAAAATCAGATCTAAATGATTCTGGATTGCAATGAGGGGCAATAGATCTAGTTCGAAGATTTCCTGAGCTGAAAAGTACACAGTAGCAAAGACAGAGAGAACCACAGAGCAACGCAGAGCCAATGGCACAGTGCCTACGCAGTCACTGTGCAGAGCTAGAGGGAAAGACGTTTTCCTGCTGAGGAGATGGCGCAGAGCTAGAGTCAAATCCCAGAGAGAATTTTTGGAGGACCAGTAGGCTTCAATTTCAAACCAGCAGTAAGATCAGCGCAGAGGAAGAGGGCAATCACAGTTGTGACGTAGTCACTGTGAAGAGGCAGCGCATAGCAGTCCAGCCTTGGTGCAGATCAGTGCCAGTTTCCCACTGAGTAGTGAGGTTTGTCTCACGAGATCTTTTCTGTCAGATTCTCTGTATGATTTGACAACCTCGTTAATCATATATTTGTACTCGGAATTTACTGCATAATAACATAAACCCTCAAATCTGTTGCATCGGATTTCTCGCACTGGATTTTTCTGGGGACATTAGTCCAAAAATAATTGTGTCGAATGGTTGTGTGATCTATGTGTGTTCAGATTTGTTTCTGCACTTGTATTTCTTCTGCAGTTAAATTGTGTAGGTTGTAGTGAATGGATTTCGATATTTTCTTGTAGCACACAGTGTTGAGATTTTGAGGTAGCATCGAGTATGCTCTAGCCCTGAAATTTGTGGAGTGGCTAAGACATACGAGACCTCCAAAACCCAGAAAGCGTTTGGAGAAATTTCATTTGCTATTGAAGTTATTATAATAATTAATTTTTTTAATGAGGACCCTTAGTCTAACTTAGGGAATTAGAAAAATTTAAGTGAATTAATTAAACACATGTGATGAAATGTTTTAAGTGACATGGATCAAGCAATCTTTTAATCTGAGTCGTCGATTAGTGTGTAAAATCCTAACTCTGGATTCCTACTGCAACAAATCTGAATTACTTCTCCTATTATTTTGATAATTATTTCATTACATTGAAAAACCTAAGTAATTACTGAAGCAGTCTACACAAATAATGGTGTGGAATAAATCTAAGTGCTGAAACAAACTGAACAAAATGCAATGAAAAACAACCACATTTGACAGTTATTTTTGGACTAAATCCCCGAAAAAACCCAACTTGGGAAAACCGATGCAGCAGATCTAAGGGTTTTATATTATTAAGCAACAGAATCTTGAGTACAACTAGGGTGCCAATATCTGGCTCACCCTTCAGAGAAATCTAGACAGCTAATGAAATTGTAATATATACCTCACTCTCCAAATCCCTCGCTAATCTGAGCAGCGCTGGTGAAGCCCCTCTCTGCCTCTACGTGATGCCTATGCTGGAACTGCGTAAGCCTGCGTGAGCAAGCTCTGGGACTGCATCACCTCTTCTCAACCACTGATCTAAGCTGATCCGAAACTGGATTTTGGTCCTCCTGGCTCGGAAACCCCAACACCCAGCTATCTCCGGACTGGTTCAAAGAGGCACTGCGTCACTTTTGTGTGGGTTTCTTCAAAAACTGCGTCACCCCTTCAAAAAATTGTGTTGTCTCTCTCTGCGTCACTGCTACTTCCCTCTGAAATGCACTCCTGGTCCTCCTGACCAGCTTCTGCGTCTACCCCTCTAAATCTGATCACTGAATCAAAATCACTTAGCAAACCCTGCCCTAGTGATTTGATTCTTGATCAAAAGCTGTGCCTCCTCACACAAACTCGAAAATGTCAAATGCTCAATGTGCTCAATTGTGTTTTCCATAGGCCCCTCACCCTTCTTATATTCTTTCGTTGACCCTTTAACAGCCAAGATTAAAACATAATCAAGGGCTAAGATTAACTTGGAGGTGATCCATGATTTTATCTAGAAGATTCACACTTAATTTAATTAATACCCTTTAATTAATCAGTTTCCCTAAGTTTAGACTTAGGAAAACATTAAAAAACGATTAATTAATTTAATAAACTATCTCTAAGTGGAATTTTTCAAAACCATTTCTTGGTTTTATGGAATACATGTGTCCTAGCCTATATACAAAGTTACAAGGCTAGAGCACATCCGATGCTACCATAAATCAACACTCCCTCTTAGCGAGGAAAGTCCTCTAGCAAAACAACTCAATGTGCTGCTCTGATTTCTAGAACATCTATTGTTGTGTTGTTGATGCTGCTCACCAACATTGCACAAAAAATGTTGCAACTGTACTGCTACTGATTCTACATGTTGCTGCCAATTGCCACTGTACTACAACTCCCTCTGAATTCTGCAACTATGTTATTGCACTGTGTGAGCACTGCTCTGCACTGCATTGTTATTGCTCATCTGTTGTTGCTGCACTGTTGCTAATTGCAACAGAATAACATTCGAAATTGGACAAGAAAATATGCAACTAGAAAATAAGATTGACTACTGCTAGTTTCTGCACTAGCTCTCTGAAAAATACTGCGATGTTGTTGCTCTGCACTGCGTGAGCACTGCACTGTTGTTGTTGCTCAACTGCTGATGTTGTTGCCCCATCTCTGCATTGATTAGGATCTAGTACTGATAGTCATTTCATCATCTCATCAGCTTCTGCTGCAACTGTCCACCTACTACTGTCTTTAGGTTGTCGTAGCTCACATGTGATCCAAGAGTCCGAAAATACTCAAGGATCCTGCCACTAGTAGATTCTGGATCTACAACTCCAAGTCAGCCCACTTCTCTCCTTTCGAAATGTGAGCTAACATAGCACAATCTCCTTTTGCCTCAATCTTGGCAACTCTGGCTTGAGGATCTTGCTTCTCCTCTTTATCCTTTTTCTTGAGAGGACATTGTGTGGCATAATGTCCCATTTCTCCACACCTGAAGCATTTGATATTAAAAAGATCTTTCTTTTTCTGCCTTTGTTGCCCTTTTGATGCAAGGGTTGTGTTTTCTTCCTCCTCCTTCATTACTTTTGATTCGTTGTTGCCATCCTCAATATGGATTTTGAGGAGATCTCTCCTCAGCTCTTCTTGCTGCAAGGCTGCCCACATCGCCTCTCATCCTGGGAGTCTTTCTCCGCCCAAAATGCTTTGGACAAAGACCTGATAACCTGCTGAAACATAGCTCAGAATGAGCCTTACCAACTCTGAGTCTCTAGGAGAAGATCCCACTGCTGACAGTTGGTCTCGGTTTTCCTGAATTCGAGATAGGAAGGAGTCAAAACGATCTCTGTTCTTCATTCTGGTATTACGCATCTTCTCTTAAAAGTACATCTTCCACTGCTCGGAAGATCCTTGGTATAGCTTTTCCAGCCCTACCCACATTTCTCTAGCAGTGCCTTTTGCTGCTATGTGCGGTACAATGTGATTCTTCACACCATCTAGGATCAATCGCTTGGCTCTTGCCATATTCTTCTTGAATTTTCTCACATGCGCTGCATCCAAAGGTTCTGCACATGCGCTCTCTATGAGGGCTTTTAGATCGTCCTCATCAAGGAGAAACTCAATCCTTGATGTCCAAATCACATAGTTGGAGGCACCCACTAATCTATCTTGGTCACGCAGTCCATTGCTGGCCATCTCCTCAACTGCCGATTTCTTTCTCTAACCCTCTACTCAACTAGACTTACGCACTCCTTGTGAAGTAATTCACTGCTTCTGCTGCTGCACGGGAAAACTGAGCTTCTTTGAGTAAGAAACTCTCTGAGGTCAAGAAATCCCCAATCTGTGTTTTTCATAAATATTATGATGCTTATGCACCAACACTTACTGTTGTGCAGTAACTGAGTCCTTTAATTGCGCTGGTCTGCTACACTGCCTCTTCTGCAACTAAAAAAAGCTTACCCCTCTGTCAACTCTCTTAGAGGGATCCTTTTTCTGCGCTAGATTGCCCTCCTGGCCTAGACATCGTAATCTTTGGGAGGGTCTGCTGCTGCTCACGCAGATCCCAGTCTCTCCTACGTTGATCTGTTGGTTCACTCTTGTTTCTCCTGCCCTTCAGCTTGAATAAGCTCTGATACCATGTGAAAAATCCTAACTCTAGATTCCTACTGCAACAAATCTGAATTACTTCCCCTGTTATTTTGATAATTATTTCATTACATTGAAAAACCGAAGTAATTACTGAAGCAATCTACACAAATAATGGTGTGGAATAAATCTAAGTTTTCAACCAAACTGAACAAAATGCAATGAAAAACAACCACATTTGACACAGTTATTTTTGGACTAAGTCCCCGGAAAAACCTAACTTGGGAAAGCCGATGCAGCAGATCTGAGGGTTTTATATTATTAAGCAACATAATCTTGAGTACAACTAGGGTGCCAATATCTGGCTCACCCTTCAGAGAAATCTAGATAGCTGATGAAATTGTGAGATATACCTCACTCTACAAATCCCCAGCTGATCTGAACAGCGTTGGTTAAGCCCCTCTCTGCCTCTGCGTGATGCCTACACTGGAACTGCGTGAGCAAGCTCTAGGACTGCGTCACCTCTTCTCAACAACTGATCTAAGCTGATTTGGAACTAGATTTTTGCCCTCCTAACTCAGAAACCCCAACTCCCAGCTATCTCCAGACTGGATCAAAGAGACATTGCGTCACTTCTGCGTGGGTTTCTTCCGAAACTGCGTCACCCCTTCAGAAAACTGCGTTGTCTCTCTCTGCGTCACTGCTGCTTCTCTCTGAAATGCAATCCTGGTCCTCCTGACCAGTTTCTGCATCTGCCCCTCTCTGAATCTGATCACTGAATCAAAATCACTTAGCAAACCCTGCCCTAGTGATTCGATTCTTGATCAAAAGTTGTGTCTCCTCACTCAAACTCGAAAATGCCAAATCCCCAATGTGCTCAATTGTGTTTTCCATAGGCCCCTTACCCTCCTTATATTCTTCCGTTGACCCTTCAACAGCCAAGATTAAAATATAATCAAGGGCTAAGATTAACTTGGAGGTGATCCATGACTTTATCTAGAAGATTCACACTTAATTTAATTAATACCATTTAATTAAACAGTTTCCCTAAGTTTAGACTTAGGAAAACATTAAAAAACGATTCATTAATTTAATTAAACTATCTCTAAGTGGAATTTTCCAAAACCATTTCTGGGTTTTATGGTATACATGTGTCCTAACCTATATACAAAGTTACAAGGCTAGAGAACATCCGATGCTACCATAAATCAACAATTAGAGATTAGATCACGGTCGTTGGTTTTCCAACGAGAAAAGTATAAGAGAAAGGCTTGGGGTTAGTTGGAGACACACACACACTAGAAGAGCACTTAAGCTAAGTCGAATTTCCGGGGCGGGGTTCGCTGAGAAATTCGAAGCGAGTTTGCAATGCAGTGAGGGGCATATATCGACAAGGGATTATTTGAATCTAAGGTCGAGGATACCACAGCAGAGGGGCGGTGAGTACCAGTCAGCGCAGAGTCAGCGAGGAGGACACAGTTTAGCCAGCACCACGTAGAGACTGCGTAAGGCCATCCAGGGAGACACAGACCCAACCAGCGCAGCACCAGCAGAGGTGACGCAGGCCCAGCCAAGGCAGAGCAGAGGCAGCGCAGCACCAGTCGGGGTGACGCAGTGGGGACATTGGCCAGTTAAGGGTTGACGTAGAGGCAGCGCTGAGGGTTCCAGTGGGCCAGAAGGGCCTCGTGATCTGTAAATCCCGTTTGAGGGTGTGATACAGCCATATCTTATGTCTCCGAGTGAAAGGTACAAACTGTCGTGTAATTTCTCTATAGGGCCAACCATTTCTGGTGCCCAGAATGTTGTATTCAGATTCTGCATAATAATAAAACCCTCTAGAGCTATTGCACTGGTTTTCCCACATTGAGTTTTTCCGGGGACATTTGTCCGAAAAAACGTGTGTAATCTTGTCACATGTGTGTATTGTTCAATAAATGATTTGTAGATGTTTAGGCCGCAGTTAGTGTCTACCTTGATGTTTTTCTGAATAATTTAGGAAAATAACTTGTTAATGTTAAATAAACAAGTAGGTGAAGTAGATCTAGATACTGCAATAGGGTTTTTGTTTTGAAACTTTCACACACAGTAAATAAATTTGTTAAGTAAATAACAAATAGAAGACTTTCCATCAATTGCTGCAATAGGATTCCAAGTAACGTGAATTTTCACACGGTATCAAAGCTTGTTTAAGCTGAGTACAAGCGATACAAAGAACAGATCCAGCAGATCCAGCGTTGAAGCAGCGGCTGGGGATCAAAGAGTTGCGTAAGCAGCAGATCGATTTCCCGGTGAAGTGCGTAGTCCAAGCCAGGAGGGTCAGATCAACAAGGAAAATCTCTCTTTGAGTAAGCCAACAGAGAGGTAGGATTGTTCCAGATTGCTGTTTGTCTGAGGCAAAGAGAGCAATGCAGCAATCTACGTAGATAAGTAGTTGGAGGGACACAGTTGACAACGCAGTAGTGATTGTTGGTGCAGAGCGTCAGGAACTGTGGCAGAAACACAGTTTTGTTTATTTTCAAACCTCAGTGAGTTTTTGGCCCGAGAAACTCAGATTCCCCGTGCAGTAGCAGCAGATCTTGTGGCTTGCTCCATCAGGAGTACATAAAGCCAGTTGTGCAAAGGGTGAGAGGCAGCAAATCGCGAGTAGTTGAGTGAGATGGCCACCAGCGGATTGGGTGACCAGGACCGATTAGAGGGTGCCTCATGTAATCTGGAAGGCAAGGATCTCCCTCCTTCTAGATGAGCATGACATCAAGCACTTTATCGATAGTGCTCAAGCTGAACCGGTGGATGCAGCACCATTACAAGCCTTCAAGAAGAATATGGCTAAATCCAAGCAGTTGATCCTCGATTGAGTTAGGGATTACATTGTTTCACACATCTCAGCCAAAGGAACTACTAAGGAGATGTGAGATGTGCGTTGGCAATGCTGTATGAGGGGTCTTTCGAGCAGCGGAAGATGTTTCTAAAGGAGAAAATGCAGACCACTACGATGTAGAACGAAGAGCGTATTGATCCATTCCTATCTAGACTTCAGGAAAACGGAGATCAGTAGGCAGTCGTAGGAGCAACTCCTAAGGCCACGGACATGGTCAGATTGGCCCTAACCTTAGTGCCTGAGGATTACCAAGTTTTTGTCCAGAGCATCCTGGGCAGAGTGAACTTGTCGGACTGGGAGTCAATGTGGGCAGCGCTTCAGCAAGAAGAGATGCGGAGAGACTTAAGTAAGTGTCAAATTGAGGGCGGCAACAGTAGCGGTTCGAAGATCAAGAAGGAGGAGGAAGAGAATGCGGCACTTGCATCAAAGGGACAGCCAGAGCAATGCAGGAGGAAGAAGGATCTATCAAAGATCAAATGCTTCCGGTGTGGCGGAATGGGAAATTACGCCACACAGTGTCCTCTCAGAAAGAAGGATAATAATGAGAAGCATGATCCTCAGGTCGAAGAAGCAAAGATAGAAGAGGAGGAGTTTGCTATGATAGCTCATATACCTCCAGGAGGGAGGTGAGATGATTTGGAATTGTAGACCTAGAGATCTACAAGATGGGCAGGATCATCATCACCTTGCTACGGGAGCCCTAAAAAGCAGTAGCAGGATGGACTAGTGCCAATTGGTGTAGAGGAGTATTTAAGTGACAACGCAATGGTTAGCAGCGCAGATCAGTGTCGCAGCAGTGCAGAGGGACGCAGTTCAGAGCAGAAACAACGCAACAGTCTCAGAGAGACAACGCAGAGGCTAGCAACAGTCAGATCTTAGTCACAGAGATGTAGTATAGTTGTCCAATTTTTTATGTTTTTCAGTTGCAGAAAGCAACTGGGTTGCAGTGCAGTAGCAGTTGGCAGTTGCAGAGTCGGCAGCAGCACGGATGCAGAATTCACAGGGAGTAGCAGTACGGGTGCAATATTGACAGTGGCAGTATCAATAGCAGTACAGATGCAACGTTTGCGCAGAGTTGATGGGCAACAGTGTCAGACATCAGCAACGCAAAGAGAGATGCTTCAGGATCAGAACAATATGCAGCCTGGCATATTGTTAGAGCACATTCCTCGCTAAGAGGGACTGTTAATTTTGGGTAGCATCGAATGTGCTCTAAGTCTCAAATTTTGTGGAGAGGCTTAGACACATGTATTCCAGATAACCCATAAATCGTTTGATGAAATTCCACTCGAATTTTATTCTATAGAAATAATTAATTATTTTTAAAGGGACCCTAATTCTAAACTTAGGAAAATAAAATAATTAAAATGTCTTAATAGAATATGAGTGAGAATGATCTAGAATACATGGATCAAGTCAAAAGTTAATCTTCGCCATTGATTAGAGATCTAACCTGGGTTGTTGAAGTCTCAACAAGAAGATTATAAGAATGACTTGAAGGGTCATTTGGAAAAGATACATTTGGAGACACAGAGGATCTAGAGATCGAACTTTTCTGACAAAGCAGTGCTCGGAAGAAAATCAGATCTAAGTGATTCTTGATTGCAGTGAGGGGCAGTAGATCTGGTTGGAAGACTTCTTGAGCCAGAGAGTACACAGCATCAAAGACAGAGAGAGCCACAGAGCAACGTAGAGCCAATGACGCAGTGCCTATGCAGTCATTGCGCAGAGCTAGAGGGAAAGATGTTTTCTTGCTGAGGAGACAGTGCAGAGCCAGAGTCAGATCTCGGAGAGAATTTCCGAAGAACCAGTAGGCTTCAGTTTCCAGCCAATAGTGAGATTAGCGCAAAGGAAGAGGGCAACCACAGTTGTGACGCAATTACTACGCAAAGGCAACACAAGGCAGTCCAGCCTTGGTGCAGCTCAGTGCCTGTTTCCTGTGGAGGAGTGAGGTCTGTCTCACGAGATCTCTTCTGCCAGTTTCTCTATATGATTTGACAATCTCATCAATCATAGATTTGTACTTAGAATTTACTGCAAAATAACATAAACCCTCAAATCTGCTGCACCGGTTTTCCCACATTGGGTTTTTCTGGGGTCATTAGTCCAAAAATAATTGTGTTGAATGGTTGTGTGATCTATGTGTGTTCAGATTTGTTTCCGCACTTGTATTTCTTCCTCAATTAAATTGTGTAGGTTGTAGTGAATGGATTTCGATATTTTCTTGTAGCACACAGTAAATAAATTTGTTAAGTAAATAACAAATAGGATACCTTCGATCAGTTGCTACAATAGGATTCTGAGTAACACGAATTTTCACATGGTATCAGAGCTTGTTTAAGCTGAGTGCAGGTGAGACAAAGAACAGATCCAACAAATTTAGTGTTGAAGTAGCAGTTGGGGATCAAAGAGCTGCGTAAGTAGTAGATCGATTTCCCAGTGAACTGCGCAGTCCACGCCAAGAAGGCCAGATCAATAAGGAAAATCTTTCTCTAAGTGAGTCGACATAGAGGTAGGATTGTTCCATATTGTTGTTTGTCTGAGGCAGAGAGTGCAGTGCAGCAAATGATCAGCTGAAGGGATGCAGTTGACTACGCAGTAGTGATCGCTGGTGCAGAGCATCAGGAAGCGTAGCAGAAACACAGTTTGGGGGATTTTTTGACCTTAGTATGTTTCTAGCTCGAGAAACTCGGATTCCCCGTGCAGTAGCAGTAGATATTGTGGCTTGCTCCATCAGGACTACGTAAAGCTAGCTGCACAGAGGGCGAGAGGCAGCAAATCAACAGTAGTCAGGTGAGATGGCCACCAACGAATTGTGTGACTAGGAATGGTTGGAGGGTAACTCCAACTATGTAATCTGGAAGGCAAGGATATCCTTCTTTATCGATGAACATGACCTCAAGCACTTTATCGACAGTGCTCAAGCTGAACCGGTGGATGCAGCACCATTACAGGCCTTCAAGAAGAATATGGCTAAAACGAAGAAATTGATCCTCGATGGAGTGAGGGATCACATTGTTTCACACATCTCAGCTAAAGGAACAGCTAAGGAGATGTGGGATGTGTTGGTAACAATGTTTGACGAGTCTTCCAAGCAGCAGAAGATGTTTATGGAGGAGAAAATGTGGACCACCAGGATTCAGAAGGTAGAGCATATTGATCCATTCTTGTCTAGACTTCAAGAAAACCAAGATCAGTTGGCAGTCGTAGGAGTAGCTCCTAAGGCCACAAAGATGGTCAGATTGGCCCTCAACTTACTCTCCGAGGATTACCAATTTTTCATCCAGAGCATCCTGGGCAAAGAGAACTTGCCAGACCGGGAGTCAATGTGGGCTACTCTTCAGCAAGAAGAGATGCGGGGAGACTTAATCAAGTCTCAACTTGAGGGCGGCATCTGCAGCAGTTCGAAGATCAAAGAGGAGGAAGAGAATGTCGTCCTTGCATCAAAGGGACAGCCAGAGCAGCGTAGGATGAAGAAGGATCTGTCAAAGATCAAATGCTTTTGGTGTCGCGAGATGGGACATTATGCCACACAGTGTCCTCTCAAAAAGAAGGACAAGGATGAGAAGCATGATCCTCAGGCCAAAGCAGCGAAGATAGAGGAGTAGGAATTTTCTATGATAGCTCATACACCTCCAAGAGGGAGGTGGGCTGATTTGGAGTTGTAGACCCAGAGATCTACAAGATGGGCAGGATCCTTGAGGAGTCCACCTCTCGGATCATCACCTTGCTACGGGAGCCCTAAACAACAATAGCAGGATGGACTAGTGCCATTTGGTGCAGAGGAGTGTTGAAGTGACAGTGCAGTGGTTAGCAGCACCAAAGTCTGAGCAGCATAGAGCAGTATTGCAATAGCGCAAAGTGACGCAGTGTAGAGCAGCAGCAGCGCAGAGGCTAGTAGCAGTCATATCTTCATCACAGAGATGCAGTATACTTGTCCAATTTTGGATGTTTTTCAGTTGCAGAAAGCAACTGTGTTGCAGTGCAGTAGCAGTTGGCAGTTGGAGAGTCAGCAGTAGCACAGATGCAAAATTCAGAGGGAGTTGCAGTAAGGATGCAGTATTGACAGTTGCAGTGTCAGCAGCAGCGCAGATGCAGCGTTTGCACAGAGTTGATGGCCAGCAGTGTCAAACATCAACAGCGCAGAGGGAGATGCTTCAGGATCAAAACAATATGCAGCATGGCATATTGTTAGAGCATATTCCTTGCTAAGAGCGAGTTTTGATTTTGGGTAGCATCGAATGTGCTCTAAGTCTCAAATTTTGCCGAAAGGCTTAAACACATGTACTCCAAATAACCCGGAAATCATTTGATGAAATTCCACTCGGATTGTATTCTATAGAAATAATTAATTATTTTTAAAGCAACCCTAAGTCTAAACTTAGGAAAATTAAATAATTAATGTGTATTAATAGAATATGAGTGAGAATGATCAAGAATTCATGGATCAAGTCAAAAGTTAATCTTAGCTGTTGATTAGAGATCTAATCTGGGCCGTTGAAGTCTCAACGAGAAGATTATAAGAATGACTTGAAGGGTCAGTTGAAAAAGATACATTTGGAGACACAGAGGATCTAGAGATCGAATTTTTGCAGTGCTCGAAAGAAAATCAGATCTAAGTGATTCTTGATTGCAGTGAGGGGGAGTAGATCTGGTTGGAATATTTCTTGCGTCGGAGAGTACACAGCAACAGAGACAAAGAGAGCCACAGAGCAGTGCAGAGCCAGTGACGTAGTGCCTACGCAGTCACTACGCAGAGCTAGAGGGAAAGACGTTTTCCTGCTGAGGAGACAACGCAGAGCCATAATCAGATCCTGGAGAGAATTTCTAGAGGACCAGTAGGCTTTAGTTTCCAGCCAACAGTGAGATCAGCGTAGAGGAAGAGGGCAACCACAGTTGTGACGCAGTCACTGCGCAGAGGCAGCACAGGACAATCCAGCCTTGGTGCAGATCAGTTCCTGTTTCCCGTGGAGGAGTGAGGTTTTTCTCACGAGATCTCTTCTGCCAGCTTCTCTGTATGATTTGACAGTCTCGTCAATCATAGAATTGTACTTAGAATTTACTGAATAATAACATAAACCCTCATATCTGTTGCATCGGTTTTCCCGCATCTTTTTTTTCCAGGGAAATTAGTCCAAAAATAATTATGTCGAATGGTTGTGTGATCTATGTGTGTTCAGATTTGTTTCCGCACTTGTATTTCTTCCGCAGTTAAATTGTGTAGTTTGTAGTGAATGGATTTCGATATTTGCTTGTAGAACACAATAAATAAATTTGTTAAGTAAATAACAAATAGAAGGCTTTCCATCAGTTGTTGCACTAGGATTCCAGGTAATACGAGTTTTCACAAGGCCGAATTGGTTTTGGTGGGACGAATTGCTTCCAAGAGGTCAGTGAGACTTGCAGAAGTGATCTGAAAATTTTTCTAGAGGTTTTCCATCTTAGGACAACCAGTTGTAATATTTTGATGAAGAATTAACAATTAAAGCCCTCATCTGCTACACTAGTTTTCCCTTCGGGGTTTTCCGAGGACATTTGTCCAAAAATATTGGTGTCCATTATCTGTGTGTGTGTGTGCGTAATTTTCTCAATTCCTGTGGTATTTATTTTTCAGTGAAGTTGTAGCTGTGTTTGTTTCAGTAATTGCCGCAAATATTTTGCAATTGACAAATAATCTGAAAAGAAGGAGAATAATAGCCAGTAATTGCAACAATATACTTAAAAATTTCACATGGTATCAGAGCAGATCTGAGGGTAGAAGGTATATCTGCGTAGGCACGAGAAGAGAAAGTGAGGGTTTTTACCCAGATTGATTTCTTCATATCTCTTCACTTATTTGAGTTCGCAAATATTTCCAGAGATGACCGCATCAAGGTTGAGAGATCAGGATAGGTTGGATGAAGCCTCAAACTTTGGATTTTGGAAGGCCATAATGTTTTTCCTATTAGATGAATTTGGTCTCAAGGAGTTTGCTACGACAAATGTCGTTATACCAGCAAATCCCATCATGCTACATGTATACAAGAGGGATAATGTAAAATCGAAGACGATGATTCTTGGTGGAGTCAAGGATCACATCATTCTGCATATCATAGAGAAAGATATACTAAATCATATATGGGATGCCATTGTCAAACTGTACCAGGATCCTTTAGAAAATAGGAAAATGATCTTCAAGGAGAGGCCGAGAACCATCAAGATGCATAAGGGTGACAATGAAACTTCCTATCTCACCAAGGTTAGGTCCGTTAGAGATAACTAGATGCAATTGGAGAAAATTCGAGTGATGACGAGCTAGTGCGTGTAGCACTCAATGGGTTTACCAAGGACTGGCATATGTTCGTCCAAGTGGTTTTTAGACAAGACAAGCTTCTAGATTGGGATCGCCTGTGGAGTGATTTCATTTAGGAGAAGCTGAGGATCGGCTTAGTCAATGGCACCAATAGCATGAAAATGTTGCTCTAGCAGGGAAAGGAAAGGCGAAGCAGGGTTCTAGTAAGGGACCAAGCTCAAAAGGGGAGAAGAAGAAGAAGGGCCTATCAAAGTTCAAGTGTTATGGATGTCACAAATTTGGCCACTATGTCAGCAATTTCCCACAGAGGAAGAAGAAGGGATAGAAGCAAGTTGCAGCTTCAGCAAGATGCAGATGAGCTCTCCAACATGATGGATCAAGAGTTTTCTTTGATCGTTTTCCTAACTAGCTCGACTTCACAGGGTGTTTGGTACATATATAGTGGAGCGTCATTTCATATGACAAGAGTTAGGGAGTACTTCTCTGCTACAAGGAGGAGGATATCAAGTTCTGGAATATGATGGGGAACAAGTCCAAGTGCAATCTTGTAGCACGAGGGTCTGTTCTATTTCAGATGGAGAATGGAAATCAAATATCGATCCATGATGTGTTGCATGTACCAGACTTAGGGATTAATTTGATCTCTGTATCAGTCCTTTAGGACAAAGGGTATGATGTTCTCTTTAGAGGGGCCAGAGTGTTGTTACAGCACAAGGATTGGAAGTCACCTATCGCAATTGGGGTGACGAGTGACCGGTTATACAAGTTGCAAATGGACACACCCAAGGCACTAGTTAGTAGTAACAGTCCAAGAGACCAGGGGGAGATCTGGCATAGGAGGATGGTTCATATTCCTCATGGAACACTTACATTGCTTCGCGAGACGGTGACAGGTGTTTCGAAAGCAAGCACAAACAACGATTATGTCTGTAGAGGATGTGTGTTGGGGAAGTTTGTTAAAGAAAATTTTTTACAGAGTGTTAGTAGATTGTAGGGGATTCTATGTGAAAATACCAAGATCTAGATCTGGAATCCCTACTGCAACAAGTTGAACTACTTCTCCTCTTGTAAATCTGATTTAACAAGTTATTAAAATATTTCTTCTTAAAATATAGAAGCAGTTACTAAAGTAGCCTTCACCAATTAAAATAAATTTGTGAAAACAGAAACTGAGCAAGTAAAATAATGCACACACAGGACACCGTTATTTTTGGACAAACGTCCCCAGAAAAACCCAATGCGAGAAAACTGGTGCAGTAGATCTGAGGAATTATATATTATGCAGTAATTTTTTGAATACAAATCTGGGATGCCTTTCTGGCAATACCTGCAGAGAATATGATTGACAAAGAGTTAGTAAGAGAAATCTCACACTGATACTGGAAGCCCGACTAACCAAAAAACCCCAGATGGCAAGCCCTCCACTGCTTTGTGCATTCACTACGCAGTCTGCGTCACTCTAAGTGGGGACTACGTGGCTTCTGCGTTGCTGATCTTCTGCTGACTGGATCTAACCTTCTGGCCCATTCCGGTCTCACACCCTGGCTTTCCAGCACTAGATCTGACTAATCCTCAGCTGAATTTCAAATTTCATCAAGGCTATAGTGTTGCCTCTGCATGGGACTGTGCTGCCTCTGCGTAGTTTTTACGTTGCCTCTTCTATGTACTACCCTTTGTCTTCTTTGCTATGTATTCCCGACTCAAGAAAATCTCCAACTGTAATTACTCTGCCCCTCACTGCAATCAAGAATCACTTAGATCTGATTTTCGTCCGAGCACTGCTCTGTCAAAAAAATTCAATCTCTAGATCCTCTCGGTGTATCTTACAAATGACCCTCAAGTCTTCCTTTATAGCCTTCTCGTTGAGATTCAATGGCCGAGATTAGATCTCTAATCAAAGGCTTGTTGATTTTTGTAGCATCCAAAGTGTTCCAAGTCTCAAACTTTGCAGGGACACTTGGACGACAACATTCCAAAGAACCCAGAAACAGTTTGTGGAAATTCCACTCGGTTCAAGAATTATTGAAATAATTAATTATTTTAATGGCGACCCTAAGTCCAAACTTAGGAAAAGGAAATAATTAAAGGGCATTAATAATTCAAAGTGTGAACCTTCTAGAAAACATGGATAAGGTCAAGATTTAATCTTAGCCATTGATTAATCTTTTAATTTGGGCCATTGGTTCTCTAACAGGAAGATTATAAAAGAAAGCTTGAGGATCACTTGGAAGATAAGTTGGACAAACACTCAGTACCCGAAGGAGATCCATTCTGATGTAGAATTCAATTCCAGCGAGAGAGTTGCAGGGCGAAAAGTTGCAGAAGTAGAAGGAGGTCAGGGGTAATCGAGATCAAGGTCGGAGAGTAGAAATGGGTCATTGAAGGTAGCTTGAGGCTACAGCACGCAGTCTCCACGCAGATTCACGCAGTCTAGCTCTAGGACTGCGGAGAGAATCACGCAAACTAATGCAGGGGTTTGCAGGGGCTGATTTGGGTGTCAAAAATTTGTCCGAGAAAGCTGGGCATTCAGTCTCAAGTGGTTCAAAATTTATCTGCCGAATATTTCCCTGTAAAGATATCATTTTCTGAAGAAATAATAAAAGCCTCATCTACTGCACCGGTTTCCCCACATTAGGTTTTTCCGAGGACATTTGTCCAAAAATAACTGTGTACATGTGATTCATTCTTGTGCTTATGTTCTCTACTGTTTATTTCTCTATATGTATAATTGTGAATGTTGCAGTAGTACTTATTTCGATATTTGTCGGAAGAAAACTAAATAATAAGTAGGAGAAATAAATCTATCACTGCAACTGGTTGAGAATTTTCACAAGGCTAAGATTATATTAGACTTAATCTACTTTATCTAGAAGATTCACCCACAGTTTACATTAATTCTGGCTAATTATTTTAATTTCCTAAGTTACACTTAGGGTCCTCATTAAAAATAATTAATTTTTCTTATAAAATTGTTTCTGGGTGGAATTTCCCAAAACAATTTATGGGTTATCCGTAATGCATGTGTCTAAGCCTCTCCAAAAAGTTTGTGACTTAGAGCACATCCAATGCTACCAAAAATCAACACTCCCTCTTAGCAAGGAATGTGCTCTAACAGATATGCCCTGTTGCACACTACTCTGACTCTGAAGCATCTCCCTTTGCGTTGATGATGTCTGACATGTTGCCCATCAATCACTACGTTGCTTCTGCAACTGTACTATTCTTGACCCTGCCACGATCAACACTGCATCCATACTAAAACTCCCTCTCAAACGTTGCATCTGCTGCTAGCACTGCCACTACTAACACTGCACTGTAACACAGCTGCTGAGAGAAGCAACTGAAAACATCCATGAATCTGAACAAGTGTTCAGGATGCATCTCGATGCTGAAACACTGACTGCGGCTAGTCCCACAGTGTCCCTTATAAGCAATGCGTTGGTGTCGCTCTGCACTGCGTCCCTCTGCATTGCTGCAACTATGCTTTGCGTTGCTTAGATGTTAGCATTGCAACCGCTGCATCTGTCCTTTTTGCACTCTTCTACACCGACTGAAGACTCCTCCAGCCTGCTACTACTAATCTTGAGCACCCATAGCAAGGTATGATCCGAGAGGTGGTGATCCGGATTTATGCAGGAACGCAACAGAATAAACACATAACCATAAATACAGAGATGCAGCGGAAATAACACTTCATTTCATTAATATCAAAGAACTGAAATTTGCTTACAGACAGAATGGAAATAAAACTAGCTAGGGCACTGGTAGCTATCTCTGAGAAGAGACGTGGCGGCTACAGGCCTCTGAACTGAGTTACAATGAGGCTCGAGGGCCTATTTATTATTGAGAAACAATGGAGAACCCTCAACATCCCAAAAACCTAACCCTAGGAGATAAAGCGCCAAAACTATGGGCCCCGTTTGGGTAAATTGGTGTTTCAACTTCCCAGGGACGTAACTTTGGCATACTATCTCCGTTTGACGCACATGATACATCATTAGAAAGCTCTATTCGAGGACTACAACTTTCGCCACGAATGTTTGTTGGAGGCACGATGCCCAAAAAACGTCGTTTAGGGCCTCAAAACGGCTCCGGAATTTCAGGACCCGAAAAACTACTAAAAATATTAAATTATGCCGAAACTGAAAAACTGAAAGAGACAATGGTGGGGGCCCAAGTGGAATAGGCGGGTGGCCACCAATATCCACCTGGATCATTCCTCCCCCCTTAGGAAGCGATGGTCCCCATTGCGTTAAGTTCCTCCATGAGATGAGGAAATTTCTGCTGAACTTGGTCCCTGGTGAACCACTTTCCTTGGTGCAGGAGTTGGCCAGCTTTGACAACCCGATACAGTTGGATCCTCTGTTGGCGAGTGTTCTTAATTTGCATGTCCATGATACAATCTGTGGTGGCTTGTTCCATGCAGTCTGGGTTTAACTCTGTTGGTGTGAGTTGTTCTGCAATGTCCGAAGTGTCCAGTAGAGGTGGGAAGTAAGGACGAAGGCGATCCACATTGAAGACTGGGTGCAGACCAAGGAATGGTGGAATACTAAGCTTGAAAGCATTGTTCCCTACAGCCTTGGTGATGGTGTACGGCCCGTATCGGAGCGGGCGAAGCTTGCGGTGTGGTCCAGTGAGGCGCTCCTTCTGCAAATGTAGCCATACTTTGTCACCCACCTGGAAGTTGTGTGGCACCCGGTGTTGATCATGGCGTTGCTTGTACTTGGCATTGGCTCTGTCCAATATATCATGAACTTGTTGGCGGATGTGTTGAATGCGCTCGATGAAGCTACTTGCTTTGTCAACTTCAGACTGGACATGAGCTGAATCGGCCTGAGCAGCTGCAAATGGTATGGCTACGTCAATAGGACATAGTGGCTGGAATCCCAAGCCCACCTGAAAGGGGCTATGGCCGATTGAACTGTGGAGAGCCCGATTATAACTATGTTGTACATATGGGAGGCTCTCGTCCCATGTGCGTGGATGATTTGAATTGTACATGCGCAGAATGTGTACAATCATTCTGTTGATGACCTCTGTCTGGCCATCTGTTTGGGGATGGAAAGTTGTGGACTTGGTGAGCTTGGTATCCAACATTGACCAGAGGCTGGACCAAAATGTGCTGAGGAACCTTCTATCCCGATCTGATATGATAGACTGTGGGATCCCAAAGTGCACCCACACTCGTTCAAAGAAGAGTTTGGCAGTGGCTTCTGCTGTGATATTCTTCTTGTAGGCCGCCATGATGGCCATCTTCGAGAATCTGTCGACGACCACGAAAACACAGTCATTTCCCTGCTTAGTAGAAGGCAGACCCAACATGTAATCCATGGAGATGGATTCCCAAGGTCGACTAGGGGTAGGTAGCCGAGTATATAGGCCTTGCTTCTTGATGGTTGATTTAGCAATGGCACAAGCAGTGCAGGATCTGATGTGCTTCTCGACATCCTTTCGAAGGTTCGGCCAATAGAAATACTTCTGCAGCATTGCTACTGTTTTCTCGACCCCGAAATGCCCAACGACTCGACTGTAGTGTGCTTCTCATATCATCTTGGCACGCTCGCTTGAAAGAACACAAAGGTGTCCCAGGTGACATAAAAGTGCATCTTGGAGGTGAAAATTTGGAACTTGCGTACCCCCCAAGAGTGCCTTGTAAGTGTGGCCGAATTATGGATCACTCTCATAGAGAAGCGGCCAATCAGAAGTCTCGTGCCCACAAGAGTTGAGCACGGTGGTGAGCGCCACGATCGGTGGTCGGCTGAGGCAGTCTGCAACGTTATTGGTGCTACCCTTCTTGTACTTGATGTTCAAATGAAACTGTTGCAGATATGTGGACCACTTCTGATGGCGATCATTCTGCAACTTCCCTTGTGTCTGTATGAACTGCAGGGGCCAGTGGTCTGTGTGGATGATTGTTTCCTTCCCCAAAATGTAATGCTTCCATTGTCAACAAGCTTGCACAATGGAATACATTTCTTTGTCATAAGTGGGATACTTGCGAACTGTGTCGGACAATGTCTCACTGTGATATGCCACTGGATGTCGCTATTGAGTAAGAACTGCCCCAATAGCATAGTTGGAGGCATCTGTCTTGATCTCAAATGGTTGTTGCAAGTCTAGTAAAGTGAACACTGGGGCAGAACAAAGGCGATTTTTCAATTCTGTAAACGCCTTCTGTTGAGGTTCCGACCAAAAGAATTTTGCTCTCGCTCCTCCCTTAGTGACTTGACTCAAGGGCCAAGTGATATGAGAGAATCCCAACATGAACCTCCGGTAGAAATTAGCAAGACCCAGAAAGCTGCGAAGCTCTGTTATAGTAGTTGGGGCTGGCCAATCTCGAATGACTTGGATCTTGGCTGGATCCACATGCACCCCCCTTTCATCAATAATGTATCCCAGATATTGAACCTGGGTCATGCCAAAAGTGCACTTCTCCAAATTGGCACACAACTTGTGTTGCCGCGGTGTTTGGAGGACTTGTCGGATGTGGTGAAGGTGCTCTTCCCAAGTCTGGCTGAAGATCAGAATGTCATCCAAGTACACCACTACAAATGAGTTGGTGAATGGCCACAAGATGTCGTCCATCATCCTCATGAAGGTTGCGGAGCATTCGTCAACCCGAAAGGCATGACCAGCCATTCGAAAAGGCCTTCCTTGGCTTTGAAAGCAGTCTTCCACACATCGGAGGGTTCAATGTAATATTCCCAATTAGCTTTGCTAATTGGAATATTTCATTTTTGTTTAATTTTGCCGCTTTAGCTAGAAATAATAAATAAAGTGAGAAATAAGAGGGGTCACCTCACTTTAGTCACCTCACTTTATAAAATAAAGTGTTTTTCCTAGTTGATTGACGTTATAACTTAGAGAGGGTGCCTTGGGGGTCCACATGAGTATGAGGGGAGGCCTCACGCTGACCCAAGGTTAACTGCGCAGGCCAAGGAGAGTGAAGGACGCAGTCAAGTTTTGGAGGGAGTTTAGCACTATAAAAGGTGGGGTTCTCACCTCATTTTGGGCATTGATGATTTGATATTGATATTGAGAGCTAGACTTCTGTCTACTTCAGCACGTCGGTTGTTTAGTCGGTCTGCAGCACTGTTTAGTGCAAACTGAGTGTCTCCGGTCGGAGATCTCACCCTTAGCCTCGGGGGACTTCGAGTGCCTGCCCTGGTAAGGTTATTTTTCTGAGCATCATCCTTCAGTTTCAGTGGTAATTTGCAGTAGTTCTGGTGGAGATTTGGCAGAGGAGGTACCCCCTTCTTGAGAGGACGCAGATCTGGGCAGAGAGGACTCAGATCCAGCAGATCCAGGCAGAGAGGACGCAGATCTGGGCAGAGAGGACGCAGATCCAGTCAGGGAGGACGCAGATCTGATGAGCAGGGTCTTTGTGTGGGGTTTTGGCAGCGTTTTTCAGTGTTTCCAGCCCTGAGGAGTTGGTCATCTCATCTGGAGGATTTGTGGTTGGATTCACCCCTTCTTGCCAGCGTTTCATCTGTCTTCTGCGCTGTCACTAGCAGAGACAGCGTTTTCACTGGTGAGGGCTTGATTGGTGGTGGAGCATCAGTTTCACATTTTCTGGGGTTTGTCTGGAGGATTGAGATCAGCCATCTTCCTAGTTTCCAGCTCATAGTTCCAGTGCATTCCAGCAGCAGTTCTTCATAGCAGTTCTTCAGCCAGCTAGGACGCTGTCCTTATTTGCAGCCATTATTTGCTCTGAGAGGGTCTCCACTTGCCTAGGGCAAGGATAGGTGCACTCATTCTGATTATCTTGTACTCCTATCTATGTGTTCTGAGATTAATAAAATGGCTTAGTATTCCGGCATTCTATGTGTACTTGATCCATTATCTGGTTCCAGCATTTTGTTTTATATATCTGTCTGGCATATTTCTGTGTATTACTGGTTATTTCCCTTTGGGGATATTACAGTGGTATCGGAGCATAGATCTGGCTCAGCCTGTGGTGCTAGCAGTCTATGACGCCCGGGGATAACCCCTACATCTATCAGAAGGAACGCAGAGAAGCTGAGAGTGGGTGGAAGTTTCCTTTCGGGGGAAGTGATTCTGATCAGGAGCCACCTGAAACAGATTCAGAGGCAGAGCAGCCTGTGAGGGACACAGAGCAGCGGGATCCGATGGCAGACACAGCTGAAAAACTGGATGCAATCATCCATCACATGCAGGATATGTCACAGAGGCTCGTGGCCGTAGAGATCAGTCAGAGAGAACTCCCTAGAGTTCTTCAGATCGGTGAGGGATCGGGTATGTCTCGCCACGTACCAATGCACGATGCTATCCCCATTGTGACGACTCAGGCACCCGCGCGATCCACTATGCCCACATTCTTACCAGAGGACACAGGGACAGGAGTACGGGGAGGTACACAGAGGGATAATCCAGCACCCACGCGACCTACCATGCCTACCTTCCTGGTAGAGGACGAGGGGTCGACAGCACCGAGAGAGTTGAGTCTAGCTCGATGGGCGGCCGCTTTTGCAGAGTGGCAGGCCTTCGGACAGGCATTCATGGATTCTCTCCCCTTCGAGCGCTATCTCCATATTCAGTATGGCGTCAAACCCCGTGATCAGCACCAGCACAGGGGGCACGGACACCACCGTGATGACCACCGCGCGGCTAGTAGATTCCATTTGCCTGCGTTTGATGGTTCATCAAACAACTCGGCAAAGTCCTGGGTGGAGAAGCTGGACATCTATTTCCAGCTTAACCAGATGTCGGAGACAGAGGCCATTAAGGTGGCTACATTGCATTTAGAGGGTGAGGCTCAGGACTGGTGGTTTCATGGGATGGCGACACTCGGGCATTCCACAGTGACGACATATGCCGAGTTTACCAGGAGGGTGGTAGGGCGCTTTGACAGGAGGGATCCGGAGCAGCATTTTGTTGAGCTGATCAAGCTCAAGTAGACCGGGAGTGCAGAGGCATACATTTCAGATTTCTTGAGGGTTTCAGTCTTAGTCGATAGTGGGGCCACCCACAACTTCATTGATGCCCGGATGGTTGAGCGGAGGGGCATACCGACGGAGGGCTTTGATGGGTTTTCTGTTTTGGTACCAGGAGATCAGACCATGGCATGTGCTCGATATGTACCAGAATTATCAGTGACGATGGGCAATTATACATTGACCGATCACTTCTTTGTGGTGGACATTCCGGACACCAACGTGATATTGGGAGTTCAGTGGCTTATTACTCTAGGGAAGGTCACGACAGATTGGAAGGCCCTAGAGATGGAGTGGGATGATCCCAAGACGGGGAAGCATGAGAAGATACGAGGGCAGAACACATACCCACCCCAGACAGTGTCGGCACACAGCATGGAGGCAACCTTCCGCAAGGGAGATATAGAGTGGGCGGTAGAGTTGCGGGCTTCAGAGGTAGTGGATACAGGGCATACAGTGCACCCTGATCTACAGTCTATTCTCGACAGATATGCAGTAGTTTTCGGGGACATTCCACCAGGACAACCACCGGATCGGGGGTTTGAGCACACGATCGAGCTTGAGCAGGGGATACAGGCTGTGATTACCACACCGTATAGGCATCCCAAGGCCTATCGGGACGAGATAGAGCGAGCCATTCAGGAGTTGCTGGCCCTTGGTCACATTCGGCCCAGCACTAGTCCTTTTCCTTCTTCAGTAGTGCTGGTGAAGAAGAAGGACGGCACATTACGCATGTGCATTGACTACAGGGCTCTGAACAAGAAGACCCTGAAGAACAGGTACCCCATTCCCAGGATCGATGAGCTGATGGATGAGTTGAGAGGAGCACGGTTCTTCTCAAAGATTGACTTGAGATCCGGGTACCATCAGATACGCGTGAGGGAACAAGACATTCCCAAGACCGCTTTCAGGTGTCATTATGGGCACTTTGAGTTTCTGGTCATGCCATTTGGGTTGACCAATGCACCTGCTACTTTCCAGTCTTGTATGAATCACATTTTCAGGGATCATCTGAGAAAGTTTGTGCTGGTTTTCTTTGATGACATCCTTATATACAGCAGGACTTGGGAGGAGCATCTCCAGCATATCGAGACGGTCTTGCACATTTTGGAGGAGCAGCAGTTCTATGCCAAGCTCTCCAAGTGTGAGTTTGGGTTGACCGAGATGCTGTATCTAGGACACATTATAGGAGTGGACGGAGTGAGAGTCCACGAGGAGAAAATCCGGGCTATCAGGGACTGGCCAGAGCCACGGAATGTGACGGAGCTTCGAGGGTTTATTGGTATCTGCACCTACTACCGGAAGTTCGTCAAAGGCTTCTCTCAGCTTGCTGCACCCCTCACGGATCTGACGAGGAAGGGGGCATTCAGTTGGTCAGACACAGCCCAGCGAGCTTTTGACAAGCTCAAGGAGGTGATGAGCAGTTGTCCCGTATTAGCATTGCCAGATTTTACGCAGCCCTTTGTCCTAGAGTGCGATGCATCAAGAGAGGGGATTGGTGCAGTTTTGATGCAGGAGGGTCATCCGATTGCTTTCGAGAGCCGGAAGCTCCTTCCACACGAGAGGCTATATCCCATATACGACAAGGAGATGCTGGCCATCATGCATGCATTGGCCAAATTCCGGTAGTACCTGGTAGGTGGCAGATTCAGGGTGAGGACAGATCATAACAGCCCGAGGTACTTTCTGGAACAGAAGCAGTTGCAGGAGAGACAGCAGAAGTGGATCAGCAAGATCCAGGCTTACGACTTTGACATAGAGTATGTCAAGGGGAAGAATAACGTGGTAGCTGATGCCCTTTCTCGTAGACCGGCCACGTTATCACTCATGAGCCTGGACGCTGATTGGAAGGCTCGACTATTGGTTGAGTACTCCAAAGATAGATTTGCATGCGAGGTCATGGATGGGCTGATAGCAGATAGAAGGTACAGGGTGGTCGATGAGATCATCTATTACAGGGACAGGATCTTCTTGACTGAGGGATCTCAGCTCAAGAAGAAGATACTCCAAGCCTCACACGATTCACCATTGGCGGGCCATCAGGGGTTCACCAAGACATACAGGGCCATCCGGGAGAGATTTGCATGGAAGGGCCTCAAGGAGGACGTACTCCAGCATGTCAGGGAGTGCGAGGTTTGCCAGCGGAACAAGGGGGAGATGAGTCATCCTGCGGGGTTGTTGCAGCCTCTTCCCATTCCGGAGGGGAAGTGGGAGAGCATTTCGATGGACTTCATCACAGGGTTGCCCACAGTGCAGGGCAAGGATTGCATCTTCGTGGTGGTTGACAGGCTGACGAAGTATGCTCACTTTTTCGCCATTTCAGCACATCACACGGCGGCACAGGTGGCAGAGTTAATTTTCAGGGAGGTTTTCAAATTGCATGGTCTACCCAAGACCATTGTCAGCGACAGGGACAGCCGTTTTATGGGCGGATTCTGGCAGGAGCTCTTCCGACTAGTGGGGACAGAATTGACACCGAGCACCAGTTATCATCCCCAGACGGACGGACAGACGGAGATAGTTAACAAGTGGCTGGAGGGCTACTTGCGTAACTACGTCAGTGGGTAGCAGCGAGCATGGCTGAAATGGCTACATTTGGGCGAGTACTGCTACAACACAACGCACCATATGTCCATCGGTATGACACCTTTCTATGCTTTGTATGGATATCATTCCTTATCTTTTGTGGACATGATGTCTGGTGTTAGCAGGGCTCTGCGAGCCAAGTTATGGATCCAAGAGAGCCAAGACATCCTCCGAGCTCTCAAGGACAACATAGCCACAGCACAGAATCAGCAGAAGTTGTATGCTGATAAGGGTCGGGTGGAGAGACACTTTGAGGTAGGGGACCTGGTCTACCTACGGCTACAACCATACCGACAGTCTTTGCTCAAGCAGAAGGGGGCGAAAAAGCTAAAGCCTCGTTTTTATGGACCATACAGGGTGACACGCAGGATCGGACAGGTTGCGTATGAGTTGGAGCTGCCCCAAGGCAGTCGGATTCATAACATCTTTCATGTATCATGCCTGAAAAAGGCATTGGGCCAGCATGTGACAGTCACCGAGGAGCTACCGCCTACAGATGATGAGGGGCATCTGGTGTTACAGCCGGAGGCTATTATCGACACTAGGGAGAGGCAACTGCGGAGCAGGAAGATCAGAGAATTCTGGGTGAGATGGAAGAATTTGCCGGATGAGGATGCCACTTGGGAGGATGAGAGGATCTTACAGCATCCATCACTTCAGTTGCTTGAGGACAAGCAACGTTTTGCCGGGGGAGACTGTAATATTCCCAATTAGCTTTGCTAATTGGAATATTTCATTTTTGCTTTATTTTGCCGCTTTAGCTAGAAATAATAAATAAAGTGAGAAATAAGAGGGGTCACCCCACTTTAGTCACCTCACTTTATAAAATAAAGTGTTTTTCCTAGTTGATTGACGTTATAACTTAGAGAGGGGGCCTTGGGGGTCCACATGAGTATGAGGGGAGGCCTCACGCTGACCCAAGGTTAACTGCGCAGGCCAAGGAGAGTGAAGGACGCAGTCAAGTTTTGGAGGGAGTTTAGCACTATAAAAGGTGGGGTTCTCACCTCATTTTGGCATTGATAATTTGATATTGATATTGAGAGCTAGACTTCTGTCTACTTCAGCACGCCGGTTGTTTAGTCGGTCTGCAGCACTGTTTAGTGCAAACTGAGTGTCTCCGGTCGGAGATCTCACCCTTAGCCTCGGGGGACTTCGAGTGCCTGCCCTGGTAAGGTTATTTTTCTGAGCATCATCCTTCAGTTTCAGTGGTAATTTGCAGTAGTTCTGCGGAGAAGTACCCCCTTCTTGAGGAAAGGGCGGGTCCCGGGCCAGAGAGGACTCGGATCCGGCGAATCCAGCGACGAGCGAGAGAAGGGAGCACGAGATACGCAGCGGAAGGACGCGAGATCATTCGAGGAGGGCAGATCTGATGAGCAGGGTCTTTGTGTGGGGTTTTGGCAGCATTCTTCAGTGTTTCCAGCCTTGAGGAGTAGATCATCTCATCTGGAGGACTTGTGGTTGGATTCATCCCTTATTGCCAGCGTTTCATCTGTCTTCTGCGCTGTCACTAGCAGAGACAGCGTTTTCAGTGGTGAGGGTTTGATTGGTGGTGGAGCATCAGTTTCACATTTTATGGGGTTTGTCTGGAGGATTGAGATCAGCCATCTTTCTAGTTTCCAGCTCATAGTTCCAGTGCATTGCAGCAGTAGTTCTTCATAGCAGATTCTTCAGCCAGCTAGGACGCTGTCCCTATTTGCCGCCATTATTTGTTCTGAGAGGGTCTCCACTTGCCTAGGGCAAGGATAGGTGCACTCATTCTGATTATCTTGTACTCCTATATATGTATTCTCAGATTAATAAAATGGCTTAGTGTTCTGGCATTCTATGTGTACTTGTTTCATGATCTGGTTCCAGCATTTTGTTTTGTATATCTGTCTGGCATATTTCTGTGTATTACTGGTTATTTCCCTTTGGGGATATTACATTCAATCGTTACACAGTGATACCAGAGCTTCAAGTCCAATCTTCTTTGAAATATTTCACCTTTGAGTTGGTCCAGGAAGTCTCATCAATCCGTGGGATCGGGTACCTATTCCGGACAGTGATCTTGTTCAACGCCCGATAGTCAATACAGAGTCTCCACGTCCCATCCTTCTTCTGTACCAACACGATCGGGCTCCCACAGGGCGATGAACTTGGTTGGATGTGACCTTTCTGCAACAGCTCTTGAATCTACCTCTTGATTTCATCGTTCTCCAGAACAGTGCGCCGATAGATCGGTCCATTGGGTAGCGGCGCACCTGGGGTCAGATCAATCAGGTGCTTGACCTGACAGTGCAGAGGAACCCCTGTGGGTGAGGTCAAGATGTACCCGTACTCCTCCACAACCTTATCCATTTGTTGTTGTCGTGCAGAGGAGCCTTATCTGGAGGTCGTGGCCACAGTCTTCTTCTTGCCTTGGGGCGGATCATTAGGAAAACGAATTTCCTGGTTTGGGAAATGAGCTTACTGCATTGTTTTGCAGTAACCAAAGAGATAGTCGTAGGAGGTGGTACCTCTGGTATCCTGTACAACTTATTTCCCAAAGTAATAATAACAGCACGAGGTCGAGACTCATACACAGCATGACGCTTCCACAAGTATGGTTGTCCTAATAATACATCAAAAACATCAATAGGAGCAACGTCACATAATACCTCATCCGTGAAGGGCTTGATGCTATAGGGAAGGCGGCACTACTGGCTGACGCGGAGATCTCGTCCTTGGTGAAGCCACCCGATGGTGTATGGATGTGGGTGAGTTGTGGTCGACAAGCCCAACCGCTTCACGGCGTCTGCCGAAATGAGGTTCTTTTGGCTCTTATTGTCGACAATGAACTGTACCGGGGAGCCCTTTACCCACATCTGGGAGTGGAAGAGACGTTCCTCCTCCTCCGGATCTTCCGGTTCCTCCTTCTGGATCTTCGTAGTGGCAACAGTGGCATTGCGCTCCGCATCAATAATCTGTTTCCCTTTGTCATTCCCCTTGTCAAGTTCTAATTAAGAGTCGGAGCATGCATCTGACTCAGAAGCCCGCATTTCGGCCACCAGCGATTGCTTGGCCTGACACTCACTTGTGTTGTGAGTGGAACTCTTATGGAACTCACACCACTTTCCTGTGTCCTTCTTTGGCTTTGCGGTGTTGTTCTTTGCTTGTGGCTTCGACAGGTTGTCTTGAGTCGCCATGCCTTGGCTCTGTCCTTTGTTCTGCGGTTTGGGAGCACCTTTCCCATGCTTTTGATTCGCAGATCCAAAGTCTCGCTTCTTTTGTTTGAATTTCTGCTCAATCTTGGCAGCATACCGGTATGCCGTACCAAGCGAGGAGATGTCGAGGAACTCCATTTCCTCCTGAATGTATCTGTGCAGACAACTGCGATACTTTAGCACCAGATGTTTCTCTGAATCTTTGATACCCAACTTGGTGCGTAGGGTATGGAACAGATTCGTCAGCTCATGCACATCTTGATCCCTTTGTTGCCGCAGCGTGGTCCATTGTATGTACTTGTCCTCATAGCTCCCCACGGGATAGTATTGTTCCTTGACGGCGTCTCGGAAAGAATTCCAAGTGGGTACGGCCGAGAACAGAGAGGGTTCTGTCTCGTCCTTTTTCTCACAGTGGGTTTCCCACCAGTCCTTGACATGGGGGGCAGCTTTGAGGAGTGCAAAAATAATCTTCTCTCTATCGGAAAAGTCATGAACCGAGAAATATCCTTCTAATAGATTCAACCATCTATCTACAGCATCTGCGTCTAATTGACCCTCAAATATGGGAATGTCAAAATTTACTTGTACCTTAAAAGGAGTCGCACCTCCAGAGTGGCTGCTGGATGCAGATGCACCGCCGGTGGGAAGCTGTTGAAGGATCTGGGCAAAGTTATCCATCATCGCGTTCCTTTGTTTTTCGAGGGCCTCCTCGAGCAATATTTTGATAGGATCTCCTGCTCCCTCATATTTCTTTTCGTCCCCCATGGGCGTCCGTCGATGTAATATTCCCAATTAGCCTTGCTAATTGGAATATTTCATTTTGGCTTTATTTTGCCGCTTTAGCTAGAAATAATAAATAAAGTGAGAAATAAGAGGTGTCACCTCACTTAGTCACCTCACTTTATAATAAAGTGTTCTTTTCCTAGTAGATTGACGTTGTAACTTAAGAGAGGGGGCCTTGGGGGTCCACATGAGTATGATGGGGGAGGCATCAGGCTGACCCAAGGTAAACTGCGCAGGTCAAAGGAGAGTTAAGTTTTGGAGGGAGTTTGGCATTATAAAGGAGAGGTTCTCACCTCATTTGGAGCATGCATATTTTGATATTGATATTGAGAGCTAGACTTTTGTCTGCTTCAGCACGCCGGTTGTTTAGTCGGTCTGCAGCACTGTTTAGTGCACGAGTGTCTCCGGTCGGAGATCTCACCCTTAGCCTCGGGGAACTTCGAGTGCCTGCCCTGGTAAGGTTATTTCTGGTTTCACCCTTAGCTTCGGGGGACTTCGAGTGCCCGCCCTAGTAAGGTTATGTTCTGAGTACACCTTTCAGTTTCAGTAGCAAGTAGCAGCAGTTTCTGGTGCAGATTTGGAGGAGAAGAAGCCCTCTTGTGGCTGCGCAGTTCAGAGGAGGAAGGACGTTGTTCAAGAAGGAAAGAGGACGCTGATCAACCTGGGAGAGTGAGGACGCTGTTCCAGGGAGGACGCAGTCCAGATCTAAGCAGAGAAAACGCTGTCCAGGAGGAGGAAGGACGCAGATCAGCTGTGGGAGTGAGGACGCTGTCCAGTTCTGAAGAGGAGGACGCAGATCTGAAGGCCATTGATAGATCCAGCCTTGGAGAGGGTAGATCTGAGCAGATATTCGCAGATCTAGTTTTGTATGTTGCAGATCTGAAGGTATAGCACGAGATCCAGCTTGGGAGATTACAAATCTGAAGAGATATTGGCAGATCTAGCCTAGATCTGAAGAGATAACATCAGATCCAGCCTTGGAGGCTGCAGATTTGAAGAGATATTGTCAGATCCAGCATAGATCTGAAGGATTGGTAGCAGATCTGATCTAGGAGGACGCAGACCAGGAGGGACAGGACGCAGATCTGATTGGAGGCTTCAGATCCAGCAGATCTGAGCATTCAGGAGGCAGATCCACCAGGTAGGACGCTGATCTGAGGAGCAGGCTTGTGTGAGAGGGCTCAACAGCGTTTTCTAGCATTCAGTGGCTGATCTATCTGTCCGGAGGGTTTGGTGATTGGTGCTCCATCTGCTTCTGCGCTGTCACTAGCAGAGACAGCGTTTTCCATTGGTGAGGGTTTTCCAGTCTTCAGCCCCTAGCTCCAGTGCAGTCCAGCTTCAGTCTTCAGAGCAGCTAGGACGCTGTCCTTGTTGCAGCCATTATCTGTTTGAGAGGGTTTCCACTTGCCTAGGGCAAGGATAGGTGCACTTACTCTGACTTTCTTGTGCTCCTCTCTATGTACTTTCAGATTAATAAAATGGCTCAGTTTTCTGGCATTCTATGTGTAATTGTTCCATGATCTGGTTCAGCATTGTATTTTCTATATCTGTCTGGCATATTTCTGTTTATTACTGGTTATTTCCCTTTGGGGATACTACAGTGGTATCAGAGCATAATTCTGGCTCAGCCTGTGGTCTATGACATCAGAAAAGAGATCATACAGAGCAATAGCAGTTGCAATTCCAGAAACGCAGTTGGAAAAAGGGCCAAAATAAAAAGGGTCAAATTTTGAAGTTGGAATTAGGAAAAACGTTTTCTGGGTTTTTCTGGGTTTTGGACAAGGATCACCTTCCCAAATTCCTGGAATTTTCTGAGTGGTTTTCAGTGGGTAAATCGAAGGTCGAAGTTAAGCAGCAAGTATGGTTTTGCAGCAGCCATACAGTTTCTGAGGAGCCTGCAGGCACCTAGCAGAAAATGCCAATGGCAGGAGATGTGAGTCCAGCTCAATATGCAGCCGTTTTTGCAGATTGGCAGAGCATGGGTCAGGCATTCATGGATGCTTTTCCCTGGGAGCGCTATTTCCAGTTCCGATGTGGTGTCAAACCCCCTGAGCAGCACCAGCACAAAGGGCACGGATACCACCGTGATGACCACCGTGCAGCTAGTAGATTTCATTTGCCCAGGTTTGATGGCTCATCAAACAGTTCGGCAAAGTCCTGGGTGGAGAAGCTGGACCTCTATTTTCAGCTTAACCAGATGCCAGAGAAGGAGGCCATTAAGGTGGCAACATTGCATCTGGATGGTGAGGCCCGGGATTGGTGGTTCCATGGGATGGTGACACTCGGGCATTCTACAGTGACGACATATGCCGAGTTTACACAGAGGGTGTTAGAGCACTTTGACAGGAGGAATCCGGTGGATCAGTATTTTGTTGAGCTGCTGACCAAGCTCAAACAGACTAGGAGTGCAGAGACATACATTTCAGACTTCTTGAGGATTTCGGTGCTGGTACCTGATTTATCTGCAGCTCGGATGGTTTGCATGTTCGTGGAGGGGCTGTCAGAGCCACTTCGTAGCCTAGTCCGGTCGAACAGACCGGCTACCCTTCAGGATGCTATCAGCAGGACTCGGGACTTACAGGATGTCTTACCCAGGACTCGGACACCTTATCCCCAGAGACAGGCCTTCCAGCCTAAGGGTAAGGACACGAGGACTCCGCCTCCCAAGGCGAATTCTGGACGAGGGCAGTTTGATGATGAGGCCAGGAGAGAGCTGAGGAGGAAGCGGGTGTGCTTCACTTGCCGGGAGCCATGGGCACCAGGACACAGGTGTGCGGCAGGGAAGGCACACTTCATTGAGGTCTTCTACGAGAGCAGTGGAGAAGAAGATGAGGACACACAGGATTGCAGGGAGTCCGAGGATACACCTAGTGTGACACAGGCCTCACCATCATTAGAGACTTCCTTGACCGTGCCGGTTGATATCGTAGTGGAGGAGATAGAGCCTACCCCGGTGGAGCCATCCATTGAGGTGATGACTGGAGCCGTGTCCGAGACTTCGGATGGTAGCAGCACACGACAGATGGGTGAGGTATCAGGAGATATATCCATTATCGATGAGGCACTAGGGGATACAGAGGTATCGGATGATGGTCGCAGACAACGGTATCATCGGCTTCGGACGGACCTTCGAGTTTTGAGGGAGAAGGCCGCGTCAGTACGGGAGACCATTTTGTTGCAGGACCAGGAGCTGGAGGGTATGAGAGTGACTTGTGCCCAGTCGGCGACCAAGTTGGTCCGCATTGGGGAATAGCTGGATTCCCTGATGGTACAACCTGAGGGCACATTGCAGCATCAGATCATTCCCCTTCAGGTATGCATGGATGGGACTAGTAGTGTTGTTGGGTCATCTCTTTCCGTTGGAGAGAGAGAGGCAAAGCCACCTAGTCAGGTCTCATATGTTGACTTGGATGGTGGTATGAGACGATTAGAGTTGCACAGGATACAGCAGCCACGTGTTGAGATTGGATGGCAAGAGATTTTGAGTTGGTACTCGGTGGAGCGGGCTATGGAACACAATGATTTGGTTCCCTTCTCACAAGAGCAGATAGAAGATGGAGGACATCTTCGGATGGATAACATCTCTCATGCTTGTGTTGGACATCCCTTGAGCCATACGCATCATGATGGGAGGTTTTTGCCTACCACCTGTTTGATTCTTGATAGGGTCTCATTGATCCTTGAGAAGTTTATACTTCAAAATCCCATGAAGTGCAAAATCAGAAATTTGATTTGGGAGGATGGTAGCCCTCATGGGAGGGGTACCAGGATGAGGAGAAGGAGGCATCCACAAGTGATTGAGTGGATGGGGATGATGAGCAAGGAGCTAGGAGGCTACTTGCAGATCTGTGTTACCAGACAGCAGGAGGCTTGGCTGCGCTGGTTACTCTTGAAAGAGTTTGGCCATCTCTTGGCAAACACTCTTCCTAAGAGTCGGAGGGTGGAGGAAAGATGGTTGGATACTTGCATCATTGAGCAGCATGGAGTATGTATGCATGATGTTGCTATGATACTCATTATGTCTTCATCACATGAGTTGTATGATGGAAGTATGGGGAGGCAGCAAATTGTTTGGTTGCTTGGTTTGTTTCTGGGAGAGCAAGGGCAGATTTGCTCTCACACCTTGCATGATGTTGCAGGAAGAGGGGATGGCACTATCTCCTTGATCTTTGATGATGACGGGGAAGCACTTCCATCTTGGGGAGTACTCCACACTTGTTGCAGCAGTATTAGAGGAGTCTCTGACAGGGAGCATGTCAGAGAACAGAGTCTTGTATTGACAGGAGCTTATTTGCATGAGCCCCCAGCGTTGTCACCTTGGAGCAGAACATTATGGATGGAGTGTGCGCAGCAGAGATATGGTGGATCTATAACCCATAGGTCCCAGGATCACTACATATTTGTTGCACAAAGAGGAGGTAATGATGATAGAGACATCTATGGCATACTCTTCTTGACTTGGGTTTCCAAGCATGAGGAGGATTATCTTCTTGCAGCACATGGTTCATTCTTCTTCATAACATGCCAAAACACTATGGAGGACTCATTTATGGATCCATGTGCCATCTTACTTCCAGCATATGGTCAGATTTGTATGGGAGGCTTGATTATGAGAGAGACACATGAGTTGAATGTGCCTTTGAGTATTTTCTGCACTACATGTTCTAATGGGAGCATGGGAGGAGGCATGGCCACCACTACTATGTATGCGTTCTCTTTTGATGTGGGCCATGAGATAGATATTCATCCATTGTACAGCCATGGGCAAGTGTTGGGACCTATGTTGTTGTCATATTCAGCCATTTGCTATCCATTAGTAGATGTGTTGGATCTTGTACATTGCTTGCCATGTGATTTTCTGAGGTTGCAGTGGATGAGACTGCACTATGGTTTGTTTTGGGCCAGCTTGTTCTTCATTGATGGAGGAACCTTCTATGGAGGATTGTTTTTCACTTTGCCATTGGGGGGTAATGATTTTGCAGCCCAAGATCAGACTTTCAGCCCGCCTTCATTACCGGAGCTTGAGGTGGGAGGAGATTTTCAGGAGTTGCCTTGTCGGGAGGTGGCTCATTTGGTTTGGATGATTGCTTGGGGATGGAGGATCCACATGAGAGAGATGTTCCTCACTTCATGCCTTGAGTGGAGAGAGATGATGAGCTGGTACACCGTCGATGGGACAACTTACACATTCATAGATGCAGAGCAGCAGCAGTCATGGTCTTTAGTCATAGCCAGAGGCAGTGAGCAGTCCGAGTCATGGGACTTGTGCGATTATTGGCCACAGTGGCGATGGGATCCGGGAGGACTATTGATTGGCTGGTACTATGAGAGGCCAGTTTGGGATCCTGGCATTGAGATATCCCTTCATATCAGGGTGATGCAGGAGACAGAGAGGTTTCAGTGGGACCCAGGCACATTTTGCAGTATCGGTGGGGAGCATCAGCTAGAGAGTAGGCTTGTTCAAGCGTTGCTTGAGGACAAGCAATTTTTGCCGGATGAGGATGCCACTTGGGAAAGGGAGCAGATTTTACAGCATCTATCACTTCAGTTGCTTGAGGACAAGCAACGTTTTGCCGGGGGAGACTGTAATATTCCCAATTAGCTTTGCTAATTGGAATATTTCATTTTTGCTTTATTTTGCCGCTTTAGCTAGAAATAATAAATAAAGTGAGAAATAAGAGGTGTCACCTCACTTAGTCACCTCACTTTATAATAAAGTGTTCTTTTCCTAGTAGATTGACGTTGTAACTTAGAAAGGGGGCCTTGGGGGTCCACATGAGTATGATGGGGGAGGCATCAGGCTGACCCAAGGTAAACTGCGCAAGTTAAAGGAGAGTTAAGTTTTGGAGGGAGTTTGGCATTATAAAAGGAGAGGTTCTCACCTCATTTGGATCATTCATGATTTGATATTATTATTGATAGCTAGACTTCTGTCTGCTTCAGCACGCCGGTTGTTTAGTCGGTCTGCAGCACTGTTTAGTGCACGAGTGTCTCTGGTCGGAGATCTCACCCTTAGCCTCGGGGGACTTCGAGTGCCTGCCCTGGTAAGGTTATTTCTGGTTTCACCCTTAGCTTCGGGGGACTTCGAGTGCCCGCCCTAGTAAGGTTTGTTCTGAGTACACTTTTCAGTTTCAGCAGCAAGGTAACAGCAGTTTCTGGTGCAGATCTGGGAAGAGAAGAAGCCCTCTTGTGGCTGCGCAGTTCAGGAGAGGAAGGACGTTGTTTCTGCAGGAGGGAGGACGCTGATCAGGCCGGGAGAGTGAGGACGTTGTTCCAGGGAGGACGCAGTCCAGATCTGAGCAGGGAAAACGCTGTCCAAGAGGAGGAAGGACGCAGTTCAGCTTGAGGAGTGAGGACGCTGTCCAATCTTGAGGGGAAGGACGCAGATCTGAAGGCCATTGATAGATCCAGTCTTGGAGAGGGTAGATCTGAGCGGATATTTGCAGATCTAGTCTTGTATGTTGCAGATCTGAGGGTATAGCACTAGATCCAGCTTGGGAGATTACAGATCTGAGGAGATATTGGCAGATCTAGCCTAGATCTGAAGAGATAACATCAGATCCAGCCTTGGAGGCTGCAGATCTGAAGACATATTGTCAGATCCAGCATAGATCTGAAGGTTTGGTAGCAGATCTGATCTAGGAGGACGCAGATCAGGAGGGATAGGACGCAGATCTGATTGGAGGCTTCAGATCCAGCAGATCTGAGCATTCAGGAGGCAGATCCACCAGGTAGGACGCTGATCTGAGGAGCATGCTTGTGTGAGAGGGCTCAACAGCGTTTTCTAGCATTCGGTGGCTGATCTATCTGTCTGGAGGGTTTGGTGATTGGTGCTCCATCTGCTTCTGCGCTGTCACTAGCAGAGACAGCGTTTTCCATTGGTGAGGGTTTTCCAGTCTTCAGCCCCTAGCTCCAGCGCAGTCCAGCTTCAGTCTTCAGAGCAGCTAGGACGCTGTCCTTGTTGCAGCCATTATCTGTTGAGAGGGTTTCCACTTGCCTAGGGCAAGGATAGGTGCACTTACTCTGATTTTCTCGTACTCCTCTCTATGTACTTTCAGATTAATAAAATGGCTCAGTTTTCTGGTATCCTATGTGTGATTATTCAGTGATCTGGTTCAGTATTGTATTTTCTATATCTGTCTGGCATATTTCTGTTTATTACTGGTTATTTCCCTTTGGGGATATTACGATCGAGGGTTTGCAAGGTTGATCTTGCAAAGGTTCCACCAGATCGAGCCCTAACTCCTTATACCTCAACCTCGTTGGGGACATGCAAAGAAGGATCGAGAAAAATCAGACCGCTCTGATACCACTGATCTGGATTTATGCAGGAACGCAACGGAATAAACACATAACCATAAATACAGAGATGCAGCGGAAATAACACTTCATTTCATTAATATCAAAGAACTGAAATTTGCTTACAGACATAATGGAAATAAAACTAGCTAGGGCGCTGGTAGCTATCTCTGAGAAGAGATGTGGCGGCTACCTGTGCAATAGATTACTTTACAAGGGCCATTAATCAACAATCCATTAAATAATCATCAGCAAAATATCAAGAACAAGTTTACCATAAAATGCTGAAGAGGAACACCACCATCAAAATAAAACCCCAAAGTCTTCGTTTGTATTATTCCAAAAAATATTACAACAGAGCTTCAAGAGCGAGTACACAATCTAGAGATCGGATGATTTGAAAGACTGACAAAGATCTCTAATTTATAAGATAAAATCTCCAACGGCTAGTTAAGTTGATCCATGTCAAAGTAATCTCGACCGTCGAAAAAGATTTAATCATCTTTTAATCTCGACCGTCGAAATTATAAATTTTTGAGGAAATTCGAATTTATCATTTAACTAGCTCAAAAATAATATATAATATTTTTGAGTTAATTACCTCAAAATTTTGACTTTGACTTAACCACCAAGGCCCAAGGGTCCAAAATTTCTCGAAATTCTCAATATTCCCTTGACTTGGAACCTTTAAAAAATTATTTTTTAGGGACCCACGAATTTTGCCTATGAAGAATTTTAAATCACCTAGGACTTAAAATTAATTAAATTTCTAGCTTAGCATTTTTAATTAAATTTAGCCATAAAATTTAATTAATTGGCTGAGAAGGAATTTAATTATTTTTCCAACCCTCTTTACATAAGATAAATACATTTTGACACATGAAGGGGGAAAACTCATTCGGAATAAACCCCCAAATAGTTACCCAATTCTGTGACTCAAAACATGATCTAGTAGACCAAGTAGCTTGTAATAAAATAATCTATCCAATTAGCTAAGATTATTCCCAAACTACTTTTACAAAGACTCGATAGAAAACACTAGGACTCACTTAGTATCTTGACGACAAAATCCACCCTAGCTTTGGGGTGAGGCTAGAAGGGAAAACTATGGCGATCACTTGTGTCGAAAAACACAAATGAATCAGTGAGACAAAAAACCTCCTAGGATAGAAATCGTCACCAAAATACTAGACTTACCTAGGTTGTTACATGCCTGTTGGTCTTACTTAGATCATTTACATCATAAACATGCAGAATGGATTTACATCATTTATAAAATTGTCGTCTGACAATGAAAGTTGAATGGCGTGAACACCTCGAACATGATAAATCCCATTTGCAAAAATGGGGGTGTACTGCTATGTGGTCGTTGACACAAAGTGGTCAACAACAGCAACTGATATTATTTCTTCTATTTGTTAATTTAATTAAACAAATTATTTGTTGTGTGCTATGGCAAATATCAAAACAAATACACTGCAACCTTCACAAAATAAACATTGCGGAAGAAATAAAAACGCTGGAAGAAATAGATTCACACACACAATATGACACCATTATTTTTAGACTAAATCCCTGTAAAACCAACTCGGAAAAACTAGTGCAGCAGCTGAGGGTTTTAATATTATGCAGTAATGACTTCCGAGTACAAAACTATGGATGCCCAAACTGGAAATCCAAATAGAGAAATGCTGGCAAAAATAACTAATGAGAAATTTATCTCACTCCAGAGGTCATCCAACACTGACCACAACTTGAATTGAACTGCTCCTTGCTCCCTCTACACAGTCACTGCATCAGCCTACGTAGTTACTGCGTCCCACAAGCTCGGAACTGTGTCTCCTCTTACTGTCTCGCCAGCTGCTGTCTGGGAAACTAAAACTCTTTGCCTCTGGACACTCTGCGCCTCTCTCACTACTTCAATCTCACCAAATCACCTCCGGCAACTAAATGTTGCTACTGTGGAGATCGATTTCCTAGAAAAATCGAATATTCAACTGGTTTGGTGTGTCTTCTCCAAGCCCCATCGACTTCTTCTTATAATCCTCTGTTGAGACTTCAATGGCCATGATTAAATCTTAATCGATGGCTAGGATTAACTAGAAATCGATCCATGTACTTTTCTAGAACATTCTCACCATGACTTAATTAATTCCTTTCAATTAATAATATTTCCTAAGTTTAGACTAGGAAAATATTAAAAACTGATTAATTAATTTAATTAAGTTGTCTCTACGTGGAATTTTCGGAAACGATTTCTGGGTATTGGAGAATACATGTATTCTAGCTTTTCTGCCAAATCTCGTGGCTAGAACACAACCGATGCTATAAAAACTAACAAAAATATGATGCCCACACATGGATGATCATGTGAGAAGAGGTAAGAAAAGGATGTAATCTACTCCATCAAACCCTCTCTTCTAACCAAAATATAGAGATGTCAATGATTAGGCTCATAAATTTTTTATGGATGGTAACCTCGAGCATATTATTTCCATTGTTATTTATGTCATATTTTATTGCCTCTACAGAGTTATGATTAGTAGGAATTCTAGGGCGGGTTTGCTAAGAATTTCTAGAAGAGTTTTCTACAGTGAGGGGTAGTATTGGCTAAGGGGATGATCTGATCCCGGAGCCAAGAGTCAACAAGAGGTAGAGAAGCAGCAATCAGGAGCAGCTCAGAGGAGCAAGGGCAGCAGCTGTGCAGCACAAAGGGCTTCAGCGACTACACAGGTGCTACGCAGGCCCAGGAGGGGCAGCGCTGCTGCTTCAGGATGCGACCAAGGTTACGTAGAGGCCTTCCAGGGCAGCGTAAGGACTGCATCACCCAGTCTAGGGTTACGCAGTCCCCTTCTGAGCAGTGGAGGAGCACGCAGAGCCTAGCAGCGCTGACGCTGGGGCTTCAGGGGTAGCCTGGGGTTTCTAGGGCCAGAAATTGGTTGAGTTTTGTAAATCCCGTTTGAGGGCGTGGATTTGTCAGAGTTTTGGTCTCAGAACAACAGGTATTGCTACAGATCTATTATTTTCTCTGTCGAGTTAACTAGTTGGGTGCCCAAACTTCTTGTACTCAGATTCTACATAATAATAATAAACCCCCATACCTGTTACACCGGTTTTCCCACATTGGGTTTTTCCAGGGAAATGTGTCCGAAAAAACTGTGTCACTTTGTTGAATGACCGTACTATTCACTTAATGATCTGTATGTGTGTAGGCTGTTAGTTGTGTTTACTTCGGTATCTTCTAAATATCTATTTTCTGGAAATGACTTGTATAACTTAATCACAAGTAGGAGAAGTAAACCAAGATACTACAGTAGGGTTTCTGCATTATTGTATTCAAAAATTTTCACATGGTATCAGAGCGATTGCAGATCAAGCTGAACCTCCAGCAAAATCAGCCAAAGACATATTTTCTGCAGGGTAGCAGTTGAAGCAACAGATCCGGAAAGGGCAGCTCAGCAGCACGAAGACGTAGTCCCAGAAAGGGCTACGCAGTCCCATCTGTGTGACACAGAGACAGTGCAACAGCGTCGAGAGGGACGAAGGAACAACCTGCGCTGCACAGAGGCTGTGCTGGGCCAGTCTGCTCACGCAGATGCCAGTCAGAGGGAAACAGTCCAGTTATTTTTCCTGTTGCGGAGCAGTATTGCCAAGATCTGGAAGCAGTGCTTCAGATCTTCAACAGTGCTGGTGTGGTGGAGATTTTGTCGGTGCAGAATTGTGCCTAGCTAAGTCAACAAAGAGCGGGAGGAAGACAATCACTCAGCAGATCTGAGCCAAACAAATCTGAGATTCAGTCAGGAGGATCGGAGAGAACTGTCCAATTGTTTTGGCTGAATATTTCCAGGAAGGAAATCAATTTTCAAAAGGAGCAGTTACTAGAGGGTTTCTAGTCACCGAGAAACCCAGATCCAGTGTTTCTATGTTGCCACAGAAAGAGGGAGAAGAGTATTGTTTCCGTCAGATTTGAGCTAGATGGCTTCTCATGGGCTAAGAGATCAAGACAGGCTGGACGGTGTGTCCAACTTCATCATCTGGAGGGTCATGATCCTATCAGTCCTGGATGAGTACGACATCAAAAACCATGCGGAGAATGTCCTAGCTGAGCCTGCAGAGCCTGATCCTCTAAAGAAATTCAATGAAAATCAAGCACGGGCTAAGCGTTTGATCATGGACAGAGTAAAGGATCACGTCGTGCCACACACTACTGAAAAGAAGACAGCAAATGAGATGTGGACCGCAATGGAGGCGATGTATCAGGGAAGCTCTGTTCAAAGAAAGATGCTTCTTGAGAATCATATGAGGCTATTCTAGATGCAGAAGGGTGGGGAGGTAGATCCCTTCCTTTCCGTCTTCAAACTATCCGAGATCAACTGATTGCCATGGGTGCACCTCCAGACAAAAGGCTCTTGGTAAGGACTGCCCTGAATGCAGTCACCGAGGAGTGAGAAACGTTTGTCCAAACTTCAAAGCATATTGAGCAGGGCAGCGTTACCATCCCGAGTGGACATGTGGGCAATCCTCCGCCAAGAGGAGATCAGGAAAATCACCAAGAGGCAAAACAACAGCAGCGGAACTGTCAGGGTAAAGAAAGAAGAGGAATATGATGCAGTCCTTGCATCGAAGGAACGAAGGCAGCAAGGGAAGAAGAAGAGGGACCTATCCAAGGTCTGGTGCTTTAACTGTGGTGAACTTGGACACTTCCCCAACACTTGTCCTAAGAAGAAGGATAAAGGAGCTTTTGATTCCAAGGCTGCATCAGCAAAGGACGATGGGAGTGATGATGATGTAGCCATGAGTGGTCATGAGCCACGTAAGTGGAGTGACATGGACCTGTAGAGCAGCTATAGATGGTGCAGGCAGGACCCTTGAGTAATCCCAACTCTTAGATCACATACGAGCTACGGGAGCATGAAGACGGTAGCGGGACAAGTGGATGGGTGCAGAAATTCACAGTGAAGCAGAGGGCAATGCTTAAATGTTGTAGGAGCAGCGCAGTGCAGAGGCAGCAACAGCGTAGAGGAAGCAACGCAGAGGCTGATGGGACTTCAGCAGCGTAGAGAGGCAGTGCTCACGCAGAGCAGAGTTGTAGCAGCGTAAAGCAGCAGCCAAGGAAGTTTTAGTGATAGGATGCAGCATGACTTGTCTGTCAACGATTGGGTAGGAGTCTTTCAGTTGCTTACTTCTCCGCAAATGAGTTGCAGTGCAGCAGTTAGCAGTGGCAATGCTATGGGCAGCATGATGCAACAATTTGAGGAGCTGCAGTATAGATGTGGCAGTGTCAGTGGCAGTGACATGGGCAGCAGTACAGAAAGCAGCAACGCAATGGATGGAGGGCCCAGACCAAGCATCAGCAGCGCAAAGACCAACACCAAGATTTTGTGATACATGGTGTGGATGTATTGCTAGAGCACGCTCCGTGCTAAGAGGGAGTGTTGAGATTTTGTGTATTGGGGTAGCATTGGGTAACTTTGTGGAGGGGTTAAAAAACAAATCACCTCCAAAACCCAGAAAGCATTTGGAGAAATTTCATCTGGTGTTGAAGTTATTCAAATAATTAATTTTTAAAATGAGGACCCTAAGTCTAAACTTAGGAAATTAGAAAAATTAAAGTGAATTAATTAAACACATGTGATGAAATGTTCTAAGTGCCGCGGATCACGCGGTCTTTTAATCTTAGCCGTCAATAAGAGATTAAATCACAGTCGTTGATGTCTCAACGGAAAAGTATAAGAGAAAGGCTTGAGGGTCAGTTGGAGACACACACACGAAGGCAGAGCTGAGAAAATGAGCTGGAATTCTAGGGCGAGTTTGCTGAGAATTTCCAGAAGAGTTTTCTACAACGAGGGGTAGTATTGGCTAAGAAGATGATCTGATCCCGAAGCCAAGAGTCAGCAAGAGGCAGAGAAGCAGCAATCAGGAGCAATGTAGAGGAGCAAGGGCAGCGGTAGCAGTTGCGCAACACAGAGGGTTTCAGCCGCTACACAGGCCTAGGAGGGGCAGCATTGTAGCTTCAAGAGGCCACCAGGGTTACGTAGAGGCCTTCCAAGGCAGCGTAAGGACTATGTCACCTTGTCTAGGGTTACGCAGTCCCCTTCTGAGCAACGCAAGGGCACGCAGAGCCTAGCAGGGCTAACATTGGGGCTTCAGGGGCAGCATTGGGGTTTCTAGGGCTAGAAATTGGCCGAGTCTTGTAAATCACATTTGAGGGTGTGGATCAATCAGAGTTTTGGTCTCAGAACAACAGGTATTGCTGCAGATCTATTATTTTCTCTGTCAGGTTAACCAATTGAGTGCCCAGAATTGTTGTACTCATATTCTACATAATAATAATAAGCCCTCATATCTGCTGCACTGGTTTTCCCGCATTGGGTTTTTCCAAGGACATTTGTCCAAAAATTGTGTGTGTCACTTCGTTGAATGAGCGTAATATTCAGTAAATGATATGTATGTGTGTAGGTTGTTAGTTGTGTTTACTTCGGTATTTTCTGAATATTTTCTTCTGGAAAAAACTTGTATAACTTAATCACAAGTAGGAGAAGTAAACCAAGATACTACAGTAGGGTTTTTGCATTAATGTATTCAGAAATTTTCACACAATTTACCATTTCTCCTCTTCAATATGGAAGTAATCTCCAATGTCGTCTTCTAAGGGGTCTAATGGGATCACCTTCCTCAAGGTTCTCAAAAGGAGTCATCAGGAGTAATATCCTCAAAAAAGGTAAGGTTAGAACTTAGTCTCAACTTCATCCTTCCCAACACATGTGTTCTCCAAATCATCCTTTTCGTCATGTGGACCTGAGGAGGGCTCGTCTTCCTACTAATTACTTAGATTCTCAATGTCTTGATGATGCTAAATGAAGGCTTCCTTTTGGATGCTTAATGTGGGGCATCCTTGAAAATGTTTAAGAAATCCATCAACAAACTCCTTAATAGATGAGATGCTCTTAGGTTCATGATCATGCAGCCATGAGTTATGACCACCGAGAGATCCCATGAATAACAACATAAGGACATATTGGTGAACAACCTCCTCTCTTGAAGCATGTGCATTAAATCTTTCCACATGGTCAATTGCGGAGAGTGGATCACCATCAAACATGAGCACCCAATGTACCATCCTTCTCGTGACATGATTAGAGTGCCCAGGGATGCTAGCAATGTCCAAAGTGAGAAATTTATCAAAGAAAGACAACCTATTTGAGATATATATGAAAAATATGTAGGATTCGCCAGGGTGAATTTGAAGATGCCTAGAAAAATGCTTGCTTCACCCTACAAGCATCGACCTTGAAGTTCAATGAAGAACTAGGGCTTTGTTCATCCAATGGAGTCGTCAATAATGATATGTCAATATGTCATATGGGGAACAAAACACACGTCTTGTGTCCCCGACAATAGGGCCAGAAAAGTTACTGCTCAAACTAGCAGGGGTCCTAAAAGGGGATCCTTGGAGGGCTACTACCAGATTAAGGGCAACAATGGACCAATAGCCCACTATCACCTCAGTTAAGGCTCCCTACTCTTTACGGACTTTCACCGATGGGAGGAGACCCATTATGATAAGGATCACGAATTGAATGGATCAATGATGGGATGAAAGGTGATCCTAAAAGCCTATTCACAAGAGAGGCTCAAATATATGACTCAAAGCAAGATTAAAGGCTCTCTAGGAAGGGCTTTGGGGAATTCTAGGAGCTAGGGTTTGAGTATATGACTTGTCAAGAAGATTCTTAGCTTCTAAAATCATTGTGGAAACTTGGCTTCCACGTGGTCTTTGTGAAATTGGCTTTAATAAGTTGTGGGACCACACTGGACCAAGTGGACCTGCAGTTAGGTCAAGGGGGCAGGGTTTGGCAACCAATAATATACTTGACCTAATTAGGGAGGAGAAGGGGATCCAGGTTGGAATTTTCAATGAAAGATAATGCAATGATCCCAGTGAGGTTTCTAGCCTAAGGAAACCAAGGGCAAGAATCAGTCTTCAAGGTAGGGCTTGAGATATCTCAACATCCCACCTTCAGAATCTCATGAAATTTGTAGGGCTTCTTGAGGACACATCAACACAGTTGTGGACCAAAAATCGAAGTGTTTGGATGGCTAGATTGAGAGATAATTGATGCCCTAGGTGACCTATGTAGGCTAGGCCTAGAAAATAGGGGAAGGTGAAAAAAATAAGATTTGAGGTTATCACCTATGGAGGACGAGTGCCTAATCCTTTTGGGGAGAAAGGAGTCAAGTAGAATTATGACTGTGGACTTTGGATTTTCTATGTCAAGGATGCCTTAAAGACAACTTCGCTTCTCATTAGGGCAGAAGCAAAAGCAGCTTCAAGAGAATTATACTTCGTTTTGCAAAATAGATGGCTTATCAAGATGAAGAAGCATCTCTAGGAATATTCATTCATAATACATGGCCCATAGATGAAGCATCACTATCTAGAAACCGAATTTCCACAACTTCGCATAAATGGATGCAGTAAATTAGCCCTAGTTTAGCAAAATCCCAACAACAATGTATGTAACAAAAATAGAAAGAGAAAATAGCATTAAATTACACTTACATGTATTAAGAATATATCCAACCATCAACAATTTTCCAATCAAGAAGCTCGAAGACAAGAGAAAACAATTCAAACATCAAAATTCATTCCATGCTCCAAAAATTCGTCCTCCAAGAAGGATAGCGAAGTTCTCTAAAAATATACAAGTCCAACCAAGTGATGATGCTAAAATGAATTCACATCACTTGTATTTATACACTTCTAATGAGTTCAATTTAGCTAATTGAGCCTACATTAACCCCTAAAATAAAATAGTGTGCAAAATAACTAACTATTGGTGACAAGCCCATCAAACTAGCTCATAAACAGAATAATATGCCTCTCAAGAGGTCAAATGATGAATAATACATGTCGTTGGGCCTTCTAAGAAGCCTGATGAAGTCCATAAGTGCCATAATGGTGAATAGGACTCCAAAAGTAGTGGACAAGGGGTTGGCCCCTTGTTCTCCAAATAATGAACCAGTGGTACTTCAAATGGGTGTGGGGCCACACAAGTGACCTCATGGGTCTCCAAGTAAGTTGAAGATGCATGTAGACCATTTGTAAGGGCTCAGATGATGGTGTAAGTGATGCCACATCAGCATACAAGTCCTGGGGCATCTTCCAAGTGCATGTTACAACTATGGGGTCGGTTCGGCATGGTGAACCAAGTGCATCTTCCTTGTCCAATAGGTGAATCTTGAGCAATCTCTGAACATCTCTATGGATCCATGGAATGTTCTCTACTATTGTGGAGGCCCATGGCTCTCTACACACACCCTACATATGTCAATGTGTCCCTCTGGAAGGTTAGGACCCCGTATAGGGAGACCAAACCCAAATGAAGACCATATGCAATCCTGCATAAGATATAATGCGCCCCCTAGCCTTCCAGTACAACAAGTCATTTAAAGAAATCGAGTTAGAGAGATTACAAACCATGGACAACAAGTGGGCACTTCATAATGGCATGCCCTTCCATAGCGGGCTTTGGCATGTGCTAATGTCTCCAAGCTCCAAACAGGGTTAACAAAGTACCCTATTAGGTGGTTTCTACCAATAAAGAGGATAGTATGTCCATCCTTCGAATGGTGATGGCATATGATAAAGAGATGAATGGAGTAGGGAGTTAAAGGGGGAAACCTGGGCCACATATCGGGGTACAAGGGTAACTAGTAAAAGGGAAGCCCACAATTGGGTATATTATGTATAGGGGAGAGCAATCATGGCACATAAGGTGCTCCGACCTTGATTTTTCCACCCTTCTTTATAGGTATTTTTCCTTTTATGATTTTTCTTTGATTAATTCCCTGGGGCTCAAAGGATAAGAGCATGAAGTGTAAGATATAGCAGTGGATACCCCCTTTAAGGTAGGGCGGTTCATTTCCCACCAGGGGTTGGGAATGTTACCCACCACTTACTGGGTGATATCCCTAGGAGAATTTTCTTCTCCATGATGGACCTCAACCGACAACCCTCAACTAGCTCATTATGCCCTTTCTCTGCCACCTGAGCTAGCCATGTGGTCACTGATCGTATGTTTAAAGGTGGGCCTCCCGAACCTAAATGCATGTCTTGTCATTTGGTAACTGAGTATTGGGTTTACTTATCATGAACACTTATGGGCATGGATTGATGGGGGGATTCGGCGAAAAGAGTGGGCTTAGTTTGCGCTTCTCTCCCCTTGATCTCTTTTGGATGTTACCCTTGGATTTTAGTCCTATGGGATCTCCTTTACTGACCATTTGGTTTTACGGTGGTACTACTTGGGAAACCCCGACTTTGGTTGCATGGTCCTGCTCCCTTATCCACATACACTGCTACCCTTCTATTCACTATACCCCTAGTTATCATCCCTTCCACTTGGGTCCACATTGCCTCTTTGGACATAGGGTTAGCCTCCCCATTCCTTTGCCCCCACCTTGGGTCAGGCTTGAAACGATGCTTCCGAGGTAAGCAGCTAAAAAGAATAGTAAAAGCATAAATCGCCACATTCAATAGGAAAACGTACCACAAAATGCAAAAGATGGTCGGGACAAACATAATTAGCACGTGGGCAAAAGCCAATACATGAGCTCTACCCCATACCCATGGCCATCACCCTGGTTCCATAGGCCCTAGATGAGTCTCCTTTATCATTCAGGAACCCATGATTGTCCCAACCCCTAGAGGGCAATGAATTGCCATTCCAAAAATGGGGTAATCATTGTTATATCTTACACATAATGCTCTTGTCCTTTGAACCCCGAGTAGTTAATCAAAGAAAAATCATAAAAGGAAAAAGGCATATAAAGAAGGGTGGAAAATCAAGGTCAAGGCACCTCATGTGCCACGATTGGTCCCCCCTACACATTATACACCCAGGTGTGGGCTTCCCTTGTGCCCCGATATGTGGCCCAGGATTGCCCCTCTCATTCCCTATTCCATTTCACCTCTTTATCACATGTCACCACCATTTGAGGGATGTACCTTGGACATACTATCCCCTCTAAAGGTATAAACCACCTAATAAGGTATCTGACTAACCCCCTTTGGAGCTTGGAGACATTAGCACATTCCAAAGCCCACTATGCAAAGGCATGCCATTATGAAGTGTCCACTTGTTGTCCATGGTTTGTAAGCCCTTTTACACGATTACTTTAATGACTTGTTGTACTGGAAGGCTAGGGGATGCATTGGATCTTATATAGGATGGCAAATGGTGTCCATTTGGGTTTGGTCTCCCTATATGGAGTCCTAACCTTCCAGAGGGATACATTGGCACATGTACGGTGTGTGTAGAGAGCCATAGGCCTCCATGGGCCTCCACAACAGTAGACAACACTACATGGATCCCCGGAGATGTTCAGTGATTGCTAGAGACCCACCTTTTGGACGAGGAAGATGCATTTGGTACACTATGCCCAGCTGGCCCCACAGGTGTACTACACACTTGGCAAGTGTCCCAGGACTTGTACGATAACATGGTAGCATTCATTCCATCATCTAAGCCCTTACAGATTGTCTACAGGCATCTTCAACTCATATGGAGACCCATGAGGTCATTGGTGTGCCCCCCCACCCACTGGGAGCACCACCGGTTTATTGTTTGGAGAACATGGGCCACCCCCTTCTCCGTCACTTTTGAAGATTTTATTCATCATTATGGCACTTATGGACCTCATCAAGCCTCTTGGAGGGCCCCCTGACATGCATAGATTATTATTTGACATCCTCAGAGGCTTATTATTTCATTTGTGAGCTAGTTTGGTGGACATGTCACCAAAAGTTAGTTAATTTGCACATTATTTTATTTTTAAGAGCTAACGTAGGCACATTAGGTAATTTGAACTCCTAATTGGTGTATAAATAGGAGTTGGATAGATTCATTTGTATCATCACTTGGATTGGGATCTCTCTGTCATTAGAGAACTATGCATTTTTTCCTTGGTGGATATTTTTGGACGATGGATGAATTTTGATGTATGGGTTGGGTTCTTTTCTATCTTGGAGCTTCTTATATTGCAAATGGATGCTGGTTGGATATATTCTCTAACATGTAAATGCAAGTTTAATGCTATTTTTAATTTTGCTGCATACATTGGAACTTCGCTATTATTAGGGCTAATTGCTACAATGCTACATGTGTTTAATGTGGAACTATCTGTCTATTTAGCTTATCTATGTATGGGCCATGTTGGATGAATGAAATGTCCTAGAGATCGTGTTATCTTGATAAGCCTTCACCATTTGTAACGAAGTATAAATGTTTCAAACTCACTTTTCTTCTCTTGCCTTTAACATTGGAGGAAGTTGACTTTTGGAGCCTCCTTGAGCAAGAAACAAAATCTGCCTTCACAATTCTCCTTGACTCCATATCCCCAAGAGGAATTAGGCACTGGCCCATCAAAGGGTGATCATTCCAATTCCATTTTTCACCTTTTTCCTCCCTTCCCTAGGTCTACCCTCATTAGGTCACCTAGGGCATCAATTTCTCGAGAAAATGACTATAGAAAAACTTTGATCTGTTAGGCTCTACTACGCTAGTGGGTCCCCTAGGCCTCCTCCAAATTTGAAGGAAATCTGATGGTGGAATATCGGGATATCCCAAGCCCTAGCTCTAGGATCAAGTTTTGCCCAGGTGTTCCCAAGGCTAGTACCTAATAGGATCAATTTGACATCTTTGGGTGAAAATTCTTGTTTGATCCTTTCGCCTCACCTTGTTCAGGTTAATAATATCCTTGATTGCTAAAATCCATCCCCTAACCTGGCTGGGTCCACTTGGCCTCGTGTGGTCCCAGTTTTCACCAAAGACAATTCATCAAGGACAACTCGGGAATCCAAGTTCTATAAGGATTTTAGGGATGGGGAACCCCTTTACAAGCCATATCCTTCTCCCTCAACCCTCCAATCCTCATCCCCTCTCCTTAGAAAATCAAGTCCCTTGCTTAAAAGAAAAGCAAGCTCCATTCTTCATCCCATCCTAGGGAAAGGGTCTAAGGGGCCACTTCTCATAATATTTGTTGATATATCCTCTATAAGTGGCTTCCTAAAACATCGGGTCTCCTCCCATCAGTGAAAATCCGTAAAGAGCAAGGAGCCTTAGATGTTGTGACAGTGGGCTAAGTCTCCATTGTTGCCCTTACCCTAGCAACTACCCTCTCAGGAACCCCCTTTAGGTCCCTTGTTGGTTTGAGTGGTAACAGGAACAATCATGGGTTCCTGAATTATAAAGGAGACTCATTTAGGGCCTATGGAACCAGGGTGATGGCCATGGGTATGGGGCAGAGCTCATGCATGGGCCACGTGCTAAATATGTTTGTCCCAACCATCTTTTGCATCTTGTAGTACATTTTCTTGTAATGTGGCCAATTATGCTTTTACCTTTTCTTTTCAGCTTCATCAACCTCCAAGGCACCATTCCAAGCCCGACCCAAGGTGTGGGCAAGGAGAAGGGGATGCTAACCCTATGTGGAACCAATGGAGAAATGTGGACCCAGGTGGGAAATATGATGATTGGGGTTATAATAAACAGAAGGGGAGTGATATATATGGATGAGGGAGCGGTACCACGCAACCAAAATCGGGGTTTCCCATGTAGTACCACTCTAAAACCCAATGGTCAGTAAAGGAGTTCCCGCAGGGCTAAGATCCAAGGGTAACATCCAAAAGAGGTCTAGGGGACAGAAGCACAAACCTATCCCACTCTTTCCACCGAATCCCCCCATTCATCCATGCCTATAAGTGTCAACGATAAGCAAACTCAATACTCAATTACCAAATGACAAGGCATACCTTTAGGTTCGTGAGGCCCACCTTCAAACATACGATCATGACAGATGGGCGAGGGACCACATGGTTGCTGCAGGTGGCGGAGAAATGGCACAATGAGCTAGTTGGTGGCTGCAAAGGGCTCTTGGCTGCCGGCAGCAGACCATCTTGGAGAAAATTTTCTTCTAGGGATATCAGCCACAAAGTGGTGGGCAACAGGTCCCTCAAGTCAAATTCCCTCTTCTTTCTCCTCCCCAAGTCGAATTCCACTTAAGGGGTATGAATTCCCTTTTGGAGTGGCCCCCACATCCCACTACATTCTTAATTTACATTTTTCCTCTAATGTTTGGGGAGCCTTTTCCCTCCAAATTCAAGTGTCCACTTTTCCTAAGTCAAAATGCCAAAATTGTACAAAAATGTATTTACTTAGCAAAATTGCTAAGTGGGGACATTACAATGGAAGGCAAGGTTCAACTTCTTCAGAGACAAGTTGGGTGTTACACAGAACACCTTCCTCACTAACAGGGATTGATGGTGTAGCTTGGACAGACGATCTAGTCTCAAAATGTGTCTATGAGACTAGGGAAGACATTTTCTCCAATACCCATTATTGGTTTCGAAAGAAAAGGCCCTAATTAGATTTAATTAAGCAGTTAATTAATTTTCCTAAGTCTATCATAGGAAAATACCTTAATTAATCAGTATTAATTGGGATAAATTGATTTTCCTCTAGACGCTTCTGGAAAAGTCACTTGATGGGGTCAAGATGATCTTAGCCATCAATTGTGATTAGATCATGGTCTTTGATTCATCAACGAGAGATTATAAGAGGAGATCCATGGGTCATTTGGAAAAAAATGAAGACATGGAGACATAGAGTTGCAGTGATAGCAAGGGCGCAATGGCGGCACAGGAACATCAGCAACAAGGGTTTTGCCAGAGATTGTTGGAGAGATTCTTCAATGAGATTTCCAAGGAGAATTGGATATCAATTTTTCTACAGAGAGAAGATGATTTTGCAATGGTGTGAGTTGCTCCAGTAGGGGGTGCAAGTTACCTAGACAAGCAGTGCGAACTACTCAGAAAGGATAATTTTTGCAGCAAGGAAATTTGCACAGGAGGATCGAGTTTCCAATTGAGATCGAAATTTTCCAGTGGAGGCTGAGATTATTTTCCCAGGCAATGCAAGTTGCCAGGAGGGTCTTGTTTCTTATCCAGGCCGCACATGTGAGCTAGAGCAAGCTTCAAAGGGAGGCCGAATTGGTTTTGGTAGGATGAACTGCGTCTAGGAGGTCAGTGAAACTTGTAGAAGTAATCAAGAAATTTTTCATAGGTTTTCCATCTGACGAAAACCAATTGTAATATTTTGTTGATGAATTAATAATGAAAACCCTCATTTGTTGCACTGGTTTTCCCTTCAGGGTTTTTCCAGGGACATTTTCCAAAAATATTGGTGTCCATTAATTGTGTGTGTGCATAATTTTCTCAATTTGTATGGTATTTATTTTTCAGTGAAGTTTCAATTATGTTTTATTCAGTATTTGCCACAAGTATTTTGCAGTTGACACATAATCTGAATGGATAGGAGAATAATAACTAGTGATTGCAAAAATATATTTAAAATTTCACACTCACATCATAGACTACATGTTTGTAACACAAACATGGTCTTCCATACAATATGTGACAAGGATCCATTAGAATGACATCACCTAGTACTTCATCTCTATATTCATATATTTGAAAAAGAGTTTATGCTAATTTTTCATGATCACCTCTTGTCCTTTTTGGTAAAAGATAGCTTGCATTGTTGGGGATACTTTTGCCTATCTCCAATGTCTCTACCTGCAATCATAGTAATTAGATTTCCTTGCCAACAAATTCTAGAGCCTTGAAGTTAAGTGGGATAGTTTGAGGGAATTCTAAGTAGAAACACCAAAGGGTTTGTAGGCCCCAGCTGGTTAGTTGGTACATAAACTTACCAAGGGCACAATGTTTGCATACAATATCTGTTTGGGGTGCATGATAGCAATTTGGAAAGAACTATCAGAGGACTACAACTTTTGACCAAGGCCCCAAATTGTTAAAAATTATCCTTTAGAGCCTCAAATGGCCCCAAATGTTTGGGACCCAAAAATCATAGAAAGAATACCAAGAAGATAGAGAAGAGTCGAGATAATGGAAGAGGTGGGTGGCCTTCGATATCCACTTGGATTATTCCTCCCCCCTTGAAAAGCAATAGTCTCCATTGCATCAAGTTCCCTCATTAGATGGGGAAACTTCTGTTGAATTGGCCCCTGGCAAGCCACTTACCTTGGTGAAGAAGCTACCCTACTTTGACAACCAGGTAGAGTTGTATATGTTGTTGGCAATTATCCTTTCTCTTGGTGTCCATGATCCAATCCACCAAAGCTTGTTCAATGCAATTAGGATTGATCTCTTGTAATATTCCTAGTGGATATTAATAGTGATAAACAAAGCAAAAACTACACATTCAACAAAATAAATTGCACACACGATCAGACAACCAAGAATGCTCCAAAAACACACCAAAATGGGCCAATTTCATTATATAATAGATGGAGTACAATAGGAGATGGAATGAATGCACCCGGGATTGCTCAAGGTAAGCTACAAGCCCCAAGTGATGAAAACTCCATTGCCCAAATGTTGTAGATGACACTCCTCCAAGAAGTTTGTGTTGGCCCTTGTGGAACTACACTGTTGGCTGAAAGAACCAAAGATTTGACCCGCTTCTAGCGCTCAGAAAATTCTGCAAAATTAGCATCGATCTCCTCTCAACAAACCCACAAAAACCCAGGAAGGGTTTGGGCTAGTTATGACCCCTAAAATTTCCCCCAATTTCCTCGTGCTCCACTAGTGGCTAGGAATTTCAGCCCTCCTGAAGAAATCATTGTTCTTCCCTCCAAAAATGCTTCCAATTGCCCATGAAATTCCCCTTGGGATGTCTCCTCCTAACCCACTTCGCTTTAGCTTCGAATTCCCTATGTTCTTGGCTCCCACGTGTGGCTCAAGGAAGCCCCTGCGCAAGCCCACGCAGTCACTGGAGATGGTGATGAAACTACAACAAAATCTCCCCAGGAATATGCCCAATCAGCCTCCAAAAACTCCAACAAATTGTAGTCCAACCTTTCGCTAAAAGGCACAACAAAAACGTTTCCCCACAACAACCTCTCCCTAGGTGTGCGTATTCTTCTCCTGTGTCCAACCCACTAAGAAAGACCCACGAACCTGCTTGGATAACCACCAAAACAACTCTCCAACTGAAATGAAACTCCTCCTAGGGATGGAACTCAAGGTTGACCAAAGGAAGGGATAAGAAACTCGCTTGAGAATCTCTGGTGCAAACTTAGCCAGTCAGCTCAAGCATGCTAGGTACAGTAAGTATCAAAAGCCCCTCTAGTTGCCTTCATTCTTCTATTTATAATTTCTCTTTGCCTCCTCATGTGGGCCCCCTTGTCATAGCAATTCCACTTCCCTCCTTAGGTAATTTAAACTTCTTCCCCAAGTGTTGTGTACTTCATGAGGGGTGGCCCCCACATTCCACTAGCTACATAATTTTTGACCTCCCAAACAGTGAAAAAGATGCAAAATTGTGAGTCTTCCTTTTAACCAAAAATTATTTTAGGAAGGGACATTACATTTCTCTAGGGGCCAATTGTTTTGATTCCTTCAAGGTGTCCAACAAAGATGGAAAATATGGTCGAAGCAACTCCACACTAAATACTGGGTGCAAGCCAATGAAACGTTGAAAACTCAAATCGAAAACATTTTCACCCATAGCCTTTATGATTGTGTAAGGCCCATATCAAAGTGGTCTGAACTTCCTACAGGTAATGAACCTTATAATTTTCTTGACTTTATTGTACAATGAACCAATCCATTTGTATCAAGGTTCCTTTATCCTAATAATGTCATCCATCAAAAGGTTCATTGTGTGAATGAAACACCCAGACCAAAATATGTTGGGGTATCTATCATCAATAATTGCTCCTGTTGCCTTACAATTAGAAGAATTATTAGTAATGACTTGGATGACATTGTATGGCCCAATACTTTAAATTGTTTGATATAATGGTTCTACGATGTTGATGTCAGTTTTGCTTCTCTTTTGGATGGGTTCTCCTATTCTATTCTCATTTCATAGGCTGTAAGTATTCCATGCAACTCATCCATCCTGACGTTTTCTAAGTCTGATGATTGATCTTTCTTCTAACACTGAGACTTTAGCATCAAATCTCATTGGGAGTGATCTCAGTACCTTTCGGACAATTACCTTGTTTTCTATTGGTTCTCCTAATCCTTGCATGTCGTTTACTACTTCATCAACCCAGAGAAAATAATTTGCATTATTTTAGTCTCCATTCATTTTTAATTGCTCAAATTGTCCTCTAAAAATCTGAAGCTTGGCCTCCTTGACCTTTTTGTCCCCTTCATATATGTTTTGGAGCTTGTCCCAAACTTCTTTTGTAGATGTGCTTACTTTAACATACACTGAACCTGTTAGACCACTCAAAATAGCATTACTTTCATAAAGCTTCTTACCGGCATCATCTGCTAGAGGAGCTGAGGGTTCTTTGTATCCACTCATTACAGGGTGTCAGACATCAAATCCCTATGCTTGCAGATATGCTTTCATCTTTCCAACCAAAGTGCATAGTTTTGTCCATCAAATAGCGGTATTACGTTCTTGGTGCAATCCATGATCTCCCTTCCAGTGGTTAGAAATACTAAGGGGGGTGAATCAATATTTCACTTCAATTAGTTAATTATTAAATTTCAGAGCATTAACAACAAATTAAAACATAAATCATCAACACATCACAATAGTAGTACACAAGATATTTTAGGTGGAAACCCTTTCGATAGAAAAACCTTTGAACACTTTTCTAATATGATTTATGAGTACAAAATTTCTCAGCTCCAACTTCCTAGTACTATAGAAAAGCATTCAATTTATCAGGAAACTCTAACTCCCGAAAGGATGTTCCTACATCCTGGTTTTACCAACTCCAACTGGAAGGACGCTTCAACGCCCTAGTTTTATCAACTCCAAATGAAAGGATGCTAAAACACCCTGCAAGCTTCAACTTGCCTTAGCACCAACCCGCCACCCCAAAAATACTAAAATAGAGAAATAAATGTGGTCTCTCGTACTAGGGATATCGACCCACTAACAATGATATTCAATTAAAAGCCCCTTACTACTGATGCATGCTTCAGATTTGCCAATCAAATCTTCAAATCATCAAAACTTCCTCCATTGTAACTCAATGGTTCTTGAACAAATCCCTATAGCTTCCAATCATAACAATATATAGACAAAACATACCTCTAATCGATGGAGTAATTGACGCCTTTAACAGGTCCAAACTTTACCTCAGTTACAAACTTCACTTCAACAAGTCCAAGGTCTAAAGAGGAAGACAATTTTGTCTCAAGATAGCAGACCTTCCTAGAATTTCAATTTCCTTTTGATATCTGGAATATGCAGCTTCTAATCAGACTTAGGATACTGTAACATTGAGCCTCTAACTGTCTTAGAATTCGACCTTCAACAATCATCAATTAATCAAACTTCCTTGCTACCAGGCAAGCTTGAATGACTGATAAACTATGTTGCACGAGTTTTCGGTATGCGGGTACGGGGGAACAAGTATCTAGTACGGTTAGAAGATTTGCCGAAATTTACAGAAAACGTAAAGTTGGGAGCGGAAATAATATAATATATTAAAATTTAATATACATTAAAAATAATTTATTTATTTCCATCCAAAACTTGCCAATTAAATTACATCCTGCAGATTCCATCTTGCAATGAAATATGTACAAGATTGAACTTTGAAACACTACCTGAAAAAATCAAAATATTAATACATCAACAACTTGCCAATGAAATTCCTTGCTAGCAAAGAAACACGTGAAACTCCTAAATCCAAAAAAGGCTATTATTACCTGATTATTATGTGATTTCATGCAACACTATATTATATTCAATTTCGAAATTCAAGTTTGGAAATTTATAAAATGAAACTGACTAACACGTTATTCTTTCTCTTTCTGACCATCATTGTAATTTGTTGAATCTTATCATTAAAGCTTCAGGATAGACTTCAAGAAAGTAGACTTATTTGCAATTGTTGAACTTCAAGATTTGCAACAGAAGCTGCCAAGGAATGACTGGCAATTGTTTATATTTTGTTGAAACCTTTGCTACATCTCCATATCTTTGTCACTTTACATAGCCCATGCAGTCCAGCCCCCTGACCTATCATGTATCACTTATAACATAAACAAATGGTACCTTCTATGCTCAAAATAGGTACCCGAAACGTCAAAATTTGTTGTAGTGAAGCTCCAAAGTACCCTTTGAAGCTCCCAATGATTTTGGAAAGTTTCCTACCAGCTCCCAAGCTCCCAGGAATGCGGGAGCATGGGGTACGTGCTCTCCAATGGCTGGGAGCGGCACCCGTGTTACTATGCCGATAAATCATAATACAACCCTAGTTTGGTTCGAAGTTTGCATTTTAACATACCCAAAATTCTTCTCTTATATTAAGCTCTAGCCTAGCCATAGAAGAACCTAAAAATAGGAAGAAATTCTTCACAAAGTACTCTCAAGAGAATGGTAGAATTTGTCATAGAGAAGGCCTTAAGAGGGCTGATATAGGTCTCAAGAAGATGCTACAGGAAACCTTTGGATCAAGGCCAAAAGAGCCTCGGACTAACTTTATTTTTGATCAGCGAATAACAACTTTACTTGATTTCCACAGAGATATGAAGGCATCAGAAGTCTATCATAGGAGGGTCGAGATGGGTCTCATGAACCCAACCACAGAGGGCCAAAAATGGACCTCAATCATGTGAAGTTTACATCAGATAAAAACCTTAGAAGGATGAGAATTTTTCCTCAGACATATCAGAACAGCCCTTCAGTCCAGTGAAGAGGAAACTCAATTAAGATCAAACTTTGATATTTAGAATGCCCTTGAATATGTCTAAGAAGAATCCCAGACATGGTCCGAATTACTCCACAATATGATTTCAATCAGTGTGAAAATGCCAAGAAGAAAGGGCCGAATAGGCCTCAAAACAGAGTTTATACAACCATCAAATCACCCTAAAACAGTCTGCAACAATCCTCAGGAATGGTCTCACATTAGCCACAAAACTTTAAGCTTTTGTCACACCTAAAACATCTTAGATTCATCAAGTTTTATTCACAGAAAGATGCCTCATAAATTCCCTTCCACAAAGGGTCGAAAGAGGTGCCCACCATTACCAGCGAGAAACCATTAACCAAATATAAAAGATTAAGCCCAAACCCTCTCCAAAACTCGACCTTCTCCTTCAGTTAGTTGTGACTAAAGAAGGCCACAATAAAAAGATATGTGTAGACTTGTGCTTTTGGAGTGTAGTGTTAAATTGTAGCAAGAAAAGGCTTCATTTGACTTGTGCCTTGGTCAAATGGAGAAATTTGAATTTCCACATCAGCAAGATGACTTGAGCTGCAGTTAGCAGGAGTGACATGACTAAGTCACTTAGTTAAGTCAACCAATTCGAGTTTGTGGGCAAGAAGTAGAGTTGTGCATGAGTTGATTGCTAAGATCTAGCAATCTAGTGGAGTTATAGTTAGTGAAACTCAGTTATCTAAGCTCTAGTCATGAATAGAGTCAATAGGAGTTAAAATGAGTAGTTGTAACTATTGTTAACTCACTAATCTCCTAGTTAACTATTCACTTTACTAAAAATAACCCTAGTCATGCATGCAATTCGAATTGCCTAGTTGAGTGGAGGGAAAAGGCATAATTGTATTTATCATTGTATAGTGTTGAGTGTACAAAGTTTGCATGTACCACGTGAGGCTTTCCTCTTGGAAATTGCACAAGAAAATAGGATATTTTCCTATTATTTAGGAGCTAATTTCCTCAGGAATTGTGCAAAGAAATAGGGCAAGCAGGAGGCCTAGTTTGGTTAAGTATTTGCCAAAGAAGACTCAGGAGGAAGAGATCAGTATTGCAGTGTGGTTTTGTTGAGATTTTGTATAATTGGTGTAGCATCGGGTGTGCTCTAGACCTGAAATTTTGTGGAGGGCCTAGGACACACTTGATCTCCAAAACCTAGAAAATGTTTTGTGAAATTTCAATTGGTGTTCAATTTATTCAAATAATTAATTATTTTAATGGATTTCCTAAGTCTAAACTCAGAAAAATTAAATAATTAAAGTGAATTAATTAACACGTGTTGAAATGTTCTAAAAGACAAGGATCAAGCAGTCTTTTAATCTCAGTCGTTGATGAATGTTTTAATCTCGACCGTTAATGCAATGAATAGAAAAGTATAAGAGAAAGGCTTGAGGGTTAATTGGAGACACACACACAGTTGCAGAGTTGAGGAATAGATCTGGAATTCTAGGGCAGGTTTGCTAAGAATTTTGGAGGAATTTCTTGCAGCGAGGGTAGTATTGGCTAAGGGGATCATCAATCCCAGAGCCAAGAGTCAGTAAGAGGCAGAGGAGCAGCAACAAGGGCAGCGCAGAGAAGCAGAGCAACAGCTACGAAGGTGCTACGCAGGTGCTGCGCAGCCGCTATGCAGGTGCGACGCAGGAGAGAGCAAAGGCTCTAGGGGGCTTCAAAAGTTACGCAGAGGGTCTCTAAGGCCAACGTAAGGCCTGTGTCACCCTCTCTAGGCAGCACAGTGGCATTTTGAGGCTATCAGGGTTGACGGCTGGGGCTTCAGAGGCAATGCTTAGGGTTTCTAGGGCCAAATCCGGGTTGATTCTTGTAAATCTCGTTTCAAGGTGTGGATCAGTCAGATATTTGGCACTAGAACATCAGGTTAGCTGCAGATTTGATTTCTTTTATTCTCTGTCGGGTTTTCGAGATCTGGAACCCAGATTTACTGTACCCAGAATCTACTTAATAAATAAATCCTCATATCTGCTCCACCGGTTTTCCCGCTTTGGGTTTTTCGAGGACTTATGTCCAAAAATCCATCTGTCACTTTGTTGTATGAGTGTATTATTCAATAAATGATCTGCATGTGTAGGTTGTAGTTGTGTTTATTTCAGTATTTTCCGAATATAATTTCTGAAAATAACTTGTATTAATCTAAATCAAGTAGGAGAAATAAACCAAGATACTGCAGTAGAATTTTCACATGGTATTGGAGCGATAGCAGATCAAGCTGAATCTCCAGCAATCAACTGAAGAAATATTTTTCTGCGCGGTGGCAAAAGAAGCAGCAGATCCAGAAGAGGACAGCACTGAAGTTGCAGAAGGCCTTCAGGCTTACGTAGACCCTTCCCAAGGCAGCATAAGGACTGTGTCACCTAGTCTAGTGTTACGCAGTCCAATTCTGAGCAACGCTGAGGCTACGTTGGACCAATCAGTGAGACATAGTCCAGTCATTTCTCCAGTTGCAGAAGAATTTTTCCAAGATCCAGAAGTAGTGCTTCAAATCTTCAGCAGTGCTGGTGGGGTGGAGATTCTGCATGTAATATCCCGAATGGGATATTTTAACTAAAAATGTAGAAAAATATTGAATACCACAATTTGTCGTAAAATAAACATTCACTCAACAAAAGATTGCCATGTAAAATAAAAAGGCAGGAAACACTGCAATCCAATACCATATAGAACGAGAAAAATCTCAGCTTTTATTATAAATAATAAGGGGGGTTTACATATAGATCTAACCCAGAAAGAGCTGAGAGAGAAAACTGGCCACCAAGATAAGCTGCTGAACGGCACTGGCCACCAAACTGAACTGCTGCACTCTCCCTCTGGCAACAGTTGTCACTGAACCCACTGAAAATGATGAAGCCCAAGTTGAAGATCTGAATGATCCTCACTCCAAACTCTGAAGCTCTGTGAAACTTCTAAGTGAAGCCTCCTCAAGAGAGTTGGGTTTTCGTCTAACACTCTCACAAATCACCCGAGGGTTTCCGTCCTGGGGCTACGGCTAAAGTAGATAACCATGTCCTCAAACCTCTCATACACAAGCAAATGATCTACTCCAAAGATATCTCCCAATGGCCTCCTCCCTTTCTTTTATAGATCTCTTGGAGTCTTCTAGAGCATTATTTTATTATTATTTTATTCATGGTGCACTTTTCCCTTTCATTAAAATATTCCTTTTTAATGCAGAAAGGGTAAATCGGCTACCACGCCTCCTCCGGTCACTGAAATTTGTGTCTAACTGTCCCATCATGTAGGTCTCCTCGTCCCGGTTCCAATGAGCTATTACACTAAGGTGTTCCATCGTGTATTCCTCCCGGAATGCCACCTTGAGCATAATCAGCTGAGTTAAGCCCATAAATAACTCAAAATTCCGAAAGTTATCGGAATGCATCGGAACGAAAGCCAAACTGCTCGGATGGAGTATATCAAGCGAATGCCTCCGGACACCATGAAAACTCCTCAAAACTCCTCCGAAAAGCTCCTAAGCCCACTAATAGCACCAATCTGTACATGTGACCTGTCTGCTCCTAACTCTAGAAGTCCCTCCTAGCCCTGTCATGGGTGATACCAAAAAAGGGAATATTACAGACCTTTCACCCCAAGATTGCTTGCCCTCAAGCAATCGAAATATGTGGGCCACTCTGTTGGCCCGCCACAACTGAGACCCAATCCTCAGATCCCATACGAATCTCCGGGTGCTGCTATGCACCTGTGCCAAACCACTCGGAATAGTCCCCTCAATGCCGAGATCCCAAACTAATCTCTCACTGTACCAGCCAACCAACAATCCTCCCAGATCCCATCGCCACCATGGCCAATCATCGCCCAAGTCCCACGGCTCGGACTGCGCACTGCCTCTAGTTATAGCTGATGCCACATGAAGTGAAATCTGCCAACAAGCATCCATGCTCCTCGGCTCTTGTTGTGTTGTACCTCTAACTGTATAAGCTGCCCCTTCAACTGCATACCAACTCATCACCTCTCTCCAATCCAAGTCCTGACTCAATCCCATGCTGATCCCACTCTCCTGAAATCGAGATGGAGTGCTGAAGTAATGATGACCTGGGCCCCACTGCCAGCTGGCATCTGTAACATCTGATATGTCTAAGGGCCCCTACTCCGCTGTGCTCCCTATGAAAAACACCGTACCATAAAGAGGGTACCAACTCATGATCTCTCGCCAGTACATCCTGGTAGAAGAATCCAATGTAGCAACCACTGCACATGGAACATGCCCAGAGTGTTGCCGCCAGCTCATAATCAACTCCCACTGCTCTGCCTCGTCCGCCAATGGAAGCTGCCTGTAGAAGGAAGCCCCTCTCTCTATAATGGGCCAAAGTGGGCAAGATATGCTGCAAGCCCCATCGACGTACTCCTGGAGAGTGCTACCCACAGAAAACACTGCAGCTCTGCTGACTGCGTGTACATCTATCTGCACCTCACCCCTGTGTCGACCCACAGATGGATGCTCCACCATATCCATCTGTGATATGCTGCAAGCCCCATCGATATACTCCTGGAGAGTGCTACCCACTGAAAACACTGCAGCTCTGCTGACTGCGTGTACATCTATCTGCACCTCACCCATGTGTCGACCCACTCCTGATCAAGAATGTCATGCTCTCGCTGTCTACTGGCCCCGTGCAGAACAATCGCATCAACCTCCAACACCTCCAGAGGATATGGATCTGCAACTGCTATCACCGTACTCGATGTCAGTGCATCTGACTGCTCTACCTCAATGGCTGACCCCAATGTTAGTCGCATATACCTCATCGGCTCAATGTGGGCGTCCATCTGGCTCTCCCCCAAAGGAATATCATGCCTGATGTGAACAATATCTTCCTCTGCTAACTCAGGCTCCATCATATGTTGCCCTGGCTGAATCATCACAAGGGACTCATCACCCAGAGTATCTCCTATATAGTCCCCTAACTGCTCACCCTACACACTAGAACACAGCTCTGGTCTACTGTCATCAGCATCTCTGCATGGCTACTCTCGCTCCCCAAAAGCATCCTCATATGATCCCATGGACTCATCTAAAGAAGAGTCCTCATCCTGGCATACAGAAGGAACGTCTACCTGCTCTACCTCTACCACCTCATCTGCATCTCTCAAACATGAGTGATCAGGCCCCCAAGGTTCTTTGCAAATGAAGCAAAGTCCCTTCCTCCTCAGCTCATTTCTGCTGCCTGACCCACCAAACTGGAGCAGCTCCTCCCTGGTCAACTGTCTCCTGAATAGCCCAATATTCTGCTCAACCAGCCCTTGGGCTAGCTCATAAGCAGCAGGTGAGACCAACTGCTCTCCTCCAAATGCTCAACAACCGAGTCTGCAACTCTCAACCAATGGTCCCATGGTCTCTCATACATGACGACAAAATGGACTACATGTGTGCTATGACAATATCAGGATGATGTCTCCTAATGCTGAAGAAGCATTGGAACATCTGCAGGATCAAGTCATCACACTCAAGGTCAAACATGATGACATAAGTCTTGAATGTGGCCATACTCCATAGAATCTCAAGCTTCTTCCCGAAGGTAGAGCCTGTGCTGTTGTCCAAATCCTGAAAAGTCTATACAATCAGCCTCATAATCCTCCTCATAATATCATCATTATATGGAGCTATAGGTGCGGTCAATTTCATGATGTTACATAGACAAGCTGCAACTGGAAGTGTGACCCCTTCACAAGGTTCCTCCAAGAATTTGGGCTGTATAAGAGCAAGCATATAGCTAGTTTTAGAGCCCAAATCAGTTTCTTCCCTTCTGCTTGGTCTATTGTAGACATGAGTTCATTAAACTCTTCTAGTTTGGACAAAACTCTCCATGACATCTTCATGTGTTTTAGATCTATCCCAAGTGCAGAAATTTTGCGACCAATCTCCAATTCTTCCTGCAAATCTTTTGGCTGTCCTTTTTGAAGGATGGCATAAATTCCTCTTGAAAAGGGTCTTCCGTTTGATTTTGTTTTCTGGTCTTCTGATGCATGGTGGTTTAAGGAACCAGCTTCTAGTTTTATTTTCATCAATCTGTTTAGGAATCCCTCCATGGTTTAACCAATGATGTGGTCACATTTTTTCTGAGTTTGCTATATATTTTCCAATGAAGTGTTTCAACAAACAAATTGTTTGCACAATGTTGCACGTGCAATTCTGAGTTGTTTCAACTCAGTATTGCACTTCTAAGCTATTGTAACTCAGTATTACATATGTAATGGTCATTCTACTCCAACCAACCCTCTGCTAAACTGTTAGATCCTAGCAGCATCATAAATATAAAGACTGAATAGTGCTATCCATGCACTCAAATATGCAACCACTTCCTCAACTATGACTCAATGCAAGGTTCATAACATCATGATTCAACAACATTACATAAGCCCAACACTGCTATGACAAAATTCAGCGATCTTGACGCCTTGTCAAGGCTCACAACTATATTTAGTATGCATGTTACCAATGTAATCAAGACAAATAAATTTATTTTATGACATCCTTCTAGCTAAAAGTTTAATGAGTTGACATTCAGGATTTCTGTCAAACAATTTGTAGACAACTTGATGTCGTCACAACATCAACAATTTGAAAATATAAAGTGTATAGGAAAGAATGATGAACCTGGAGAATGACAAGATGACTTTCAAAACCTTTGACCAATTCAAGTGTAACCTTCAGCAATACAATCTCCAGTGATATGGTTCCCAAATGAACATTGGTTGCTTAAATGATAAGATGACAACGTTCTCTTTCAACAGTGTGAACCAGCGTGCAACAGCCAAGAAAAAGAATGGTTTAAGTTGTGGCCCTTACACAGTAATGAACAAATTTCTGGGTACCTTTGTCAACAATTGGAAACTCCATTTTGTTGCAATCTTCCATATATCAGTCGAAGACAGAGATGAAAGGATAGCGTGAGCCGTCCAGCAACCCAACACCCAGCAAATATAACGATCAATTTGGTGCAATTCTCTCTTCATAGATCGCTCTGTGGCTGATGGCGATAAATTTCAGAACCCGGCCTTTTGGAGAAGAAATGTGGCCTCTACAATTTAACTCTTTCACCTTTGATGTGCACATGGTCCTTCAATTTTCACCTTAAAGGATTATACAACCCCACGTTCAGAGCGATGAAGGATTCCCTTCCCCAAACAATTACCGTCGCATTCCTCGGTAAAATCTTTCACGACTCCTACTAATTCTGGCCGTGGATATTGGGCTTCAGAAAATAATGTTGTTCGACCTTTGATATTTAGTATTGTTCTTTCATAAGAGCTCACGGTCTTTACAAACTTCAAATTTCAACGGATCCCAAAATCGTCGAACCACGACGGTTGAATCGGAAATTGCAGTCGGGGAGAAGCAACGCAGCCTCTAAAGAAAAACATGGTTGCAATATTCCACGTAGTCGCCCAACTTCGTCTGCTAGCCAAGTCGATGGGAAAGGGAAGTCGAACAAATTTCAACAAATGCGGCTAAGTAAGAATGCGGCTCAGTCGTCAATCACATATGGGGAACGACCTCGACCATCGATTTTTGATGGTGGCTCAGCCAATCAACCTCCATGAACGTTTAAACAATAATCAGCTGCCTCCCAGCACTAAAATTAGCGGACGAATTTCAATTTCTCAGCATGAGCTTGGTCCCTCGAGTTGCAGATCAACCCACAAATCGAGCGCTTAATCAAACCAAAATTCACCCTGCAAATATAACTGCGTCTGGCTAACAATCTTCGGCTTTTATGGGCTTAAAAACATAAAATACATAAAATTTTAATTCCTCGGCCCTTTAATTTTAATACGGCAGCCCCTTCCTCGACGTAATTTCACAGCCCTTTTTCACAACAGACGGTTCGACCCCTTTGACGGCTCCACCAATTCGACTTGGTTGTTACTCATAAACCGCAATGGAGTAATGACGGTGTCATTTCAACCCACTGAACAAGCGTATGTGCAGCTCAGCTTCTACGCTTACAGCTGCTGGTCCTTTCACAACGAACAACTTTGATTTTCCTTCAGCATTGAAAATATCTGACAAATAGTTCTTCTGAAACCCGCAGGCTGAGCCAAGACTGTGGCTCTGATACCACTGTAATATCCCGGATGGGATATTTTAACTAAAAATACAGAAAAATACTCAATACCACAATTTGCCGTAAAATAAACATTCACTCAACAGAAGATTGCCATGTAAAATAAAAAGACAGGAAACACTGCAATCCAATACCATATAGAACGGAAAAAATCTCAACTTTTATTATAAATAATAAGAGGGGTTTACATATATCCGACCAGGTTATTCTCATTGCTTGGAGACACATTGATGACATGTGGGTGCCTTGGACGCAATGTACCAAGGAGGCTCCGCGTCCAAAGAAGAATGCTTCGAGAACCAGCATGTGTGTTTGTTCCAAATGATGAAGGGTGAAGAGATAGATCCATTCCTCTCGTGCTCGGGCCATCCGAGATCGCCTGGTTGGCACAGTTACCTGTATTGAGGGCTCTTAGTGAGGATCGTCTAAATGGTAGTCTCGGAAGATTGGGAAATGCTTGTCCAAAGCACTCTGGGAAGGGTAGTGTTACCATCTTGGGCTGACATGTGGGCTATCCTCCGCCAAGAGGAGATCAGGAGGGTCACCAAGCGACAGAATATCAATGGAGGAAGCGAAAAGGCTAAAGTCAAGGAAGAGGAGGAGGATGCAACCCTTGCATCAAGGGAAAATAAAAAACAAGAGAAGAAGAAGGACCTTTCCAAGGTTTGGTGCTTTAACTGTGGTGATATTGGTCATTTCGCCAGCAGTTGTCCTAAGAAGAAGGACAAAGGATCTTCTGATTACAAGGTTGCAGCAGCAAAAGAAGATGGCTCTAATGATGATGCAACCATGAGTGCTCATGTGCCTCGAGAGAAGAGGTGGGGTGACATGGATCTGTAGAGCATCTATAGAAACGTGGCTGGATCCTCGAGTTAGCCCTACTCTTGGATCACATATGAGCTACAGGAGCCTTAAGACAGTAGCGGCACGAGTCAGGAGATGGTTGCAGGAGGCCACACTGAAGCTTTAAGAGGCAAATCGAAGAGCTAAAGAAGGAGCAAAGATAATGCAGGGGCATAGCCGTCGCAAAGGGGCTAATGGGACTTCAGCACGTTAAAGAAGTTGTGCTCACTAGTGCTAAGTTGGCAAAGATGATAGTGTTCTGTAAGAGGACAACAGAATCAACAACCAGGGAGCTTCAGTTGGTGGAGGACACATGACTTATCCGTCAAAAGTTGGGTAGAGTCCTTTAGTTGCTTACTTCAGACAACCGAGTTGGCAAAGGTAGAGGCTTAGCTAAGTCACCCGACACGGTGGATACGGGGATATGGGGATTCGATGAACGTGATATCGGGTACAAATGACCCCTATTGTGATACTTCTGGGATACGATACGTTATATATTATTCTATTAAAAATATATATATATATTAATATATTAAAAATTAGATATTTTTTGCACAAATTCATACAAATTTCATTGATTCAAACATAGATACTCATGAGTCATACATCATCATTGATACTATAATACATTGATACACCATACATGATACAATTGTCAAATTTACTCAAAAAGACAAGATTGAAGATAGTAAGATACTGTAGTTTTCTCATTAAGTCATCAGAATCAAAATGTGTTACATAAGTACACTGCCAATGGCAAATAGAAATAGAAAATACAAAAAAACTACAGTCTACAAGACTACAAGCTTGAAGCCTCAATGAGTCAGAGTCAATGAGTCATCAATCCTCATCATCATAATCAGCATCACTGTCCTCATCCCGATCATCATGCTCACCACTGCTCTCCTCTGGCTCTGATGCATCCTCCTCCTCTGTCATCTTTGCATCTGCTGGTGTGGAGGATGACGCCTCTACTCTATCACCAAATGTGACAGGCTCTAGCACTGGCGCATTGAGATCCAAGTTGGCCAATGCCAACTCAACACTGCTGTCCAGACCCATATCATCATGAAAGACATCCCACATCTTTGTCTTTCCCTTCAACCAATCCTCCCTCTGCCTGTAGATGAGACGAAGGTTGGTGTGCACATACACCATTGTCTCTACCCTGGACTGCTCAAGCCTGCTTTTCTTCACACTATACAAATTCCCATATGTGCTCCAATTCCTCTCGCAACAAGAGGATGAAGTCACCTGAGAGAGGAGCCTCATGGCTAACTGCTATAGAGGAGGGCTTGTTGCCCCATGAGTTGCCCACCAAGAATGGGGCTTCTTAGCCCCCCTGTCTCGAATCAAATCATAGCCTCCAAATCGCCACCTACCAGTGGAAAAATCTGCAAAGGCCTCCTCCACCTCATCAAGGGATGCCCTATCCTGAAAAATCCTCCTCAATGCATCTTTCCTCCCCTGTGAGATTTCAGCATTCATGTGAGGAGGGAATCTGCGGGAAGGTCCACCATTCAGCCACTCATGGTTGTAGTATTTTGGGTTCAAGGAGTGAGCCACACAATGTAAAGGTGCGCAATTCTTGTCCCATCTGCTGACAAGAATATCCTGTATGACAATGAAGAAGGCCTCAGGTGATGTCTCATACTTTGGGCACTGACTCTATAAAATAATGGTCCTCACAGACTCAATCATGGAATCCCATTCTTCATAAACCTCTCCTAGGATGGATTGGTCTGTATCTACAAATCGGAGCAAGGAAATGATAGGGTCCATGATCTGAATAATTAGATCTACCTTCTCCCACCATATATCATCCAACACTGTGTCCTTCACCTTCTTTGAGGCTGCTTGATCCGTCTTTCTCCAAAAAGACCAAAACTCTAAAATAACCATGGACCCAAGAGCGGTCTTGACCTCCCTCAACCTCTTCAACATGATGAATGAAGAGGCAAACCGTGTATCTGCAATCTTCAACAATGATAGATTGTTGTACTCCTTGTAGATAGTGAGGGCATTTGTATGGTTTTGTACAAAGTTGCGGATATGTCGTGCATCCTCAATAATGGCTCCAATCCTCAATTCAGTGCCAAGTTCAATGAATGGACAATGCAAGGTGTCCAAAATACTTGTGGATATTTTGCTTCCACAATCATGCCAGCGGCCTTGCAAACAGGTGCATTATCTGTAATGATTTGCACACAACAATCCACACCTACACTTTCAATAACTTTGACAAATAACTCACCCATATATTGTGCATCCTTGTACTGTCCAAGTGCATCCACTGATTTCAAGAAAACCGCACCATTCGAGGATGACACCATGAAGTTAATGAGTGGGTGGCGTGCTGGATCTGTCCATCCATCAGAAACAATGCTAACCCCAGATGTTGGCCATGCCGATTTAATAGGCTCAAGCATTTTGTCCACCTCTTTCTTTGCCTTTGTCAACAATGTGGTTCTGAGCTTCTCTGACCCAGGAGGCACATACCCTGATGGAGCCCCATGACAAAGAACTCGACACATCTCAATAAATAGAGGTGATCGTGCAACATTAAAGGATATGAAGTTCTGATAGAAAAAAAATGCAATGGTGAGATCAACCTCTTCCCTCTTCTCTTTTTGGAAAATCTTGTCCATTGTACCAACTGCAGTTGCCTTTCTCTTTGCTAATTCTCCCCTACTAAAAGTCTCAAAAGGGAACTTGTTGCTGCTGCTTTTCCTCAAGAATGGAAGGGGGTCATCATTCTTGGTTTTTTTTTATTTTGCTGCCACATTTGCCTCACCAATACTCTACTCTCTCTCCAATTCCTTCCTCTATGGCAATTCAATTGTTGTACAACATTTAATGCCACAACCTGGAATACCCAACAAATGAGCTTTCACATGGAAATATGTGCAAGTGAAATGGTCATTGCAAAAATTGCATTTCCATGAACAATTTCCTCCTCCTCCCTTTTTTGTTGCCCCTTCCTCTCTTGTAACATATTTCCACAATGGGTATTTGGGGTCAACAATTTGTTTTCCCTGCACATTTGAAGCTGATGTTGCAGCCCCACTTCCAATGGATGGAATACTTGCACACCCTGATGAAAGAGGGACAGGAGGGGCATCTCCAATGGGGACATTCTTCCTCTTTCTTTGCCACTGTCTTGCTGCCTTTGATTGAGCCATGAATACTGTAAAAAATAAACAAAAACAACTAAATATATAAAACATATGCACATGCAAACACTAACAACAAACTAAATGTAAAATATAGAGGGACAATGCACTTACCGGATGCTCGAATCTCTTCAAAAGAACTCCCTTTCTCCTTGCTCACACTTGTTCCTTGCTCACACTAGCTCTCCTTCTCACTTCACAAATGAAATGGGTGAAAAAAGAGTGAGGAAAAACCCCACTTTAAAGCAAAAATCGAGCGATTTTCCTTGCCGCGGGCCCAGCCGTATCCGGCTGTACGGGATACGGCGTATCCGAACGGGGTATGGTCGGGATACGTCGTATCCGTTGAATTGGGGCAAAATCCCATATGTATACGTACCCGATACGGGGATTCGGGATTCGTGGCCCCTTTTAGGCGAATCCGGTTACTTAGGCAGTGAGCAGTTGTAACGACCCATTCCCAAGTATATACAAAACGATATTAGCATGTGAACGATATAGGCATTTGATAGCTACACTTGCCTATACCGCCCACATCACACTAGTACACCTACCTACTAATATCAAGATGTCATAGATTGGGAACTTAATATTAAGATTTCAGATTTATATTAAATTAAACTAAGTATAAAATTTTATGAAACAAGGTAATAAAAGAAATGAAATAATAAAGTTAAATCTTTAAATTAATAAATCTTTAAGTTAAAAATGAGTATGCAATATTAAAGATTTATATTAAAAGTACTTAAATAAAAATCCCACCTTTATAAATGTGTATACGTACTCACATTAATGGGGATCACCCACCATAATAACATTTAATGTAAACATAAGGATGGATAAGGCCTCGGGAGGTTAGAGGCGGTGGAGGAAGATTGTTTAGATTATATTCCTATCCAAATATAATGAAAAGTATACCACCATAAATACATAAAATATCACCATTAATAAGGATAAGACCTCGGGAAGTAAGAGGCGGTGGAGGGAGTTTACTTAAAGGAGGTGGTATGGAGGAGAAGGGGGGGATGTTTTGGAGGAAAAGAAATGATTTTTGCTTAAGTGAGAAGGAAATGCCGGCTTGCAGTGTTTGGGGAGGAGTCTCTTGTTCTTGGAAATCTGGGCACGGGGGCAAAGGAGACATCCTCTGGGTCTGGGATTGGTCCCGGATTTCGCTGGGAGGATTCGATTGTCCCGGTAATCTGTTATGTTCACGACATCACCAGCTAATCTTCAGCCGCTTCAGGATTCGTAAGTTTGTGTTGATTTTCAGGTATTCTTCTAAGTATAGATTAATTATGCAAGCTGAAATTTCAATTTTTACCATTACAATGTTTTATTAGATCTGTTTTACTTAAACTTAAGTTCAGATAGGTACAAATCTTAGAACTCTGGGAGCAGGGTTATTACATAGTGGCAGTGCTATGGGCAGCATGATGAAGCAATTTGAGAGGGAGCTGCAATACAGATGTGGCAGTGTCAGTGGCGATGGCATGGGCAGCAGTACAAAGAGCAGCAGTGTAGTGGATGGAGGGTAGCAGGCCAAGCATCAGCAGCATAGAATCCAACTTCAAGATCTTGTCGTACATGGTGTGGATGCATTGCTAGAGTACACTTTACTAGAGCACACTCCATGCTAAGAGGCAGTTGAGATTTTGTATAGTTGGTGTAGCATCGAGTGTGCTCTAGCCCTAAAATTTTGTGGAGTGGCTAGGACACACTTGATCTCTAAAACCCAGAAAGTGTTTTGTGAAATTTCAGTTGGTGTTCAAGTTATTCAAATAATTAATTATTTTAATGGATTTCCTAAGTCTAAACTTAGGAAAACTAAATAATTAAAGTGAATTAATTAACACATGTGCTGAAATGTTCTAAAAGACACAGATCAAGCAGTCTTTTAATCTCAATCGTTGATGAATGTTTTAATCTCGGTCGTTGATGAGATGAATGGAAAAGTATAAGAGAAAGGCTTGAGGGTCAGTTGGAGACATACACACAGTTGCAGAGCTGAGGAATAGATCTGGAATTCTAGGGCGGGTTTGCTAAGAATTTCTGGAGGAATTTCCTGTAGCAAGTGGTAGTATTGGCTAAGGGGATGATCTGATCCCGGAGCCAAGAATCAATAAGAGGCAGAGGAGCAGCAACAAGGACAACGCAAAGAAGCAGAGCAGCAGCTACGCAGGACAACACAGAAACCTGGGCTACTAAGGCTTGGTATTTGTCCAGTTGTCTGCGCTGCCTCTTCTCATTTCTAGGGGCTCCGACAAAATCTTCTGCATCCCTCAGAATTTGTCGTAAGTCCCTTGGATCCTTCTACCTTGGAGAAGCACTAGAGCTATCCTCTGCTTGTCGTAGTGGTAAGACCAATGGGTCATCTTCAGACTGCGTTGTTGAAGGCATCTCTCGGGATTTTCTGAAATCTCTTTCCTCCATGAACTTGTAATATTCCCAATTAGCCTTGCTAATTGGAATATTGCATTTTTGCTTTATTTTGCCGCTTTAGCTAGAAATAATAAATAAAGTGAGAAATAAGAGGGGTCACCTCACTTTAGTCACCTCACTTTATAATAAAGTGTTCTTTTTCCTAGTAGATTGACGTTGTAACTTAGAGAGGGGGCCTTGGGGGTCCACTTAAGTATGATGGGGGGAGGCATCAGGCTAACCCAAGGTAAACTGCGCAGATCCAGGGAGAGTTAAGTTTTGGAGGGAGATTGACATTATAAAAGGAGAGGTTCTCACCTCATTTGGATCATTGATGATTTGATATTCTTATTGATAGCTAGACTTTGTCTGCTTCAGCACGCCGGTTGTTTAGTCGGTCTGCAGCACTGTTTAGTGCACGAGTGTCTCCGGTCGGAGATCTCACCCTTAGCCTCGGGGGACTTCGAGTGCCTGCCCTGGTAAGGTTATTTCTGGTTTCACCCTTAGCTTCGGGGGGACTTCGAGTGACAAGTGTCACCTCTATAAGGTTTGTTCTCGAGTACACTTTCCGGGGCCCAAAGAGCAAAGCAAAGAAAGCAGCTTTCGAAGCAAATCGAGGAGGAGAAAGCCCCCTTGTGGCTGCGCTCAAGGAGGAGATGTTGTCTCATCAGAGAGAACGCCGTTCATTCGTGAAGGTGAGGACGCTCGTCCCGTGAAGGACGCACCTCCGCATCTCGGCAAGGAGAACGCCGTTCAGAAGAGAAGAACGCCGTTCAGCCCGGGAGTGGGAGGACGCCTCGTTATTTCTCGAAGGAAAGGTGCGCAAGATCTCAAGGCCTATTTTTAGATCCAACTCGAAAAGGGTAGATCTCGAGCGCATACTTGCAGAACTAGTCTTGTATGTTGCAGATCTGGAGGTTTAGCCCTAGATCCAGCTTGGGGAGTTGCAGATCTGAGGAGATATTGGCAGATCTAGTCCAGATCTGAAGGGTTAACATCAGATCCAGCCCTAGAGGCTGTAGATCTGAAGAGATATTGTCAGATCCAACATAGATCTGAAGGTTTGGTGGCAGATCTGATAGTGGAGGACGCAGATCAGGGAGAGAAGGACGCAGATCTGGTTTGGAGGTTTCATCTAGCAGACCGAGCATTCAGAGCGCATCCACTTGTAGGACGCTCGATCCGATGAGCAGCTGGGGTGAGAGACAACATGCCATTGGAGAGGTTTATGGGGCTGGGGATCAATTATTTTTCGCCTTCTGCCTCACAAAGAGACTGGGCCACAGCTTCTCATCTTCAAGATTCAGAGTGCCTAGACGCTGATATTGGCAGATCTAGTACAGATCTGAAGGGATAACATCAGATCCAGCCCTAGAGACTGTAGATCTGAAGAGATATTGTCAGATCCAGCATAGATCTGAAGGTTTGGTAGCAGATCTGATAGTGGAGACGAATCGGGGAAGGAAGATTCGCCCAGTCACAGTTTGGAGGCTTCGAATCAGTGAATCTGAGCATTCGGAAACGGAGATCCACTAAGTGAGGTATTTGAAATCGTGAAAGCATGGGGTGAAACGACGTTTTTCACATTGGAAGGGAGTTTACGGTTAGGATCCTTATTGCTCGGTCTTGACGGTACTGTGCGCCCACCATCTTCGGCCATTCGGAAGCGGCTAGGGTATTTGTCCTTGTTGCGGCCATTATCTGTTGAGAGGGTCTCCACTTGCCTAGGGCAAGGATAGGTGCACTTACTCTGATTTATTGTACTCCTCTCTATGTACTTTCTGATTAATAAAATGGCTCAGTTTCTGGTATTCTATGTGTCATGATTCAGTGATCTGGTTCAGTGTTATATTTGCTTGGCATATTTCTGTTTATTACTGGTTATTTCCCTTTGGGGATATTACAGTGGTATCAGAGCATATTTCTGGCTCAGCCTGTGGTGCTAGCAGTCTATGACATCCAGGGGTAACCCCCGTTTCTTTGGGGGAAGTGATTCTGATTCAGAGGCAGAACAGCGGAATCCAATGGAGGCCATGTTTGCAAAGTTTACTGAGAAGATGGATGCATTCATGCAGGATGTGAAGAAGATTGCAGAGGGGACGCAGAAGGAACCCCCTAGGGTTTTCCAGGTGGGGGAAGGATCGGGCGTATCTAGCTACATAGCGGATGCTATTCCCATTGTGACGGCACAGAGGGTCGATTCCGCACCCACACGACCTACCATGCCTACCTTTCCGGTAGAGGAAGAAGAGCAGACAACACCACGAGATGGGAATCTAGATCAGCATGCGGCTCTATTTGCAGATTGGCGGAGCATGGGACAGGAGTTCATGGATGCTTTTCCTTTTAATCAATATATCCAGTTCCGATGTGGCGGCAAGTCTCATGATCGAAATAAGGGACGGGGCTCCCACCGTGATAGTAACCGTGCAGCCAGCAAATTTCACTTGCCGATGTTTGATGGTTCACCAAAGACTACAGCCAAGTCTTGGGTGGAGAAACTAGACCTCTATTTTCAGCTTAACCAGATGCCAGAGAGGGAGGCCATTAAGATGGCTGCATTACATCTAGAGGGTGAGGCCCAGAACTGGTGGTTTCATGGGTTGACAACACTGGGGCATTCCGCAGTGACTACATATGCTGAGTTCACCAGGAGAGTGGTGGAACGTTTTGACCCGAAGGACCCGGATCAGCCTTTCCTCGAGCTGACCAAGCTCAGACAGACAGGGAGTGCAGAGGCATACATCTCAGACTTCTTGAGGGTTTCAGTGATGGTACCTGACATATCAGCAGCTCGGTTGATCACGATGTTTGTAGAGGGGCTGTCAGAACCACTTTGTGGTCTAGTCCGGTCGAACAAACCGGCTACACTTCAGGACGCTATCAGTAGGGCCCGTGACCTACAAGATGTCTTGCCTAGGACTCGACCACCTTATCCCCAGAGACAGGCTTTCCAGCCTAAGGGTAAGGACACAAGGGTTCCACCTCCCAAGGCGAATCCCGGACGAGGACAGTATGATGATGAGGCTAGGAGAGAGCTGAGACGGAAGCGATTATGCTTCACCTGCCAGGAGCCGTGGGCACCAGGACACAAGTGCACAGCAGGGAAGGCACATTTCATAGAGGTCTTCTCCGAGGGCAGTGGAGAAGAGGATGAGTTGGATGAGGAGGAGGCAGGAGAATGTTATGCAGCGCAGAGTACCTTACCACCTCCACCACCCGATGCAGGAGAGGCATCATTTGCACCTACTGGGGGAGCTCTAGCGGCATTACGAGGAGTCCCCAAGTATCTGACATTGCGCGTACGTGGGACAGTGCGGGGTCAGCGTGTTTCAGTTCTAGTCGACAGTGGGGCCACCCACAACTTCATCGATGCCCAGATGGTCGCACGGAGAGGCATACCCACGGAGAGTTTTGATGGGTTTTCAGTCTTGGTTCCAGGAGATCAGACCATGGCTTGTGCTCGATATGTACCAGAGTTATCAGTGACGATGGGCACCTATACATTGACCGATCACTTCTTTGTGGTGGACATTCCAGACACCAATGTGATATTGGGAGTGCAGTGGCTTATCACTCTGGGGAAGGTCACAACAGATTGGAAGGCCTTGGAAATGGAGTGGGATGATCCCAAGACGGGGAGGCATGAGAAGATCCGAGGACATAACACATATCCGCCCCAGACAGTATCGGCACACAGCATGGATGCGACATTCCGCAGGGGAGATATAGAGTGGGCAGTCGAGTTGCGGGCTTCAGAGATAGTAGATGCGGGAAGGGCGGTGCACCCTGATCTACAGACTCTTCTCAACAGGTATGCAGTAGTTTTTGGAGACATTCCACCAGGACAGCCACCAGATCGGGGGTTTGAGCACACGATCGAGTTGGACCAGGGGATACAGGCAGTGATCACCACCCCATATAGGCATCCCAAGGCCTATCGAGATGAGATAGAGCGGGCCATTCAGGAGTTGCTGGCCCTTGGGCACATTCGACCCAGCACCAGTCCTTTCGCTTCTTCAGTAGTGCTGGTGAAGAAGAAGGACGGTACATTACACATGTGCATTGATTACAGGGCTCTGAACAAGAAGACCCTGAAGAACAGGTACCCCATTCCCAGGATCGACGAGCTGATGGATGAGTTGAGAGGAGCACGGTTCTTCTCAAAGATTGATTTGAGGTCCGGGTACCATCAGATACGCATGAGGGAGCAGGACATTCCCAAGACTGCTTTCAGGTGTCATTATGGGCACTTTGAGTTCCTGGTTATGCCATTTGGGCTGACCAATGCACCTGCCACTTTTCAGTCTTGCATGAACCATATCTTCAGGGATCATCTGAGGAAGTTCGTGCTGGTTTTCTTTGATGATATTCTCATATATAGCAGGACCTGGGAGGAGCACCTCCAGCACATTGAGACAGTCTTGCGCATTCTGGAGGAGCAGCAGTTCTTTGCCAAACTCTCCAAGTGTGAGTTTGGATTGACAGAGATGTTGTATTTAGGACACATCATAGGAGTGGACGGGGTGAGAGTCCACGACGAGAAGATCCGGGCTATCAGGGACTGGCCAGAGCCGCGGAATGTGACAGAGCTTAGAGGGTTCATTGGTATCTGTACTTACTACAGGAAGTTCGTCAAGGGCTTCTCACAGCTTGCTGCACCCCTCACAGAGCTGACGAGGAAGGGGGCATTCGGTTGGACGGATACCGCCCAGCGAGCTTTTGATAAGCTCAAGGAGGTGATGAGTAGTTGTCCGGTGCTGGCATTGCCCGATTTCACTCAGCCCTTTGTCCTAGAGTGCGATGCATCAGGGGAAGGGATTGGAGCAGTTTTGATGCAGGAGGGTCACCCGATTGCGTTCGAGAGCAGGAAGCTCCTTCCACATGAGAGACTTTATCCCATCTATGACAAGGAGATGTTGGCCATCATGCATGCATTGGCCAAATTCCGGCAGTACTTGGTAGGTGGCAGATTCAGGGTCAGGACAGATCATAACAGCCTGAAGTACTTTCTGGAGCAGAAGCAGTTACAGGAGAGGCTGCAGAAGTGGATCAGCAAGATCCAGGCTTACGACTTTGACATAGAGTATGTCAAGGGGAAGAACAACGTGGTAGCAGATGCCCTTTCCCGTAGACAAGCCACGTTATCCCTCATGAGCTTGGACGCTGATTGGAAGGCTCGACTACTGGTTGAGTATTCCAAGGATAGATTTGCATGTGAGGTGCTGGATGGACAGGTAGCAGATAGCAGATACAGGGTGGCCGATGAGGTCATCTATTACGGGGATAGGATCTTCTTGACTGAGGGGTCTCAGCTCAAGGAGAAGATACTCCATGCCTCTCATGATTCACCATTGGCGGGCCATCAGGGGTTCACCAAGATGTACAGGGCCATCCGGGAGAGATTTGCATGGAAGGGCCTCAAGGAGGACGTACTCCAGCATGTTCGGGAGTGTGAGGTTTGCCAGCGGAACAAAGGGGAGATGAACCATCCCGCAGGGTTGTTGCAGCCGCTTCCCATCCCAGAGGGGAAGTGGGAGAGTGTTTCGATGGATTTCATCACGGGTTTGCCCACAGTGCAGGGCAAGGACTGCATCTTCGTTGTAGTTGACCGGCTAACGAAGTATGCTCATTTTTTCGCCATTTCGGCACATTATACCGCAGCGCAGGTGGCAGAGCTGTTTTTCCGGGAGATTTTCAGATTACATGGTCTGCCCAAGACCATCGTTAGTGACAGGGACAGCCGTTTCATGGGGGGTTTTTGGCAGGAGCTCTTTCGACTAGTAGGGATTGAGTTGACACCGAGCACTAGCTATCATCCCCAGACAGACGGGCAGACAGAGATAGTTAACAAGTGGCTGGAGGGCTACTTGCGTAACTACGTCAGTGGGCAGCAGAGAGCATGGTTGAAATGGCTACATCTGGGCGAGTACTGCTACAACACTACCCACCACATGACCATTAGCATGACACCTTTCTATGCGTTGTATGGATACCATTCCTTATCTTTTGTGGACGTGATGTTTGGTGTTAGCAGGGCTCCACGAGCCAAATTATGGATCCAAGAGAGCCAAGACATCCTCCGGGCTCTCAAGGACAACATAGCCACCGCACAAAATCAGCAGAAAGTGTATGCAGATAGGGGCCGAGTGGAGAGACACTTTGAGGTAGGGGATCTGGTCTACCTACGGTTACAGCCATACCGCCAGTCTTCACTCAAACAGACGGGGGCAGAGAAGCTTAAGCCTCGCTTTTATGGACCGTACAGGGTGATTCGTAGGATCGGACAGGTTGCATATGAGTTGGAGCTGCCCCAAGGCAGCCGGATTCATAACATTTTCCATGGATCATGCCTGAAGAAGGCACTGGGCCAGCACGTGACAGTCACCGGGGAGCTACCACCGACAGATGATGAGGGGCACTTGGTATTACAGCCAGAGGCTTGTTAAGAAGCTAGTAGAAGATGAAGATATGGCTGATTTGTTAATGTGAAGCTTGCTGCCTTACTTTGATTGATTTGTGACTCATTGCATCTCCTTGGAGAGACTCAAGCACTTCAGTCAAGAAGTTATCAACAATTTTCGAAACCCAAATTTTAGAAGATATTATTTTTAATACCAAAATACTATAATACTATAAAATATAGGTGCAATAAACTATTATTTTGATCAACAAGACTCTAAATAAGCATTAATTTGCATCCATTTATATAATTAGTTAAACTAAATTATATAGTTGATAATAGGATAGTAGAATATATTATAGGGTACTTTCAGAATGAAATACATTTTGTTCATTCATTGGAAAGCTTCACAAACCACTGTGATAATAGAGTTCTCAGCGCTAATACAATTATTTTGTCGATCTGTGCATATATTTCTCAATATCCCCTTCCCATATGGGAAAGGAGTGGACTAGTCACTTACCTCACAAGGTCCTTATGGAGTTGTTGTTCCAGGCCACACGTGCACACCATTTTACCAACAAGACAATTTAGTAGACAACTCGACAAGGCCTTGGAGCTGGGTGCCCCCAAATCCACACAGCCAACCATCCATCAGGAGAATTTTTCCATGCCTGGATGTTAGGAGAGCTTGCTCAAATTTGGGCTTCCCACAAGGATCATACTGTAGAGCCCTATCAGTCCCAGACACACTCCAAAGGACATCATCCACTAGTCCAAAAAAAATTTTGCGGTCATTGAGGACTCTAGCAGGGAGACCCCCCTTGATCTAATTGCTCGTCCTCACCTGTCAGCACTAGCATACCATGACTAGTTCAAACTAAAGTTCCTTTGGTCCTCAGATATCATACATATTATCTTTTTCTTGTAATTACTTTATCTCCACTCCGAGTCATGTACTTTCTTATCTTCTCTTGTTGTTCTGCTTCTAGCACAATTAAAAATCTGTTTTGATATGATTTTTAGCATCTTTATAGTCCACACTTCCACACTTCCACATTGTATTTTGGCTAGTGATGTACTCTTATAATCCCATTGACCTAACATTTTCCCCAAGGAAAACCTTGTGGGGAAACCCAAGAGATGCTTCCTCATGTTTGTGGATGGCATCCCTAGTAACCCTGTTCGCTAAAGTCATAGACTAGTGTGCCTAACCAGGAGGGTTGAACTAGGCAGATGCCCAACAACATGAAAAAAAACCAGTTGAGCTAACCCTTGGTCTTCCCATTGACATACTCCTTTGATCATTTGCTGGACATTAATAAACTTATATTATCAAACTTTGGTTTTTACAAATACTGCAACAAAAAAGGTGGTTTGACAAACAATGCAACAAATCAGAACTCATATTTTAATAATTTAGACGATAAGAGGTATTCCAAAAATCATTGACAAAGACAGCCATGCTTTTATCTAGATTTGCATTTGAAAAAATTGTCAACTTATCTGTTATATTGTCAACTTGAAATGTGAAATCCAGATATGAAAACTAGATATGAAAGTATTTCAAAAATCACCTCTTGGGTATTAAAATAAGAATGGAGCTGTACAGGATGGCATCAAGGCCAATGAGAAAAATTACAATTAATT